>CM076571.1:651460431-651813772 GCA_034641835.2 Pinus albicaulis
CCATTTCAGAGATTGAATGTTGGGGAATTTACAGCATATGTCTTCTTCCAAAGAAGGGAGAGATCCTGAGGCTAGCTGGCCCTTCACAGACTCTGCCTATGGATATGCAATATTCCACTTCGGGAATTTTTGCTACAGAGTCCTGGAGGACGCTATATAAGTAAGCTGCTGCAAAAATAAGACAAACCAATGCTGTGATGCCCTATCACATATAAAATATAACTTCCTTGCAGAAAATGAGCTCAAATAAATAACACTATATGGGTTATTCAGATCTCCCCAATCTAGGTCTCTAAAACAATGCTTAAAGAGAGAGCCACAACAATATGCAAAACATCAATCTGAAACTCTGCAATTCTGAATGTATCATGAGAGGGTAAATAATACATCCATCATCATATTATTATATCAGCAATATTATACAGAAATATCATGAGGAACAAGGCCCTCAAACTTTAGAACCAACCTCCAATGAATATACAATGTAATGTCGGAGTATCTGCAGCTACATAGAATGCCAGGAAACCATAACTGCGCAGTCTCTATGAGAGATGTAGCTGCTGAATACATAAAAAATGATAATATAGCTGAAGGAATACAAATAAATTCCCACACATGAGAAAATGGGCTGAATATAGTATTTCTAGCCAATCTGAGGGAGATTGCTAGAAATGGCGGATACAATACAATAGTGAAAAACAAATTGTCACTGCAACTGAAACCAAATGAATATGAGGCTATGTATGATATGACATGATGATTCCCTCCTTTGATATTTCCCTCAAGGAAAAATGGGCTGATCCCATTTTTACTCAAAAGAACTCCTCCTGATGAGCACAGGAATCTCCCTCAACACTTCCCTCATGGAATAACGCAGTTTCTCCAAGTGACTACGTAGTGAGAATTGGTGAATGAGTGGCCTGATTCCACAGATCTTAAATATGCTCCAAAATCCCTCTCTATAGCTCCTCCAATGAATAAATCTATCCTCCACTGAAAAGGCAAGTAAGGAAGGACTCTATGAGTTCCTCTGCTGCTACCCCAGCTACACAACACCATCCTGCTATAGGAATACCACTGCAACTGAAGGAGTGAGCTTGGAAAAATGCCGGAATGAGGAAATTAAGCTCAAATCCTCTCCTCCCATGAGGAATAAGTTGGGGATCCCCGCCCGAGAACACACCTAGTGCTCCAGAGCACTACAATCCTGCTAAACAGACCGGATGTGCAAGTCCTTGGCCTCACCACGAAATTTCTGAATCAAAGCATGAACAAATGAGATGCTATCTTCTTTCTTATAAAGAAAATTAACTCTCTCTCACCATAGGTCCCACAATTAGGGTTTTCATTCACTTTTGAATGCTTTCCCTCCAAAAACTGTGTTGTCTTCTCAAGCAAGCCACCCGTCTAAGGCAACGCTGTTGACTTGGTAAAAGATGGCCAACTCAAGGTGATCCTCATCTTGTTCACACCATTAGGTGTTTATTCAGCTGCTTATTTATATTCCTTTCTCATAAGGAGTGTTATTTCTCTATAACGAAGGGGTTAACGGGTCTCCTTACCCATTTTATTAATCAAAATAAAAATATGCCACTATAATGTTCCATTTTAGCTTGAGGCTAAAATTGGGAACATTACAGTCCTCCCCTCCTACATGTTGCTTGTCCTCAAGAAAATGCATGGAGAGAAAAAAATTTCTCCCCCTTATTCTTTTGTGGCCTCCTCATCAACAATCTCCACCGCTGCTCAAGATATGCTGCAATAAAACTGTCTTCCATTGCCTCCTCCCAAGTATGCAAACCAGAATGGTGCACCTTACGGAAAGATAGAAGGTGTAGGTGGAAATCTCCCTACTGAACCATGGACTCCTCAAGGTAGGAGTGATGACATGCATGGGAAAATATAATCCCACTAATGATCCCCTCATCCATGCTATCATCCAAATGGAAATCTTTCCCCCGGTTCTGTGCAGTGTAATGAGGCCGAATGGAGAGTTTTGCTGCTTCATCCCAATAAGCTCTTCTCTCCCTATGTAGTACGTATGGGGCTGCCTCTATCCTTGGGCTGAAATGGTATGGCCTCCACGAGTGGCCCAAGCTACCCCATCAAAATATTCAACCATGAAATTCCTTTTCAAATTCTCCAAGTGGTTTGCCCCAGTAGAATATAAAAGTAATAGTATGGCAATCATGGTTTTTCCATGGTATCTCCTGCAATATAGAACATGTGTAATGGGGATAATAGTGCTCCAAATGGGCTGTACCAACATATAAGTCACTCTCCAAATAGTGCTCCCTGTGAATAAACAAGCATCAGCAATACAAGGTAGCATAATAAAATGAGAACAAGTTGTCACAAGACAACTAGAGAGTGGGTCACTGATCCTCTCATGGGACCAACGCAGTGAACCTCTTTCCTTAATCAAAATTATACATAACAAGTGCTTTCCCATCCACTTTTTTGCTGCCACACACATCTCAAAAGGTAGGAACATGAAAATATAAATTGGTGCCAATAGTGCACACCAAGGAGCATGTGGCTCCCTCCACAAACCACCATAAGAATGGTCCATTATTCTACTACAAAAGTCTACAAATACATCCTTGTACATCATGCAAGAAGGAATAACTCTTCTTGACTTATGATGCTGCTCAAACAAGGAAGGAAAGTATAATACAAAATGTGAGATTATACCTTCTCCAATTTGTACTTGAGCTCTTGAGCTGAAATGGCCCAACTGAGAATTTCCCTCTACCTCCAATGAGTAGGGAAGTGGCTGTGTGGTTATCTCCACCATAATCAAGTGGGATATGCATCTCTCCCTATTCTGATAGGTGCCATGATGAATTCCCTCCAAATGAACTCCTCTAGCCAATCAAAGTATGCATCCAAGTGCATAGCTAGGAAGTCCTGATGTGTTGCATGCAATAATCTCTTCTTGAGACTAGAAGCTCTAGCCACAAAGAATATGCCATAGTGTTGGATGACTATATCATAAATATGTATCAGTCATCTCCCTCTTAGTCATCAGGAATTATGCATGCATCAAGATCCTGGGGAATACCCAACCCAAGTTGAGCCCTCCACCCTGGATCAGTCCTCCATATAGACAACGCTGGTGTTCTGCAATATGGTGCTCCATCACGATGCTACCTGCTACCTTGGCATCCCCTCATGCCAAATTCATCCTCTAAGTTGCTACCATGCCATCATGCAGATTCTCATGCTCAAATGGAAATAAGGACCTCTGAAAATGAGCCTCCCATGAGAGGCTATCACCTCCAAAGAATCTTCGGATCCAAGCTAATGCATGCATGAGTAACCTCCATCTACTCCAATGCATGAAAGGGTCCTTCCTCAAAGGAAGAATCCTATGTTAATCCATATCCTTGGAGCAGCCATCCTCCAACCATGCAACAAATTCTATATCTCTCCTCCTTGATTTTACCCCAAACCCTCTGCGCTGTGTTGGATCCCTCTAGTGTCTCCACCCCTCCAGAATCCATGAGTGGTGAACCAAATGGAATGATGCCTCTCATCAACTCTAAATCAAGTGGCCTCCTAGGTGGAATGCCCCCATAAAGTGAGATATCATGCTTTCAAATAGACTGCATGTATGAGTGGACTGATTTGTCCCTCTCTCCTCTGTGCAGTGCAATCTCTTTCCCTTGTGCAGAAAGTTTCTGAAATGAATATGGGTGAATGCACATCATCCCTCCATGCTGATCCTTATCTTGCCCTTCCAACTCACAATCCCCATCAAATGCTACATATGGCTCTGGAATTGTGCCTTGGTTCCCACATAAAAATATTTGGAACTCCTTGCAAAGATACAAGGGCTCCTCTAGTGGAAGCAATAGCTCCCTTCTCACCTCCTGTGGTGATGGATGTCCTCCTAGTCTGACAGCATTGTTGGTTCCTTCCAGTGCATGAAAAGTGTTTGTGTTTATGTCACAATGAGTTTCACCAAGTTCTTCCACCAAACCCTTAGTGAAAGCTCCATGTGTTCTTACATTTGCATGGCAATGTAAAATGGGACTTTCAAACCAACAAACATGAGCCATAACTTTGAGTTGCAGCGCTGCTCCTCCTATGGCGTCAGCTCCTTCCTCCATCCCCTTTGCAATTGGACAAAGGATTGTGCTGTGGATTTGCATGTGTGGCTGAATGCTCACACCCATCATGACAAAACTAGGGTTTGCTCCATCCACAACCATTTTCATAAAATCTTCCTACTATTCCCTTTCATCAAGATTTTCAATGATGTCCTCAATGATCTGGAAAAGAAGAAGGGAAACCTCCTCTTCCATCATTCCTCTTTCTTTGTCTCCTTTGTAAATCTACTCTCCTTGGAGAGAAGCTCCTCTTTCTGATAGCCTTAGATATTGGGCACAGGCTGAGCCAAGATCATGCTCTGATACCACTGTAATATCCCAAATGGGAAAATCTCCGCTCCATCGGGAATATCTTTAAGATATTCCAATTCCTTCTTCAGTGAGCTATCACAAGTCCATTTCAAATATTGAATATTAGGGAATTTACAGGATATGTCTGCTTCCAAATAAGGGAGAGATCCTGAGGCTAGCTGGTCCTTCACAGACTCTGCCTATGGATATGCAATATTCCACTTCGGGAATTTTTGCTATTGGGTCCTGGAGGACGGTGTATAAGGAAGCTGCTGCAAAAATAAGACAAAAAAATGCTAGGATTCCCTATTACATATAAAATATAACTTCCTTGAAAAAAATGAGCTCAAAGAAATAACACTAGATGGGTTATTCAAATCTCCCCAATCTAGGTCTCTAAAACAATGTTCAAAGAGAGAGCCACAATTATGGGAAACCATAACTGCGTAGTCTCTATGAGATATGCAGCTTTTGAATACATAAAAAATGATAATATAGCTGAAGGAATACAAAGAAATTCCCACACATGAGAAAATGGGTTGAATATAGGATTTCTAGCCAATCTCAGGGAGATTGCTAGAAATGTCGGATACAATACAATAGTGACAAAAAAATTGTCACTGCAACTGAAACCAAATGAATATGAGGCTATGGCTGATCTGACATGATTATTTCCTCCTCTGATATTTCCCTCAAGAAAAACGGGGCTGATCCCCTTTTTACTCAAAATCACTCCTCCTGATGAGCACAAGAATCTCCCTCAACACTGCCCTCATGGAATAATGTATTTTCTTCAAGTGAATGCGCAATGGGATTTGGTGAATGAGTGGCCTGATTCCATAGAGAAATATTCTCCAAGTTCCCTCTCTACAGCTCCTCCAATGAAGAAATCCATCCTCCACTGAAAAGGAAAGTAAGGAAGGACTTTATGAGTTCCTCTGCTGCTACCCCAGCTACACAGCACCATCCTGCTACAGGAATAACGCTAAAACTGAAGGAGTGAGCTTGGCCAAATGCTGGAATGAGGAAATGCAGCTCAAATCCTCTCCTCCCATGAGGAAGAGGTGGGGGATCCCCACCCGGGAACACCCACAGTGCTCCAGAGCACTGCAATCCCGCTAAACAGCCCGGATGTGCAAGTCCTTGGCCTCACCACAAAATGTTTGAATGAAAGCATGAACAAATGAGCTGCTATCTTATTTATTATAAAGCAAATGAACTCTCTCTCACCATAGGTCCCACAATTAGGGTTTCCATTCACTTTTGAATTATTTCCCTCCAAAAATTGCGTTGTCTTCTCAAGCAAGCCACCCCTCTAAGGCAGCGCTATTGACTTGGTCAAAGATGGCCAAATTAAGGTGATCCTCATATTTTTCACACCATTAGGTGTTTATTCAGCTGCTTATTTATCCTCCTTTCTCATAAGGAGTGTTATTTCTCTATAACCAAGGGGTTAAGGGGTCTCCTTACCCATTTTATTAATAAAAATAAAAATATGCCACTATAATGTTCCATTTTAGCTTGAGGCTAAAATTGGGAACATTACACAGTCATTCCCAAAAGTAGGCATAGCGTCAACCTACTTCATGAAGTAGTCTACATCTACAATAATTTACTTGTGACCTTTAGCTGAAGGTAGGTTACAAGTAGTATAATCAATACCCCACATTATGAAGGGACCGACATTGATGATAGGAAAGAGCAGAGCTGGATGAGTGCACATATTTCGAGTATAAACCTGACATAGATGACACTTTTTGATTGATTCAATACAATCTTTGAAAATCAAAGGCCAAAAGTATCCTTCACGCAAGATTTTTTGGGTTGTAGCAAGCCCAGATAAATGACCACCACAAGCTCCATTGTGGCAATCATTTAGCACAACCTCAGGTTCTTCGAGAGTTAATTAGTGTATAAGGATCAAATCGACCCCCAGACGATATAAAGTGTCACCAATAATCAAATAAATTTTGGCTAAGTGACATAACTTCCAGCACTCATCTTTCAAAAAAGCTGAGGGAAGCTTCGCAGTCTGGAGATAAAATATGAGATTCCCATACCAAGGATCCTGTGAAGAAATGACAAAAATATTTTCATCTGAAAATGATTCTTCATAAACAATCTCTTCTCAACAGGGCAACTCAGAAATCAACTCCACAAATACTAACAATTTCATGGACTTGGCAGAAAAAAACTCAAGATCAAATTCCTGCAAGATAACAATCCATCGATTGTATTTTCCCCCAATCACTCCCCTACTGAGAAAAAATTGAAATGGATTGACTGCTGCCAAAACATCTGTTTTGTGAAGGAGAATGTAATGTTTGAGCCACTGAACAACTTCCAAAGAAAGTTTCTCTATCGGAGAATACCGGAGTTTAGGACCTACCAAGCCTCAACTAAGGTAGTATATAACATGCTCAGAAGGAGCATCATATTCCTGAACCAGAACCATACCAATGGTAGATTCTGCTGTAGCAAGATAGAAGTGGAAATCCCTGCTATAATCGGGTGGACTCAGTCAAGGAGCAGAGGTCAATGCTTTTTTCAAAGCATCAAATGAGTGTTGAGAAAATTCATTCCAAAATAATGAAACTCCTTTCTTTAATAATCTCATAAATCCCTTTCTAATCTCGGAAAAATTTACGTTGAATCTTCGCCAGAAATTAGCTTTTCCTTGCAGACTTTGAAGTTGAAGAATTGAATACGGTGGAGGCAACTAAAGTATTGCCTCAACCTTAAAGGGATCTACCCAAATCGCTTCCGTAGACACGATGAATCCCAACAATCGACTAGATGTGACAACGAAAACAAACTTATTAGGTTTCAACCAAATTTTGTAATACCAACATCGTTCAAAAACCCGACGAAAGTGAGAAGGATGCTCAATTCTCTTACGAGAACGAGCATCTAAATAATCCAAATATGCCTCGATAATATTTTTGATGTCGTGGAAGGCATAATACATGGCTCCCTGAAATGTAGCTCCATCATTTTTATGGCCAAAAGGAATCTTCTTGTAAGAAAAGGTACCTCAAGGAAAAATAAATGTAGTCTTATGCTGATCTTCAGGATAGATAGTGATTTGATTATATCCTGAGAAACCATCCATGAAGGATAAAATCTCATTCCCCGAACACTCATCGATAATTTGATCTATAAATGGTGTGGGTTGATTATCTTTAGGACATGCCTTATTTAGGTCCCTGAAATAGATGCAAACTCGAATTGTTCCTTATTTCTTTTCTGCAAGATCTGGATTTGAAACCCACTTAGTTAATGGAATGGGCTAAATGAAACCCGCCTTAAGTAGCTTCTCCACCTCAGGTTTGATAGTTGCTGCCTTCCTAGGGTTGACTGGATGAAGCTTCTACCTGATAGTCTTATCTTTTTCGTATGTCTTGATCTCATGTTGGACAATAGATGGATCTATTCCAGGCATTTACTCATAAGACCAAGAAAAAAAATCCCAAAACTCTCGAAATAGATCAGTGTAAGTCTGAATTTCTTCAAGGGAACACTCGGCTCCAATGAAGACATTCTTTATAATGTTGGGATCTCTACAGATGTTCACTGGGGTACTAGCAGAAATAGCAGCCATGTTCCCTTCAACGAATACCTGTGCTGGTGCTAAAGGGTTCGTGATTGGGTGAATAGGACTAGAAGACTGAAGGTTAGGGAAACTTGATTCAACTTCTCAGAAGTCTGGTAGAAAGTAAGACCAATGATGCAAATCATCCCACGGTATCTCTACACTAGTCATTGCTTCGAGGATGGCCTCTTCAGATGGAAGAGTGGTATCAAGGAAATCCTGAGCAGAAGATGAACTAAGAGTTCAAGTTGGAGCCACATCTCCATCCAATTCCTCTGATGAAAGAGAAACTGGAATGGAATTTGTAGAGTCAAAAATATATCTATAGGCAATCTTAGCTGCAGACATAGGAAATGACATTCCACCCACTTGAACTTCTTCTAATGTGGATTTAAGAGAAGGCAAGGTCCAAGGGTCCAAAAAATAATGAATTCAGAATAAATCTCTCCGAATAGGAACCCTGGAGGATGAAATAGCATTGATATGAATCGAAGGAGGTGGAAGATCAAAAGTACCCATCAAGGATGTATACATTCCAACCCACAGATTCTCAACAGGTTGCTCGGTATCCTTCACTAAGGGAACGGTTGAGTCAAAAGATGCATTTGGATCTATAGGAGAACAATCCAGTTGATCAACTGTGATAATTCTCCCTTCGTGAGGGAAACATACAATACAAAATAATGAGGATGCAATAGCATCCATCTCATAGATCCAGTTTCGCCCCAACAAAAGTTTATAGTCTAAGCTTGCATCGACTATCTCAACTTCAATATTGATAGTTTTACCCCCAACACAGATGGGTAAAGCTGGAACAATACCATGCAGTCTGTGAGAATGACCATAAAACACAATCAGAAGAGTGGCTGAAGGGACAGTTGAGGGAGATCCAATAGCCTTCTAGCATGCAAGAGACATTACATATGTGGAAGCTCCCTCATCAACAACTGTTCGAAAAAAATTAAATTTCCGATATGTTTCCCTGATATGGAAAGCCATATGATGAGGAAGTATCTTTTTAAAATTCGACATGTCAAATGTGATCATCAGAGAATTCTTTGGATCAAAAGCCCCAATGGCAGTGATCAATGCACTCCTTTGTGCAGGACACAACAGGAGTACCTCTAACACAAACATGGCGCAAGGAATTTGAGCCAGATCTTCTACAATTGAGTAGTTATGGGTAGCCTTGGCATTACGATTGATCGTCATATTCTTTGTAGACCCTTTCAACATATGAGGTATAGGATCAACTGAACGCCTCTCTATATGGAGTGGCTCAACACTATTAGGGGCACCCTTAGCTTTCAAAGACTCAGCTTTTTCATAATCACGAGATCTCGTAGTGATATCTGCATGAGCACTGATCATGTATTTGTTTGATGTATTTTCCCTTTCCTGGCTGCCCCGAGAGGGAGCCCCAGTATTTTCATTCACGCCAACAAGTAATGGTTTCCCTTGGGGAAAAGGGTTTGTCATAACAACTTGGGAACTAGAAGAACCCTACTGAGCCAACAAGCGTTGTGCATCTTGAATTTTAGGGCAGAGGTGCGTAATATGGTCTCTAGTGCACAACTTTCATGGAAAATTAACTTTCTTTTTATTATCCTTCTTACCCTCTCCAACATGATCGTTGGATTTGTTTGCATTCCCATTCCCATCCTTGTCCTTTTTCTTGTTATTTCATCCTTTCTTCTTCCCATCGAATTGTTGATTTCTTTTGGGGTTAGAATTTTGGACAACATTAATTGCCAAGGGTTGAGAAGGAGTTGACACTGAAGGCACAACCTGACCAGAAGGAGCAGATTGTATAAAAAACTACTGCAATTGACTTAGCAGGTTAGCCGTACCGCTATTGATAGAATCGATAAGTTTGTCACCATGAGGATCAGGTTCAGTTTTGGCTAAATCTAATTTGGAGTGAGGAGAATCTAGAAATTTTTTATTAAGGACTCCAAATTGAGAATAAATCAATTCTAGCTGCTGAGCCCTAAAAATAGCCTGCTTTAGAAAATACCCCTGAAAGGTATACATCCTTTGAAATTTATGGCTGTAAAGATTTCAAAAACCATTTAAGAAGGAATTCATTCGAGATTTGGGCTTTGATGAGTGTTATGAAGGTAAATCCTCTATGCAGACAGAGATGATCCCTCTAGCCCTAGGGTGGGTCTAGTAACAAAAGGACATGCTAAAGTGTTGCTTCCTAGTTAATGAATGAACAAAATACATGGTAGATTGACCTACCTTGAATCCAATGTCGTCGATGTTGCAGAAAGAGTAGTGGTCTCTCGCTCCTGTTTTGACAAGTCACAATCCGTTTGTTGTCACGCCCAGATACCTGTACATAAGACAAAGAACAAGAACAACATATAGCAACGTAATTTCACTCACAACTATTAGCTAGTAAAATAGGGCTAAACATATTGTATCAAATAAACATCATGACACAATAGTGGAACCAAACAGTAGTCATGTATATTAATAAGCAGAAGGAATAGTACAACCGATGCTTTGACGTCGTGATATCCTCCACGGGGTTTAGACGAAATGCGTCTCAACTGTCGGTCAAGGAATTCAGAATCAAGCTCTCTTAGAAGTCATCGACTCGAGCTCTCTCAACACAATCTATCTCCTCTAGCAGCTTAGCTATAGTATAATTCTCTAGTTCAACTATTCAGCCATTTTCTATAATGTGTTCAACTAGCTTCTACTAAAAGATATAGCTTATTATATAGAGGGAAAAGAGGAGTTGGGATCCCTACAAAAGGTGGGAGGGAGTTCTATCCTTTAGGAGAGTTCCAAGGGAGGTGGAAACTACTAACTAAAGGAAGGAGTCTGTGGTTGTTTCAGTTCAACCACTCCCAATGACTCATCTTCGAGGTGGTTGGAATGGAACTCCCACCTCTATTTTTTTTTGAACATTCCATAAATAGCTTGGCACGGGTGTCTAATTGGCACAGAGCACCAAGTGGCATGGGCTTAATTTTAAATTTCTAGTTCGACACGAGGATGTAATGGGCTACTCACGCCAAGGAAAAAATAGGGATTTTCATAGCTCTGCTTAGGGAAATGTCTACAAGAATAATGTTGCTTTCATCAAAAGGGATTCAAGGATGGTATTTGCAAAGAATTATACTACGTATTGGTCACAAAAATGACCCTCCAATGTGTGAGTTGGGGATTGCAGGGACAGTGACAAAATTCTGTGTAACATATGCCCCCTAAAGTATGAAGTCCGAGAGAGAGGGAGGGGTGAAATGCTTTACGAGAACACATTCAAACTAAACACCACTATCGGTAGAACTGCGATTACAAATACAACTAATATATGTGATACATGAATCATGTGGCATGGGCGCAACCATCCCTAATAGAGTATATAAAAACTGAGATCCGAGTTATGGACACAGCCATCCAGCAAGAAGTATTAATAAATAGACTCAGGAATGGTCGCAGCCATCCAATCAAGAGAGTCATGCAATAAGTCATAATAATCCACAAAAATCCACAGCCTAGAGTTTATTAGAAAAAAACCAGGGTCTTGTGCTCCATCTCAACCCGAACAAGTACAATTTCGAGCATGCGAATATATGAGCTAAAGTCGAACATGTAGGAAAATCGTCTAATTACCAGCCAATGATTAAAAATATTAACAGACACGAGAGAAACCACCAATGATGACGATGGCCTTCAAGGTAAAAAAGGTACAATCTACAGAATGTGAAAAGTGATATGACGTCGAACATCCGCAAAATCACTCGATCAAAGGCCAATGATGTGAACCTTGCATCGAATGCGAAAAACCTGCCATTAAGGCATGTAGGCTCTAAGGTACCAAAAGGGAGTCTCTAGATCAAATTCCTGGATAATGAGCTGAAGTCGACAGGAAGTGACCTAGTCGAAGGAGGGCCATAATTTTTCCCACATCATCGACACGAGATAGAGGGACATGATGAAAGTCGTTCAGGACCAACAGGAGATCAGAGGAAGGTTGACAACTGTAAAGACAAACTTCTCTTGAACATATCAGTAGCACGACACTGGATTTGGAAGTATTAGACATCAAAAGATATGAGGTCATGATGACGTGGCAAAGAGCAAATGATAGGTCAAAAGAGATTACCCAAACCCATGGAGGAAAAAAATGACGAAATGAGATGTCCCAACCTGACACAAATGTAGACAAGTGCCATGTTCAAAAGTGACATACTGCCAACATAAATACAACTTGGTTCCATTTTCCCCCACCATATCTGGTGAGCACCCCAATTTTTTTTTTAAACAAGCTTGAAGGGGATAGCATATGCTTGTACTATAAGTTTGTCCTTCGGACAAATCCAACCTAGTACATTTTACGAGCCCTAGGAAGGAGGAACTCAAAACAACGTCATGGTGACGAAGTCCGATGTCATCAGGGTTTAATGAGTCTGACAAAGGGAGAACTCGACATCTTTTCATGTTTAGAGAGTTTGAAAATAAGGCAGAAAAGAAAACTCCAGCAGTCCCTTTTCATAGATAGTCTCACAGATCCGAAAAGGTAGAAAATTGTGTCTGAGAGAACCTCGTAGTTGCGATAGGCTAAGGTATTCCTTTTTCGTAAATAATCTATCCCAGCCCGAAAAAAGGGTTAAACATATACTGGGTAGATATCGTTTCATAGCCATTTAACAAGTTCAAAACGACAAGAATCTCGGAAATATTTTCAATTTTAAAGAGTCAGAAAAGAGCTAAAAGATGAATCCAGTAGTGACTTTTTCGTGTTTTAACCAAGTCCGAACAAAGTATAAAATATAACTCGTTACTTCATCATTGTCACATGAAAACCTGTTGCTGCACAAAAAACATGTGTAAAACCCATTTTTCGACAATAATATAATAAAATAATCGAAAAACATGCCTTAAAACCTAATCAGGGTTGTGAAAAAGTTATAAAATGCCAAAAATGGTAAAAATAATTACTTTTCACTTTTTACCTCTTGTGGAGAAATAGTTAGCCATTTTACTGTGCAATCTTGTAGCGATGATAGCGGTCAATCCAGTAGATCAATCGTAAATTCGTCAACTCCAGGTAAGATTTGAGATCCCTCTTGTCATTTTAAGCTATTTCTTACTTCCTGCAATTCTTAATTTCAAATTTTGGGGGAAGAAATGTAAAAATTAGGGTTGTGCGGTTGGCGCGGGTTTCGGGCATGGAGTCACGCCAACCACCCGATTTTTAACACTAAGGCGTGCCAACGACGCAAACCAATTTCTGGCAAAAATATGCATCAAATACTCCAATTGTTTACAAATTTAAGGGTTAAAATTGACTAATACCACTCACATGTGTGTTTGTAGGTAGAAAGAGACAAAATGGTCATTGAATGGAAAGAACGGAAACATAGTGAAGAATATGAGATAGCCATGGAGAATGAGGGAGTTATGGAAGCCCTCAGAAACTGTGGTTTGCTAAAATTATTTTTAACACCATTTCTCCGAGCCCAACCATAATTACTAAAGTATATGATCAGTATATGGGACGAAAATCAAGAGAAGTTCATCCTACGGGATCAAGAACTTGAGATTGATGTCTCTGACATGTACTTCATCACAAGATTATCGCGGAGAGGTGCAGCACCACTCCTAACCGACACCTGGCCCTGCATGGAAAACATGACCGTGGTAATAGACAGGGTATGTCAAGGAGCACGAAAGGGTTCAAGTAGTGGGAAATTTTATATACAAACTATCCCAGATTTGACACTACGCGTGGTATTGCATACGATCACACAACCTACGGGATCACAAGCACCACAGGAAGCAACAAAGTCACAGTTGCTTCTTGCTGTGGACTGCATGGCTCCGACGATCTACAACTGGGCAGAGGCTGTGACCATAAACATGAAGCACCAACTAACCAAATGCAACAAGACCAAAATGAAACAATTTGGTTATGGATCCATCCTGGAATCGTTCTTCTTGGAACGATTACCAATTTTTCAGCGACAGGAGGTCATAGTTCCGACACCACCAGCGAGAGAACCACGGATGGCTCGATGGGAAGCATTGATGCCAAGGGCAAGGGGTGGCCAACAGATGTCCTGGAGGCCGGAATTTTTTGATTGGCTTCGTTGACAACTGATTGTCGTGGAGGATTGGCCCTAATCTGGCACAGATTTCACAGATGATCCGGACCTCCCACTCTCGAAGGGAGAAGATTGGGATGAAGATTTGGGAGAGACTCATTTTTTAAGTTTTATGAGTATTGTGATTTTTTTTGCTTATTTATGCATGTTATGACATTAAATCCATTTGATGCAGATGTTGGCCCAGAGAGACCTACCGGTATGTCACCGATAGTGTAATATTCCAAAATTGGAACAGCTCAGCAAGCCTGCTGAAATAATGCATTCCTGAGAATTATGTGCATAGAAATGATCTTGTAGCTCCTGTATCCTTTATATCAGCTCATCTAAGATCTAAATCCAAAAGGAGAGAAAAAAAAATCAATCTAGGTGGGTTAAATAGATCTCCCACAAACTAGACTAGCTGAAAAACACCCAAAGAGAAGCGCTGCAGCTATATGCAAAGGACTGCTTCAGAAATAACGTAGATCCACTAAAGCATAGTAATAGGATGATATGGAGGTTCAGAAATTAGATGTATTACAGAAAATCAGAAGTAAATTACAACCCATATATTGTACAAGAGAAATAATAAGACAATACAGGAAAAATCCTAAGAAATGAGGTGCTACAGCCAAGGAAAAAGTTTGCATAAAATCAAAAATGTTATTTTATTGAGGTTGAAGTAGCAGTATATGATAACTCAGATCTAGAGCAGATATGTACATAAAAATATAGATCTAATTCAGATATGTGTGCAAGAAGAGCTCATCTATACATTCCCCTTGGGGTTTTGTGCAAAACATGAAGCACAGAGAGTAGATCTGAGATCTAAAGTTGCAGATATATAGAAATATTCATAAATTTATGAAGCATAAAATAGGACAGCAGATCATATCTGAAACAAACATGGATTAGGTGTCCAATCCATGGATCACCACAGTGAGAGGAAGAATCCTAACACTGGAGATCTCTCCTCCAAAATGTAGACAAAACACCCTGCAGCTGCAACTCTGCAAATAACACTATCCAGGGAGAGAATCAAAATTGTAGGCTCTGAGAATGCTTTGGTCTGATTCCAAGGTTTGGATCTAAAGCTCAATCAGCTAATGTGTTGGTGTCCCGTGTTTTGATAGTTTGGCAAATCAAAAGACAAGGAAACATCAGAACCAATCTTTAGAGTTCCAGGATATAGTCCTCTTGTTCTTAGAGAGGGATCTCTCAAATGTTTGTTTGCAAAGGTTTATATTGTGTGCTTTTAGTATTGGTTTTAGACTAGTTATTAAGTGCAGGTGTTTGTTTGTTTGGTTGGTTGAATTGATATAGCAGAACATGAAAGGTCTAGGAAAGATATATAGAAAGGAGAAACATCTGGTTCATTGGGCAATGGAGTCAAGAAGAGGTCACAACATACTCATCAATGGATATGGGATATCATAGGGAAAATATAACTTGGCCACAGGATCCTTTGGTTTTTGGAATGAGATGAACATCAATGATTTGGAAAGAGAAGTTTAATCCTCAAACAAAGGGAATTTGAAAGCACAACTTGAACAATAAAGAGCTATTTGGTAGACCAGGCTAACGATAAATTTTACAAATCACACCTTTAAGCAAATAATGATTTCAAAACAACTTTTAAAATGAAATCTAATATTCGGGGAAGACCCTATTTCCTCAAAGATTTTATTTCAAATGACTTAGAAAACATGAAAGATTCATTGATAATTGCAGTCATAGAAGAGGGAACACCTAGCACATCTATGATTACAACTATAAAGACCTTTAAGACAACTGTTTAAGTAAGGACAAAGGGCAAGATCATAACAGACCTCCTTGGCTTACTGTAAATAGAAATACTTCAAAGGGAGACTTCAATAACAACCTTTTAAGTGGTAGCAGACAAGTGGGGAGAACCATAAATCATGCTGAAACCATCTTATTCAAACTATCATAGAAATAAACAAGTATGAGGACTAAAGAGAGAGATTAAAGACTCTAAAATACCTCAGCAGAAAAAAACATGAAACAGTGAAGGATGAACAGGTTTAAGGTGCTTCCAGGAGTCATTTCTTAGCCTAAAACTTTCAACCTATTGTAGTAAGAAATTGTGGAACAGAATGAAAACAGGAGAAAACATTAAACAGTTCAGAATACTTCACCAACATCCAAGCTCATGGGTCCAATGATAGAGCCTTCTCAGAAATAAGCATCCAACAACATCATCAAGGCTTCTGAGACTTCAATTTGTTCTTCAACTTCAACAAACTATGTATTATTTCAGAGAGTTTCAGTATTACAACTAGTGATCAACTAACCAACAATTTCTCATCTTCTACAGAAGTATTTATAGAAGAATGAGGAGGTGAGATCTGATAAAAGATCTCCCAAGACAATTAATACATACTAAATGGCTTCTGGGCCTTTGAAGGGCTTGATGGAGAAGTGTATGGATATTCTCACTGTATTAATGGATTTACATTTAAGATTAAGCTCGGTGGCAGCTTTTATTGACTTTTGAGGCTCTGTGTCATGTTGGAGTAACTCTGCAGATATTTTTGCATTAATTTCTTCGGCAGAATCAACTCTCTGGCTGCGTTTGAGGAAAATATCTAATTTTGAACCATAACTTCGGCCTCTGTTTGAATACTTTTAAGGTACAGGTGGCACTGTGGTAGCCGGGAGGAATCAATTTGCCTTAGATGTGGCAGTGGAGGATTTTCTGTCTGATAACACTTATGATGTTCCTTTAACTATGTTTTAATTTTGTGGATTAGGCTTTTGATAATCATTCTTAGCCGTAATCCCCAAATTATCTTCAATCTTTCTATTCTGCTGTGTTCTGTCTTCGAAATTGATACTCTTTTGATTTATTTAATGGACAGTGTCTTGTTGATGTGCAGGGCCACACAGGGCTCATATGGCATCAATGCTCATGGAGCATTGATGAAACGTGGAATTTGAACCCGTGAATAGCTTTCCTTTGATGAATCAAAGGCCTAGGAATCGTCATTCTCAACCCTTGGCTTTTCTTTCAATATAATGGAAAACCATTCAAACCTGCAAAACACACAAAATATTAAAAAATCCTGCATTGTGGGTAAACTGCTTTAGAGGGCGTGGGGAGAGAGCATGGCCATCGGATGGCATCATCCAACAGTGGAGATCAGCTAAGAGAAGGTCAAAGAAGAGTGAAGGAAGAAAAAATGTTGGAACCGTCAATCGCGCAGAGATCGACGGTTGGGAATACGCGTTACAATCCTCTTGGCGGAAGGCGGAGGGCGATGAAACCATGAGGAAAGATCTGGTACCATCCGTTTTGGACACGTGGACGATCCAGATCCAATCAGAGGATCGCAATCGGTAGAGGAATCATGTTAATGCACTCGGCAAAAAACTTGCGATGTGATGTAGCGCGGGCCGTTGATCTGAGGATCAGATCAACGATGGGGAGTGAATCGGGAATCAGCAATCGAAGGTGGCAAAGTAAATAAATTTAGATGCACCTGATGAAAAACTCCGATGCGATCATATGTGGACCATCGATCTGCAGATCAGTTCGACGGCGGAAAATGAATCGGGAGGTGGTCATGGCGAGGGAGAAAAACTCGAAAGGCGTCGATGCGATTAAGCGCTGACCATCGATCTGTAGATCAGATCGACAGCGGAGAGTGAATCGGAGGGATGGCTGATCAGGGGGACAAAAAAATCTACCCATTTGACTTTTCGTGATGCGATTGCACTCCGGGTTTAGCCCCTGGTTCTAGGGTGCGGGCATATGGAGGGGAAGTGGTTTAGGACTTAGCCCAAGGGGGCTTAAGTCTATAATACAAAAATGGGTTTTTTTATAGATTTTCAATGGTTTTCAAAGGAATTTGAGGGCTTCGGTAAGGTTAAAAAGTGAGTTCTTAACCTTGTAAAAATAATTTTCATGAATGGAAGAAGAGGAATCATGAAAATAAATGAGTTTTATGGAAAAAAAGGGAAGCAAAATGAAGGTTAGTTTTGAAGTGGAAGGAGGGAAAAATGGCCTTTGCAGCAGTATTCCTCATGGAAAACAACATTTTTTCTGAGCATTGAAATGGGAACAGCAGTGAAGATTTGGACAGAGGCATGAGGCCTTCAAGAGTCTTCAATAGATAACACTTTTAGCAGTAAAATTTGTTCCTTGAAGACTCAAAAAATGTTTTAGCCAGCATTTGATATAACAAATTTTATAGCTGGCTAACAGTGGCTCCACTTGGGGATGGTGCCTTCTTGAAGGCATCAAGAACTTCAGACTTGCATTCTCTGGGAGGCTGACCTGTGCCTCATCCATTGGGCTGCTCTTCCTTTGTTGGGATGATCTTGCTCTAAAAACATATTGGCAGCCATAAAAATAATGGATATTTCATCAACAAGATTTCTACCTACCCAATCCTACTGATCTAACATTTTTTCTTCTTTAGAGTGAACTTGGATTCGCAAACTCTTTTCACAACATTTTATTCTTTTAAAAGCCTGAAACTAATCTAATTCTACTCCTTATTTCTCCCTAAACTCAGATTAAACAAGTGAGTTCAGATTATTCTCTACCTATTCTATCAATCTGTTAGGTTTAAACAGTCTAACAGATTTTTATTCTCTAAATTCTACAACAAAAATTTAAAAGCATACAAGTCAGGATTAAACAGTCCAACTTGATGCTAATCTATGGCATAAGAACAAATTGCACATAGACATTATTTTGCACAAAATTTTTAAAAACAAAAATGGAAGGCTTGAGATTTGAAATTTGAAAGCATTTCCTTCCTCCTCTTTACAACTCTTTTTTGACTCTTACTTGAGCTGTCTTTCCTTTGTTAACTAGTTCATATTTTAAGCATGTTTGAACCTTTAATTTCTATCCTAAACTTGCTACTGATAAGCCAAGATTAAACAGTTTGGAAAATCGAATTCACTAATCCTATCAGCAGTAAATTTAAAACTAATTAGTCAAGTTTAGGCAGTATGACTAATTAGGAGTGTGTTTTTAGGAGTGGCATTTAAGCTTGAACACTTTCATATTTGTTTCTCTTTTTGGTATGGGGCTATACCTTTCTTGTTTTCACAGGCTGCCCTCTTTTCTTTCTTTCTTTGTTTTTGTATTTTTATTTTTATAACTTTGAATGCAATGTTTAGACTATGATATTTATAATGAAAATAAAATGCCTTAAAACTCAAGACTCTTGGCAGAAGTAATGCTTGAGCATCCTGCCATTGACAGGACCTCCATATAGATCTTCTCCATTCAATTATTTTAGGAAAAATGCATTGTGCCCCCTCTCAGCATGAGTAATATAGGGCCCTTTCCACAAGTTCTCAAACTTTCCATGTTTTCCCTTCTCTTCTCTCATTGAATCCCACTTAAGAGCAACATTTCCAACCTGGAAAGTGTTTACCTTAGTTCTCTTATCAAAAATTTTCTTCATATTTTCTTGGACCAATTGTGTTCTTTCATAGACTTCTTCTCTCGTCTGCCGTAAATGGATGGTTTGATTGATTCTCCTCTGCATATCATTTTCTTCAACCTATACTTCTTGAAGGAGCTTCATGACTGGTAGTCCTAATGAGGTGGGAAAGACTGCATCCATGCCATAAACTAATTGATAGGGGGACATATTTATTGATTTCTTTGTAGTTAACCTATCAGCCCATAAGGCATGAACCAGTTTACTGTGCCATGATTTTTTATTTTTTTCCAATAGTTTTTTAATGATATTGATGAGGCTTTTGTTGGAAGATTCAGCTAATCCATTTCCTTGAGGATATTAAGCAGTATAATGGCCCAAGGTTATGTGGTATTTGTAACAGAAATCCACCATCTTTTTAGATTTAAAAGCAACAACATTGTCTGTTATGACTTTTCTGGGACAACCAAATCTGGATAGGATATTTGTTTCAAGAAACTTGATAATGACAGAGTCATTAGAATTCCTGGAGGGTATAGATTCTATCCACTTGGTAAAGAAGTCAGTGGCTGTTAGGATCCACTTATGTTGAGCTGAGGAGGATGGATGAATTTCCCCAATGAAGTCTAAACCCCATTTTTGAAAAGGTGCCTTAACTCTGATAGGATGTAAGGGTAAGGGAAGGAGTTTTCTTTTGCCATCAAAAATTTGACACTTATGGCAAGACATGACCAAATTTTGAGTGTCTGGGAAAAGGGTAGGCCAATAGTAAGCAGACCTAAGAATTTTGTTTGTTGTGGCCTTCCAGTAGAGGTGTCCTCCACATTCTCCATCATGCAACTCATGCATGATTTTTCCTGCACCATATTCAAGTAAACATTTAAGCAAAATTCCAACAACATTTTTCCGATATAATATCCCATCTAGAATGCAAAAACTCAAAGATTTTTGTTTCAAAAATCTAGCTTTAGTTTTCGACAAAGAAGGAGGGGTATTTAAATATAAAAGCACATAAATAATGTCAGCATACCAAGGAGAATTCAGAAATTTTTCTTCAATAAAAGGAGTAGTATATTCTTCTATTTCTTCCAACACATCTACCATATTCATGTCTAGTGCTTGAAAGTTAGACTCAACCATAAGTTTTGCTAATCCCTGCCCTTTAACTAGTTTGGTGGGCCTGATTTCTAAGTCATATTCAAGAATAGTTGCAATCCATTTTCCCCTTTTACCATCAGGGTCTTGACTTAGAATGTCCTTGACAACAGTATGTGGAACAAAAGCAATTATGTGAGTGTAAAATATAGACCCTAAAGTCTTTTAATGCTTTCACTAATGCTAAGGCTTGCTTCTCCATGATGTTATATTTGAGAGGAGCATCTCTTAAGGCCCTACTAAAGAAGGATATTGGTTGTTCTTGCCCCAAGTCATTCTTTTGAAGTAATATTGTAGCTATTGTATGCTCAGATGCAAAAGAAAAGATATAAAAGTCTTTGGTGAAATATGGACTAATCAGGACTGGTGTTTGAGTAAGAGCTTGTTTGACCAGTTCGAACGATTGTTTAGCTGGTAAAGTCCATTTTACACCTACATCTTTCTTCAGCATGTTTGTAATGTTTTTTAATATCTCAGCAAGGTTGGGGATGAACCTCCTCAGAAAATTAATCTTTCCAATGAAAGATTGTAATTCTTTGAGGCTTCTTGGATGGCTAATTTGTAATATGCCATCTATCCTTGTGAGATCTATTTTGATTCCCTCTTCTGAAATTATATGGCCAAGAATTTTACCTTCTTGGAGACCAAAGAGTGTTTTCTTGGGATTCAATGACAAGCCAAATTTCCTACACTTCTCAAAAACTTTCCTCAAGTGAATCAAATGTTCTTCATCAGTTCTTAAGAAAATAGTTATGTCATCAAGGTAAATGATTATGAAATAGCCAATATCTTCAGAAAAGGCTATGTCCATGGCCCTTTGGAAGGTGGCCCCTGCATTCATTAATCCGAAAGGCATTTTGACATACATAAAGGTGCCCCAAGGTGTAGTGAAAGCAGTTTTGATTTGATCACTTGGGAGCATTAACACCTGGTTGTAACCTGAGAACCCATCTAAGAGGGATATTATTTTGGACCCAACTACCCTTTGGAGTATATGGTTCATTTTAGGTAAGGGGTATTTGTCTTTTAAAGAGGCTCTGTTTAAATTTCTGAAGTCAATACAGAGCCTGATTTCCCATGTTTTCTTTCTAACAGAAACCAAGTTTGATACCCACTCTGAATATCTAATTGGTATAATGATCCCAGCAGCATGCATGTTTTCAATTTCTACCTTAACTAAAGGTAATAAAACAGGGTTTATTCTCCTTAGTTTTTGTTTAAAAGGCTTTTTATTAACCTTCAAAGGGATTTTATGTTGGATGATGCTGGTATCATACGATTTTAGGTCTTTGTATCCCCAAGAAAAAACATCTTTGAATTCTTTTAACAACTCTATTTAGTGCATTTTTATGTGAGCTGGGAGAGTGTTGGATAGTTTGATCATCTTGGGTTCTGCTAGGCTACCTATGTTATGTTCTTCTACATTCGTTTCCACAGGCTCCATTCTTGGTTCTTTGGCTACATCGTTAAAATCAAAAAGGTGTTCTAAAGGTGATAGACCTCTTGGAATTTCATCATTTTTCCATTGTAAAACTTCCAAGTCTTCTTGTTCTGTGTTATCAATTTTCTCTGCTTCAAAAGGATTTTCATAATGATTTATATCAGCAGTATATTTCATTTCAACTTCTGGGATTTGTTCAATATACAAACATTTTTCTTTATGGCTAGTTTCTGATATTGGTATGCTGAAATCATTTTCTGATTTCAAGAAATCATCTATGTGTTTGTCAGAGTCAAACACTTGCTAGTGATCTTCTTTATCAAGCATAGCAGGCCTGTGTTTTACCTTTACGCTAAGTTGTTCATTTATCTCAAGTATTTGACAATTGCTGGCGTTGAAAGCGAGTTCATTTGCTAGATGATTCAATGCTCTAGGGATGAAAATAAGTTCATACTTTTCGAAGGTTTTCAATAGATCAAGGGCAACGTTGTGATATTCCCTAAGTCTTGGATTTCTAGCTGAGTATTGTCCTTTGATTTGTCTTATGATAAGTTCAGAATATCCTAAGATTGATATCCTCTGGGCTTCTAACTGTTTAAGCAATTGTAAGCCTAGGACAAGTGCTTCATACTCAACAATATTGTTAGTGCATGAGAAATCCAATTTATATGAAAAACTCTGATTTGTATTTTGAATCCACACACCTGCTCCTGCACTTGTTTTATTACAAGATCCATCAAAGTTTATTTTCCAAAGTATGTCATCCTTATTTTCATTCTCTCAATGCTGTTGATTTTCAATGTTTTGCATTTGATGCGAGGGAAGATTTGATTGTTCTGGTGAACTGATTGGGTCGATGTTTTCCTTATCTTGTTGAGTGATTTCATCTTCATTACATAAGATAAAGGAATCTAAACTCGATTGAATAGAATAGATTGGAGAGTTGTTTTGTTTGTCTATGTTGCTGACCATGTACTTCATCTGAGATTCCCTGTATAGTCTTCTGTTTTGGTTAAAAACGGGGATGGTGGCATAAGACATGTCCATTTGAAGGCTTCCCTGAAGTTTGGCTCCCCAAGATCTTGACAAGAGCATGCCATACTTAGGGGGAATGTTAGCTACAACTATATCTATGACTAAACTCTTAGCAGGAATTTGAGCTAAGTTAACACATAAATCTTTGATTAAACCCAAACATTTGACTCTGCTTGAGTCAAAGGAATAAAAGTCTTTGTATGGTTTAGTAATTTCTAAACCTAAGCTTTCCATTACTACCTTGGGCATTATATTGTGTGAAGCTCCTGAGTCTAACATGGCATTGTGTAAAATTTTCTCGTGTATGTTCAAGCTAACATAGAAGGGAGGGACAACCCCTTCTTGGTATTTTCCTTCAACTTCTGGAACAAACAACAACTCAGGTTTGTCATCTGTCAAGTTTAAGGTGTTAGTATCACTTCCTAAGTTCAAAGCTTTCAAAACTTGGTTTTTGTACACCTCTTGGGTTACTAGTTCAGCTAGGGGAATGGTAATTTTTATCTTAGCAATCTCTCCCTCAAGACTAAAAGGAACAATTGACTTGTTCATATTTACATCTGTCTTTTCAATTGAATTCTTTTCAGCAACTTTGATTTGTTGAACCTTGTTTGGACTGGTAATTGGGACAGTTTTATTAGGACCACTAGCTGAAGTGCCAGGGGTACTCTGTTCAACATTTGACTGGACACTTTTGTCTTTGTTTATGTCTAGTTTCTTGGTCAAAATGTTGGTTTTTTCTACTGTCTTTTTGGGCTGAGTTTCTGTTTTTTTCTTGACAACAGTATTAGTGTTCTTGTCCTTTAAGTTGTCTACATTTCCTTTGCTCCTAAGATTTTATTGTTTATGCACCTCCATGATTTCATTTTCAAACCCCAATCTATAGTCATCATAATCTTCATAGGTGTTTGTACGGTGATCAGAGAAAAACCCTTATTCTTCTTCGGTGAGGAGAACATCGTCCCCACTATCTGATCCAATCAAGTTTACATGAGATTCTCCGAACCTTTCCAACTCCCTATCTTCCTCATATTGATCTACATAGTTCTGTTGAAAGGGAGGTCTGATCTGTTGGTCACTTTCTTTTTTCTTATATTGATTGTTTTCTCTTCTATAATTTTGATTTCTATTTCTGTTTTGGTTACTTTGAGGTTCTCTTAGTGGCACTCTATCATTTAAGTTGATATTTTCAAGCATCCTCTCCATCACCTTCACTAGGTTGTCAATTTTTATGTCAGAAGTTGAGGTTGAGGGTAGTAGGTCATCTTTATAAGTTACCCTCTTCTCTGATCTCAACCTATTTCTTTTCTCAATTATGTTTTCTTCTACGCTCACAACTCCTTTCTGCATGTCTTCTAAGGTTAAGTAATCGCTCTCCCTTAACTGATACATCATGTCAGCATCAAGGCCTTCGGGATATCTTACTAAGGCCATGCCTTGAGGAGGTTTCATGTGAGGTGGAAGAGCATTGTAAATGCTATTGAACCTAGTGGAGTAATCATGAACACTCTCCCCTTGATTTCTCTTGAGGTTGCTATACTCTGCTAGTATTTGGAGAGGATTCTTTTTGAGTTCCCATTTGTTGATGAATGTTTGATGCAAGGCAGGGAGATCATTTATGCTGTTAGGAGGTAAGTTTTTAAACCATTTCTTTACATCTCCTCCTAAAATTTGAGTGAAGATCCTCATCTTCATAGTTTCTTCTTCTATCTCCATGTAATCAAATGCATCTTCCATCCTATCTACATGATGTTGAGCTGTTGTAGACTCTTTTCCAGTGAAATGAGGAATTTTATATTGGTAATCATTTGGTAAGGGAAGTAGAGGTTCTGGTAACACTAATGGGGCATACTATGTTGCCATGGCTGGAAATAGGGGTGGATTTACAAGGGGTGAGTTTGTAAAATGGAAAGTGGGCTGAACAAGAGTGTTTTGCACAGTGGTAGTATGAATTGGAGTGGAAGAACTACTTGGGCCAGCAAACGGATTTTGAGCAGAGCTGTTATGGAAAAGACTAAAGTGATGAAGAAGTTGGGAGTCAGGAGGAGTGGAAGGTGAGGCTTCTCTACTAAAGCTTTGTTGCAATTCTGCGATGTCGATATCAATTTTGTTGAAATTACGTTGAGATCTGGTTCTAAATATGTTCTTTGTATGATGTAAATCAAAGTGTGAATCCTCTGGAACAACAAGGTTTTCAAGGAAAGATTTTGTTCTTAAGAGGCTCCTGTTAGCAGCTGATTTTCCAGAGTTAGAAGTCTACCACAGAATTCTCTCAGGATTGTCAACAATTAAAGGAGGATTTGGGTCTGGATGGGATCTAGTGTTGATCCTATGTGAAGCCAGACTTTTTTCAAAAATGAGAGAGGTTGAGATTTTTAGGGACTGTTTCTGGAAGCTTCACCTCTCAGGATGTCTTATCTAGTATGGGACTAGGCTTCTAAAATTCTTCAAGGCTGGTTAACACAGTCCTAAAGAGATCTGGGAACCTATATGAGTAAAAGGCCTACTAGGGCTAGTGGAGTCACCAGGTGGAAACTTTTTAGCTTTTATGAAGGTAAAATATTGGATGGTCCCACCACCATGTTTATTATGAAGCCAAACTGAAATGTTTTGGGTTTTTCTAAGTTATTTCGGTCTTACAGGTTAAGAGAGTGTCCTAAATCTGATTTAACACTTAGCTAAGGTGTCTAATCATATAGAGTTCACTCTTATGGCTTGATAACTGATTCCTTCAAGGTTTGATAAGGTTTAATGAGAATCCTAAGGGTTACTTAGTTTGTCACTGATTCAATTAAGTCCTATCATGACTACCATTTGTTAGGTAGTGCTTGAAGAAGGTTACTTATGTTATACTGTACAGTGAGTGTTTTAATGTTGAAGATTTTAATCAGGGTCCCACCGTGATCGCCATTATGTTGGTGGCGATGAGGTGGTTGATAATCACTGCATAGTATTTGAAAATAAGGGATTTCTGGAGTCCTGAGGGGTACCTAGATTGTCACTAACTCAGAAGGGTCCCACCATGATCGCCATTATGTTGGTGGCGATGAGGTGGCTGATAATCACTATATAGTATTTGAAAATAAGGGATTTTTGGAGTCCTAAGGGGTACTTAGATTGTCACTAACTCAGAAGGGTCCCATCGTGATCGCCATTATGTTGGTGTCTCGTGTTTTGATAGTTTGGTAAATCAAAAGACAAGGCAACATCAGAACCAATCTTTAGAGTTCCAGGATCTAGTCCTCCTGTTCTCGGAGAGGGATCTCTCAAATGTTTGTTTGCAAAGGTTTATCTTGTGTGCTTTTACTATTGGTTTTAGACTTGTTATTAAGTGCAGGTGTTTGTCTGTTTGGTTGGTTGAATTGGAATAGCAGAACATGAAAGGTCTAGGAAAGATATATAGAAAGGAGAAACATCTGTTTCATTGGGCAATGGAGTCAAGAAGAGGTCACAACATACTCATCAATGGATATGGGATATCAGAGGGAAAATCTAACTTGGCCACAGGATCCTTTGGTTTTTGGAATGAGATGAACATCAATGATTTGGAAAGAGAAGTTTAATCCTCAAACAAAGGGAATTTGAAAGCACAACTTGAACAATAAAGAGCTATTTGGTAGACCAGGCTAACCATAAATTCTACAAATCACACCTTTAAGAAAATAATTATTTCAAAACAACTTTTAAAATGAAATCTAATATTCGGGGAACACCCTATTTCCTCAAATATTTTATTTCAAATGACTTAGAAAACATGAATATTCACTGATAATTGCAGTCATAGAAGAGGGAACACCTAACACATCTATGATTACAAATATAAAGACCTTTAAGACAACTGTTTAAGTAAGGACAAAGGGAAAGATTAGAATAGACCTCCTTGGCTTACTGTAAATAGAAATACTTCAAAGGGAGACTTCAATAACAGTCTTTTAAGTGGCAGCAGACAAGCAGGGAGAACCATAAATCATGCTGAAACCATCTTATTCAAACTATCATAGAAATAAACAAGAATGAGGACTAAAGAGAGAGATTAAAGACTCTAAAATACCTCAGAAGAAGAAAACATGAAACAGTGAAGGATGAATAGGTCTAAGGTGCTTCCAGGAGTCATTTCTTAGCCTAAAAATTTCAACCTACTGTAGTAAGAAATTGTGGAACAGAATGAAAACAGGAGAAAACATTAAATAGTTCAGAATACTTCACCAACAGCCAAGCTCATGGATCCAATGATAGAGCCTTCTTAGAAACAAGCATGCAACAACATCATCAAGGCTTCCAAGACTTCAATTTGTTCTTCAACTTCAACAGACTATGTATTATTTCAGAGAGTTTCAGTATTACAACTAGTGATCAACTAACCAACAATTTCTCATCTTCTACAGAAGTATTTATAGAAGAATGAGGAGGTGAGATCTGATAAAAGATATCCCAAGACAATTAATACAGACTTAATGGCTTCTGGGCCTTTGAGGGGCTCAATGGAGAAGTGTACAGATAATCTCACTGTATTAATGGATTTACATTTAAGATTAAGCTCGGTGGGAGTTTTTATTGACTTTTGAGGCTCTGTGTCATGTTGGAGTAACTCTGCAGATATCTTTGCATTAAGTTCTTCGGCAGAATCAACTCTTTGGCTGCATTTGAGGAAAATATCTGATTTTGAACCATAACTTCGGCCTCTGTTTAAATACTTTTAAGGCACAGGTGGCACTGTGGTAGCTGGGAAGAATCAATTTGCCTCAGATGTGGCGATGTAGGCTTTTCTATTTGATAACACTTATGACGTTCCTTTAACTGTGTTTTAATTTTGGGGATTAGGCTTTTGATAATCATTCTTAGCCGTAATCCCCAAATTATCTTCAATCTTTTTGTTCTGTTGTGTTCTGTCTTTGACACTGATACTCTTTTGATTTATTTAATGGATAATGTCTTGTTGATGTGTAGGGCTGCACAGGGCTCATATGGCATCAATGCTCATGGAGCATTGATGAAACGTGGAATTTGAACCTGTGAATAGCTTTCCTTTGATGAATCAAAGGCCTGGGAATCGTCATTCTCAGCCCTTGGATTTTCTTTCAATATAATGGAAAACCATTCAAACCTGCAAAACACACAAAATATTAAGAAATCCTGCGTTGTGGGTGAACTGCTTCAGAGGGCATGGGGAGAGAGCATGGCCGTCGGATGGCATCATCCAACGGTGGAGATCGGCTAAGAGAAGGTCAAATAAGAGCGGAGGAAGAAAAAATGTCAGAACCGTCGATCGCACAGAGATCGAAGGTTGGGAATACGCGTTAAAATCCTCTTGGTGGAAGGCGAAGGGCGATGAAACCATGAGGAAAGATCTGGGACTGTCCGTTCTAGACACGTGGACGGTCTAGATCCAATCGGAGGATCGTAATCGGCGGAGGAATCATGTTAATGCACTCGGAAAAAAACTTACGATGTGATGTAGTGCGGGCCATTGATCTAAGGATCAGATCAACGTTGGGGAGTGAATCGGGAATCGAAAATCGGAGGTGGAAAAGTAAATAAATTTAGATGAACCCGATGAAAAACTCCAATGCAATCATATGTGGACTGTCAATCTTCAGATCAGATCGACGGCGGAAAATGAATCGGGAGGTGGTCATGGTGGGGGAGAAAAACTCGAAAGGTGCCGATGCGATTAAGCGTTGACCGTCAATCTGCAGATCAGATCAACAACGGAGAGTGAATCGAAGGGATGGCCGATCGGGGGGATAAACAAATCTACCCATTTGGCTTTTCGCGATGCGATTTCTCTTCGAGTCTAGCACCTGGTTCTAGGGTGCGGGCATATGGAGGGGAAGTGGTTTAGGACTTAGCCCAAGGGGGCTTAAGTTTGTAATACAAAAATCAGTTTTTTATAGATTTTCAATGGTTTTCAAAGGAATTTGAGGGCTTCCGTAAGGTTAAAAAGTGATTTCTTAACCTTGTAAAAATGATTTTCATGAATGAAAGAAGAGGAATCATGAAAATAGAGGAGTTTTATGGAAAAAAAAGGGAAGAAAAATGAAGGTTATTTTTGAAGTGGAAGGAGGGAAAAATGGCCTTTGCAGTAGTATTCTTCATGGAAAACAGCAGAATTTCTGAGCATTTAAATGGGAACAGCAGTGAAGATTTGGATAGAGGCATGAGGCCTTCAAGAGTCTTCAACAGATAACACTTTTTAGCAGTAAAATTTGTTCCTTGAAGACTCCAAAAATGTTTTAGCCAGCATTTGATATAACAAATTTTATAGCTGGCTAACATAATGCACTCTTCCAGGATGTTAAAAGACACACTCACTAAGAAGAGGCACCAGAAAAGTCTAGATCTAAGCAGATCTAGTGTTCCACTTGCTACAACTCACAAGGACAACTCAACCCTCAACAAGAGTAGTGTTGTAGGTGTAAGGTGAAGCTTGGCCCAAGCTTGATATTGGACAAGTTAGAAAAAATTTTGTCCAAGAGTTGATCAAGGAAGGAGGTGGGATTCCTAAACAGGAAAACCCCCAATGAGGGATGTCTCAGTAGACAAGACCTTCAAAAAATAATATCTTCAACAACCCAGTTCATGTTGCCCTCCCCTTCCTCTTATAATATTGGAGTCTTGTCAAAACCCTAAACCACTTCATTAGTTTAGCTCCTTTCACATGTAGAATATCCTTCTAGAACTGTGTTGTCCCTCTAGGAGGTTCAATGCATCTAAACTGCGCTATAGATATGGTCATGGTTGACTTGCTCAAGTGATCAACCTCTTTCACACTCAAGGTGTCTTTATTTTGACTAGTTAGCTTGATTTCCATTCACATTGAGCTATCTTTATTTAGGATCCACTCTTTGACAATAAATGCTGTTGACTTGGTCAAACTTGACCTTGTCCACATAGTTTAGACATTGTTCACACATGTGGATGCTTGATTTGGTTATTTCATGATCCCTTTTCACACTATGAGGGATTTTTATTAATACTTGAGAAATTGATAAGCCTCCTTGCCCATTTATTCATCCATCTAGGTTTTAAAAGAAAGATTAATATTCATATTAGCTGTGAGCTAATTTAGGAATATTACAGTCTCCCCCTCCCAAATGTTGTGTATCCTCAAGCAACTACAAGGGTGCTGCAAAATCTCCCCTTCTTCTCTTGTGGCCCCGTCATCCAATAGTCTCCACGATTGCTCCAGATTTTCTGCAATAGTTCTGTTTTCCAATGGTCCCTCCTCAATGTGCAAAAAGGCCTTTGGTGAATAAACCCAATGAATCTCATCATGAAGAAATGGAAGGTCTATGTGGAAACCCTCTTGCTGATCCATGGCCTCCTCAATATAGAAGTGATGACAATCATGGGGAATTTCATTATTCATGAAAGACTCCCATCTCCATGCTATCATCCAAATGAAGTGGATCACCTCCCAGCTTGGCAATCCATAGAAAAACACCTCCCTAATACATATGAGAGGCATGTTCCCAACAAAAATATGGCTCACTCTACAAGGAGACAAGTGAACTATCATAGTGGCCATACAATATCTCATGCTCCCATTGAAGCATGCGTTGAAAAAAGAGTGGGGAAATATTTCCCCCAGGGACACATCCCACCAATGTGCCTCTCCTCCAACCATGTTCCCAAGAGCAAGAACATTTCCAACAGATGGAATCATGATTAGAAGCATGCTAGGTACCATGTATGATAAAGGAGAAGGAAGATGTTTCCTCATGTTAAACCAGCATAGTTTGACCCTTAATTGCCATAGAATAGGAGATGACAAGTCCCTCCCCCAACACTTTTTTGTTGCCCCATCCCTTCTGAATGCTTGGAGAAGGTGCATCATAGTTGGTGTAAAAGAATCACACCATGAAGAATATAATAGGTTTCCAAGATCCTCCAAGGAATGACCTGCATCAACATAGTTCATGCCCTTGAGTGGTCCATGAAACCCATCATAAATAGTGCCCCCTCTTTGAGCAATGTTCTACAAATGAGTGTTAGAAAAATATAATCATATAGGAGATACATCATAATACTCAAAAGGACAAGTTCCTCTATATACTTGTTTTACATCAGTGAGGTAACTCATGGATGAGTATCCTCTCACACTCAAAGAGGAAGGAGGTATGAGTGATGGCTCTTCCCAAGAGCTATGTTCCTCCCTCTCTAACAAATAGTTCATGCACTTCTCCATATGAGAGTGCACCTCTTCCTTGAAACCTTCCCATATGAATCCACCCAAGAGAGTATGATATGCTCTAATGAAACTAGTGGGTTTGGAAAGCAGGATCTCATAGGTTGCATTTAGTATTTTCTCCTTAAGCATGGAGTCTCTAACCAAAAGGATAAGATTATAGAATTAAATGACTCCATCAACTACCTTAAACCTCCTGTTAGGACTCCATAGTTCGCAATATTGGCAAGTACAAACACTGTAGAAACCTACATAAAAACCACTGTTACACCATTTTTTGGTCATCTAACCTATTATCATTAGATGAACCCAAGTACACCATGTAAGACCAATTTTACCCTAAGTAAAATTGCTTTCACTATGTGAAATAACTTAGTAAAACACCTTTATTAAGTTGTTTATGGTCTAAACAGGAAACCCTAAAAGGAAATAATAAAAAAATCTATATTGGTTTATATTTCCTGGTCATATTTAACCCAAAACAAGGAAATCAATTAAATAAATCCTTATTTATTTGATTATTTCCTAGGAATAAGTTATTTTCCTTATTTAAATAATATTCCTAGTTAAATTTGACTAAATCATTTATAAATAATTAAATAAATCATTATTTATTTAATTATATTCCCACCATGTCCTTAAAATAATAAATAAATCATTTATTTATTTATTATGTATAAATAAAGGAATTGACCCAAGTCAAAAATCCTTTTCCCTCCAACAAATATAATAAAATATTCCTAATGGGTGGTTCTAGAATTTGATTAATAATATTTTATTCATGCACCAAGTTCTAGAACGCCCTAATATTTTGTTATAAATAGAAGGGTTTTCCCATTCATTACTCACCTTTGATTGCATTAGATCACTCTAGATCTATACACTTGGTCACATTTTCTCCATTTTTGCCTTGTGAGCTCCCATTGAGTTCTATGTTTGTCTGGGTTTTCTACACCAACAAGAGAGAGAAATTTTAGATCTAAAATGTTGAGGACTGTCAAGAACCCATCCCATTGAGGAGAATCGGAAAACACCTTTCTCTTTTTCCTCTCAAGTGCCCCCTTTTAATATAATATAAAAAATTCTTTCAAATACATCGTTCTTGTCTTTTCTATTGGATGCATGGAGCCATATTTCATTTTTACTGCTTAATGTATTTTATGCTTAGATTTGGATTTGTACAGCATTATATGGATCAACTAACTATAGACTTAAAGATATTGGCAGTCACACTTGATGTTAGGGCTATTTTTTATGCGTAGCTAAAGTGGTCTTTTATGACGAAATATTCATACTAACAATTGGTGACTCCACACGGGTTTTCTTTTGCGACCGCTGTCATTTTATATATTCCTGCATATCCAGCTGTTTCAGACCCTAGGGTTTCTCTTCAGTTTTTTGTTTTTCCTATTTTTATGGTGCTTTCCACCTCTAAAACCCTCAAAAATTAAAATTTTTAACTTTCGTGTGTTTCTGCCCTTATTGCGCAGGTGACAGACATCAGCCGCAGCTGAGACGACAACTTTTTCTTAAATCTGCTGCCGAGAGACCCGGATCTGCAGGTCGCACTTATCGGCCCAAAAACTATGACCTGGCCTTGAGGTCACACTTTTCTACCCCAAAACTGTGACCTGGACTGAAAACAAGGCAGAACCTGCGACCTGCACTTTTTTTTGCAATTTTCCAACACTTTTTCTGGGTTTGTCTGAAGCTTCTGTCAGGGTTTTCCAGCCTCTATCTCCGCCTGTTTAGACCTGTTTCTGATCTGTTTCACTCAACTAAGTGGGAATCTTGCCCCTTAGGGCTCTAGTACCCTCCTCTTTTTGTGGGAGAGTTTTTGCTGTTTCAGAAGTCTGAATTTCCAGAGTTTCAGACTTATTTCTTTCAGATCTGATACCTCATTTTCAGATCCCTATGGATTAGCTCTTCTCCCTTTCAAATCACCTCATATAGTTTTTTTTGGGTTTATATCTAGGGTCACCTCCCTATCCCTCCTATATTTAGTTGATTCCCTCTTTTTTAGCAGCAACCTTGCCTTTGCCTCTTTGCTGTTTTCTGCACCTCTTTTCAGCAGATTTCTCCTTTAGATCCCTATCCCTCCCAACCTTAGATCTATTGGCCTCTTTTTAGCGTGCTTTGATTAGATTTTTTCTCTCTTATATACTAGTTTTGAGAGACCCGCCTTCTTGGGTTAGATTGATGCATTGTTAGCTGTTAATTTTCTATTCTTTCAGTCTTATTTATTGCCGATTTATTTTCAGTTACGCAACACACTTTTTCTTTTACTCTAAAAACATCTGGGTTTAAACAATTAAAATTAACGCACGCCACACACTGACCCTAAGTGAAGAAGAGCCTGGTTAACACCATCTGACAAAGAATTTAAAATCAATTGACACTGCACCTCTCTGCCCTTGTTTCGACATTGACCTCACTTGATTTTGCACCTCCCTGCCCTTGTTGGTTTTTCTTCTTCCCGTCATCATTGCGCCTCCAAGGCGTTTGTCCCGGAGACTTCTTGGCCTTCACCCTCAGTTTCTGGTTGGTCGACTTCCTCCTTCCCGCCGTTATCGAGTAAGTCCTCCCCCGAGTCCGCACTCCGACTCTTCTTTTGATTGTTCGGGTTCTCCCCCTACTCCTGGTTCCCCCCGTGTTACCTTCACCATGTCTAGTTCAGGGCCTAGCGCTAGTGGCAACCCCAGTTCTACTGCTGGGTCCGTTTCCAGCGGAACCACTACGGGACATACCTCGACTGCCCCTTTTCTCCCTTATATGGCCGGTCTCAATCTCCCCAACTTCAATCAACTAATCAATGATCCTATTCGCCACGATGTCAGTTGGCCTGCTATGCCAACCAAGCTCCCCTACGACATTCCCAAGTTCGAAGGCCTTGCTAGTGAAGATCCCTCCAACCATATCTGATCTTTCCACATGTGGTGTTCATCCAATTCCATTACTGACGATTCCATCCCTCTTAGATTGTTCCAACGCATGCTTACCGGCAAAGCTTCTAAATGGTATGTTGACCAGGCCACCTCTTCCCATACCACCTTTGTGACCATTTCCCAAGCCTTTTTATCTTATTTCCAGCTCCCTCTCTGATACGACACTGGTACTGAACTCTTGACTTCTTTTCATCAATCCTCTTCGACCCGCCTTTCTGCTCATGTCCAGGAATGGCGAAGAAGACGGGCCTTATGTCGCGCTCCCCCCTTTGAAGATCGAGTTTATATGGACTGGTTCCTTCGCTCTCTCTTACCTCCCATTGGCAAAGATGTCGCATCCCATTTTCCCCAAACCGAAGAAGCCGCCCTCCAAATAGCCTTGAAATATGACCTTATTTATGCTCAATCTGGTTATGTTTATACCGTCCTTCCTGACCTCCCCAAACCCGGTGGCCCTAATGCCCCGGGGGCATCTCACTCTGTCGACAGTATCGTTGGAGCTCTGTCACATACCTCTGCTCAACCTCTTATGGGCTATGGTTTCCCTCCAGGAGGGGCCAGCACCTCCGACACTTTTCCCCCTCTAGGTAGCATGTATCCAGGATATGGCATCCCTCCTCCTTTTGCCCACACTCCTGCCTACCTCAATTTTTCCCATCCTACCCCTTATCCTCACCCACAGCCTGGTGTCCCAGCTCCTCCAGCATTTGGACCTCCCACTCCCTTGCCTTCTCTACCCTCGCAGTCGCACTTACTACCCCCTCCAGGACAAGTATTTGCATAGCAGGGTGCAACTAATCCTCTTCCTTCTCAAATAAAGAGGAAAGGAAATCAATCCACTTCTGGTAATCGTGGATCCAATCCTTCAAGTATTGATTCTAACACTGCCAACCAACCACAGGGCTCTCAGCCCAAGCCGGACAGGCCGCTTCGCACCAATAAGCCCTATTCGTGCTGCGATGTTTATGGTCATTACACTCATGATTGTCTCCTATTACCACAAATGCGGTAGATGAGGGAGTCTCAGGTCACCGTGCGGGGACAACATTCCTCCCCTATTATCCCTACCAATACGGCTACTTCTTAACCCGCTGTGTTTATCGATCCTTTCCCTCAACAAGGATTCGTGGCTACTCAACTGCCTCATGCCCCGGTATCCACTCAACCTTCCCCTTATGGTTCCTCCGATTACTAGATCCTCATGATGGCCTCTGACCAACCTCTCACCGTCGACCTTAACCTTCAATCTCGGTCTCGTCAGTACTCCACACCCCCCGCTTCGTCTGTCACCGAGTCCCCATCTTCAAGTCCTACAAAGCCTCTGTCGACACCCAATGGTCCCTTGCAAATCCCTCCGCCCAAAGCTAAGGTTCACACCAAGATTCCTAAGGGCCCATTATGCCGAAATGATGCCTCTGGTCAGGCTGCCCATTCATATAGCATAGTAGATGATCTGGCACAATCTCCTGCTGCCATTTCAACACTGGAACTCCTCTAGTCGTGTCCTTCTCAAAAGAAGGCTCTACTATCTGTCGTGGGTGTTGTAGATCCTACTGATGACCAGTTGATTATTTTCGATGCCCGTCAGTCATACCATCCCCATTCACATACATTTGATTTCCAATCCAGTCAAAATCTTCCATAAATGCAGTGTTAGCCACCTATGTTTTCAACTATGACGACTAAATGGTCTTTGCAGCCTTCAAGAAACAAGTTTAAAATCCTGAAAATTGTTGGTACTTGAAGTCTGTTGACAAAAGTCCAAACTACTGTTGGTTCTACATAATCTCCCTCCTCTCTGCCTCTGATATACCATGAAAATCCTAATCAAAATGCTGCTGCATCTCCCTCCTTGTCCTCTCCCCTTCTTCCACCTTTCCTCCGTTTTTTCAACTCTCTTCTCGACCATAAAAAACCTCATCAAACCCTTTTATATCCCATATTCCTCCATTAATCTCATTCCCCAAGGTCGAAAACACACTTTTTAACCTATCGGAGCCTTTTCTCCTCTTGCGAAAATCATTGAAAAACCATGGAAAAACATACATTTTTCATGCGTTGGGCTTTAGCCCCTCAGGGTAAGCCCCTGCTTTCTCTTCATCCATATGTCCCCACCTTAGGAACCACGTGCTAACCGCCAGGCGCTTAAAACTCGGAAATAATTCATTGCTAGAAAAACGTGAAGGCAGTTGTAAAATGCAAAACGAGTTTGTTTTTATTTTCCAACGAAATAATATTAAAACTCCGTAGTTGAAATTTGTCCCACGGATCAACGGTGCGAATATCCGTCCCGGCTTTGGTGGACCCCTCCCCTTTTCATGCGCCATTTTCCTTCACACAAGATGTGCCCCGCACCACCTTTCCACCGGAGGTGGTTTTGTGTGCCGGTCGGCCAGCGATTCCACGCGCCGACTGACACGTGTTCTCCACCTCGCCCCCAAAACCACCGTTCCGTGCCTTCTCCCCGCACGTTAAACATTGTCTTATGACCCCGCAGCGGGATTTCTCCCTGCCGTCGGATCTGGGCCTTCCCATCTGACGGTCCCCATCGCCTTTTTTCGTTCGCTCTTTAATAAACCCGCACGCCCGTTAAATATCTCCTGGTGCTCTCGAAAATCGATCCCCACCGTCGATCTCTACGGATCAACGGCTCTCTTTTATCCTCCTGATTCTATTGTACAGCCCACCTTTTCCCGTTGACTGTTCAAAATCGCTCCTGGCCGTCGATCGCAATACGATCAACGGTTCCGATCTCTCCATCCACCCGCACGCCCTCCGATGCAGTCCGCCCATATAACGCAGGATTTCCTCATTTTTCTCGTTTTTTGCAGGTTTTCAAAGGGTTTTTCTTCGTATTCTACGAAATCTGAAGGATGAGAGTGACGACTCCAATCCTCCCGGTTTGTCCAGGAAATTGATCATACGGAGAAGAACAGGGATATTTGCAAAGCTTGAAAAAGGCCGCCAATATCAGAGCAGAGAAAGAGTATCGGATTAAAGATAAAATGAACCAGAGCAGTGGTTTTGTGAGAAGATTGGTGGGGATTACGGCTAAGACGGTTATCAGAAGCCTAATCCCTGGCTCAGAACACGGATTAAAGCAAAACCTAAAAGTATTCGGCAGACAGATCGCCTCCACCGTCATACTTCGAGGCGAATTGATTCCTCAACCACCACAGTGCCACCTATTGCCTCAGAAAGCTCAAACAGAGGATGAATTTATTGAACAGGATCAGATATTATGCCTCGAACAACCAAAGTAGTTATTACTGCACCGGATTTCAACGACAAAATATCTGCAGAGCAACCCTAACAGTACGCAGAGCCTCAAAGGTCAATATAAGCTCTCTTCGAGCTTACTTCTTAAGTATAAACACATTAATGCAATGTAACACCTGTAGAATTTCTTCACCGAACCTCACGGGGTCAGGAAGACATTAATTCTGCATTGATTGTGTTTAAGATCTTTTAATCAAATCTCACCTCCTCATCCTTCTATAAATACTTCAATAGAAGATGAGTGAGGGGTTGGATTAGTTGGTTGTCAATGTAATTGCCGAAGCGCTGTAGCTATTTCTGAGTGGAAAACTCTTGACTGTAAATAGTGGTTTCATGGGCTCTTGGAGCTCTGCTTGTAACAGATAAGTTAGATTGTGAAAAGAGATGGATTAAAACATTGGATTTGAAGATTGTAACCGGTTTGAAGCAATCAATACAAGCTGATTTATGGGATCCTGGTCTATGCTGATGGTGATGTTATTCTCACTGTAACTTGTTATTTTATTTCTATTTTCAATTTGTTTCATTTTCTACTATAAAGAACAGTTTAAACAGTGTTAGAGTTTGCTGTACACCAGTGACCTTCTCTGGCTGAAAAATCTTTATCCCAATGTTTTCTTCTTATTGTGTTATTTAGAAATGATTTAATTCAGTCTAAGCACAGAGATGCTGGTGTTCCCTCATCTCTTCGTCACTGCTGAATGTTGTTTTTAAATGTTACTTTCATATATGTGGTGCAAGGAATGAACTGAGGAAATCAAAGGTTAGCCCTGAGTCCCTTTCTTGTTTGCTCAACTATTTGTCTGTTTCCCTTAGGATGTGTCAAAAGCTGACTAGTTTCAAAGTAATTATCAGATCTTAGGCCATTTTGTGTTATCTTGGTGATTGTCTTGGAAGTAACTAAGTAAAGGAGAACTAAGATGAGGAGAAAGGTGAGCCCTGCCCACTAGTTTCTGCTCCAAAGGTTGCCTTCAAGTTTCCCTTTGTTTTTAATCTGTTTTCTATTAGAAGTGTATCCAAGGCTGGCTAGTTTCAAAGTACTTACCAGATCCTAGTTTGCTTCTATGTTTTTCTTAAGTGCCTGGTCAAAGGCTGGCTAGTTTCAAAGTACTTACCAGATCCTGGGCTGCTCTTCGTTCTGCATCTGTTGATTCCCTTTCTTGTTGTATCATCCCATTCCATAAATCAATCTTCAAAGAGATCCTTAGGCCTAGATGACTTGCCCCATAGATTACTCTTGAACCTGGATGTTTCAATTAAATTCCCTTATGACTCCATAGCCCAATGGATTGAAAACTTGCCATCATCTTTCTTTAGAATCAAAGCTTATTTTGTTTACTTGCAACTTCTTACCTTTGAACCTATTTGCATATAGATCTTTCCGTCTCAGACAGCAGCTATGTTCAACCATCTAAGAAAACCAAACAAAACCCTTGGCCTTCATAACTAGCCTAATATCATCACCCTAAACTTCAAAGACAATATCCATCTTTGTACATATTGGAGAGATCCATCTCCGGATTCAGGAGGGCTAGATCCTAGAATCCCAAAGTTGGTTGAAATGATGTTAACTCTGTGATCGGACTTTGCCAATCTTGCTTGTTACAGAGATCTAACATTTCTGGCGACTCCACTGGGGACTCTTACCTCAGAATCCTCATATAAACATTTTGAGAGTAAAAAGCAGCCTTTCCAAGCACTACCAAAGAATGGTAATCACGATAAAACTTGTTTGGATCAGTGACAAACTAGGTCAATCCTAGGGTTCTTTTAAATCTTTATCTAACCTTGGAAAAATCAGCTAGCTTAGCCACAAGGATAGACTGTCTTTGTTTCTTAACCGTAGCTAAGTTTTGAGGCAAAGCTAGGACATTATTTAAAGAAACCACAAATATAAACAATTCCGAAAATACCAAAAACATTGCAGATTGGTAGTGAAACACTAGTTTTGATACCTGCATACGACTTTGATGTGTTTTACTCTTTACTCTTAGACAGAGTCTGGAAAGGGCCAGGTAGCCTTTGGATCTCATCCTCTTTAAGGGGTGACACATCTAGTGAATGCTCTCCCAGTCAATCTTTGGTTAGAGTCTGTTGTATTTTGAGATATCCCTGAAAAGAAATGTTCCACAAACACTGAGGTGGACAGTGTACTTTTGTGAAAATTCTCTGAACCTTCCACCTGGCGACTCCACCACCCTGAACAGACCTTAAGACTCCACTGGAAAGAACCCTTATCATTATAAAATCATTTCAAACTCAGTTAAAGGACTGTAGGATTCGAATTGAGAAAACAGATTAGTTAACCGTCTAAAGATTGTCATATCTGGTTGAACTTTTCTTGTTTAGATTGGATCTAATCCCATAAACATTGTGGCTCCTAAAAAGATTCATACTAGAGCCCATCCTGACCCGGATCCTCCTGAAATAGTTGACAACCCTGAAAGAATTCTTAGGAAGTCTCCTAGGATACAATCCTCAACTATCTTCAGATCCCTCATAAGATCCAATTCAGTCCCTGAAAACCTTTCAGCTCTTCATGAATCACAAATTGACTTGTTAAACCCATTCAGAACCAGGTCATTTGGTGATTTAGGTCAGTTAGATTCTGAGCCTACCCTTTCATCTCCTGAAACCAGTGGGACTCTTGGGAATAGAGAATCAACACCTCCTGATTTACATTTCATACATAATCTAGGAGCCTCTCACCCCAGGTCAACTCAGAGATCTACTGCTGTTCCATCCACTTCTGTTCATCCTTCATCCACTGTTCAAACCACTCCACTTCAACCCATACCTCCACTTGTAAACCCACCCCCACCACGTATCATGGCAGCATGGTATGCTCCCTTAGTCCTTCCTGTACCATTAGTAAATCTTCCACAGGACTATCAGTCCAAAATTCCATTATATGATGCTAATAATACCACAACAGCATCTCAACATGTGGACAGGATGAATGACTACTTTGACAGAAATGAAATTGATAATGAATCTGTCAAAATCAGATTGTTTGCTCAAAGTTTGGGGGGAGATGTGAGAAAATGGTTTAAAGGTTTAACCCCCCATAGTATTAACGACCTTCAAGCCTTCCATCAAACATTTTTAAACAAATGGGAAGTAAGGAAAAACCCTCTCCAAGTCCTTGCTGACTGTAAAAATCTCCATAGGAACCCTGGGGAAAGTGTGCAAGCTTATTTTACTAGATTCAACAGCGTGTATAATGCACTTTCCCTTGAACTGAAACCCCCTCAGGGTTCAGCTCTGAACAAATTTCCTGAAGGGTTTGATCCAGACATGACATATTCACTCAGAGAAAGAGTCTTTGCAACCCTTGAAGATATGCAAAGAGGTGCCCTTTCTGTAGAGGTGAACCTTATGGAGAAAAGAGCAAGGATGAAAGCTGAAAAGAAAGTATCTTTTAGAGAGGAATCCTCCCCTTCCACTTCAAGCTCAAAGATGGAAAGAATGATGGAAGAAATGATGAAGAAGATGAGCATTCTAGAGAAGGCGCAAGCGAGTATAAATCAGAATGCTCCTCAAAACAGAAATCAAAACCAGAATCATAATTTTAGACGAAATCAGCCTCCTAACAGACCCAGGGAAGATGATCAGCACATCATCCCTCCCTTCCATCAGAACTTTTTAAGTGAGGTTGAGCAAACAGATCAAATAACAGAGGAAGATGATATAAACTTATTTGGGGTGGATGATGATGACTTTGAGGTTCATTATGATAATAAACGAGGTCTTTATACACCTTATGATGACAGAAGAGATGATGCTGAAAACAGCTACCAAAACATGGAGAACGCTGTCATAGAACCTTTAAAGGAGTATGAACTCAGAAGTAAGTCTAATCAACAAACACCCAACAATAAAACCTCTGACAAACCTTCTCAAAACAGCACTGCAACCAAGTCTAAAACGATTAAACAAAAGGACAAAACGGTGGCTGTTGATTCTGGTAAAGATAAAGAGAAAGACACTCAAAACATCGAAAAACAGAGTGCAAACATTAGTAGTACTAACACCTCAGTTAGTACTCCAGCAAAAGCGATTGTTTCAACTGTAGATGAACCGAATCAGCAAGCTGTTTTTGCTGATAAAGTGGCAGTAAACAAGGCTGAAGTCAGTATTCTGAAGAATCAAAACCTTTTTAGCCTGGAACAGGAAATCTCAAAGATCAAAATCTCTGTTCCTTTGACTGAGTTGGCTGCCCAACATGTATATAGGTCCAAAATTTTGAGGGCTTTGAAATTAGAAAATAATGAAGATACCCTCAATCTTAATGATGACCAACCAGAGCTTATTTTCGGTCCAAAGATTGAAGGAAAATTCCAAGAAGGCCCTGTGCCTCCATTTTATGTAAGCTTAAACATTCATGACAAAATCCTGCATAATGCTATGCATGATTCAGGTGCTTCCCATAATTTAATGCCAAAAGCTGTGATGGAGAGCCTGGGTCTTGAAACTACCAGACCTTACAAAGACCTGTACTCCTTTGACTCAAGTAGGGTTAAGTGTCTAGGATTGATTAAAGATCTCTGTGTTAATCTAGCCCAAATTCCAGCCAAATGTTTGGTCATGGACGTTGTTGTGGCTGATGTTCCCCCAAAGTATGGAATGCTTTTATCAAGATCTTGGGGGGCTAAGTTACAAGGGAATATGCAAATGGACATGGCCTATGCAACCATCCCTGTCTTCAATCAAACTAGGAGGCTTTATAGAGAATCTCACATGCAATACACAGTAACAAGCCAGGAGCGGCCTCAAAACTCCCCACTTTATGCTATAAACACGAGCCTTGATTCTTTTATCATGTTCAATAATGAAACACTCACTGAACAATCTGTTTTGAAAGAATCCATGGCTGGAATAAAAAAGGAGGAAAACGATGCCGAAGTACCAAGACAGTTTACTGTGTCCGAAGATCCTAGCAAATTAAACACAGATCTTGAACTGCAAATCATCCGTCCTTTGAACTTAGGTCTTGACAGTCAGGGATACAGTCCTCAACCCGATGAACAACTTGAGGAACCAAATGATACAAAGTCTGTCCATCAAATTGAAAATCAACCTCTCTGGACTATGTATTTCGATGGGTCATGCACCAAAACAAATGCAGGTGAAGGTGTCTGGATCACTAACACCGAAAATAATCATACAGAATGTATCTCATGCAAATTAAACTTTCAGTGTTCCAATAACATAGCAGAATATGAATCCCTTCTCTTGGGCTTGCATCTTTTGAAAAAACTAGGTGCCAAGAAAATCGATGTATATGGGGATTCTGAATTAATCATCAGGCAAGTCAATGGGGAGTACAATGCAAATCACCCCAGACTTAAGGCCTATAGGAATGATGTCATCGATATTTTGAAAACATTTGAGGGGTACACCTTATCTTTTGTCCCAAGGAAGAAAAACATTGCAGCCCACAATTTAGCCTTTGCTGCTAGAACATGCCCAATGTTGTATGATGACACCTCTCAGATAAAATTCAGACCAGCTATCCCAGATAACAAGAAATATTGGCAGGTGTTTGATGGAGACAAACAAATAGAAGACTTCATGCAAATCAGAAGTGAGTTTGAACTCCATAGTTCAGATTCAGACTATGAGACAGACTGTAGTGAAGAAAATTTTCTTGGTGAAGAAGAACCGTCTCCACAGCTGGTAAATATAAACCTTCAGACTATCACATCCACTCGCCAAGCAGAATTAAGTCCGAAATCTGAAACACAAGAAATAGAAACTCTGCATTCTGATAATGATAGTCTGCCCAAGGGTTTGGCCCCTCTAGAAGAACTGTTTGATTTTGATGACGTGGCCAAAAAACCAAAACTGGAACCTGTGGAAACTGAAGTGGAAGAATGCAATATAGGCAGTGAGAAAAAACCGAGATTGATTAAACTGTCTAAAACTTTACCAGCTCATATTAAACTTAAATATTTGGAGCTCTTTAAAGAATTTTCTGATGTTTTTGCATGGAGTTACGAAGATCTTAAGTCCTATGACACCGAAATAATACAACACAAAATCCCTCTTAAAGAAAACCAAAAACCATTCAAACAAAAACTGCGCCGAATCAACCCTATCCTGTTGCCATTGGTTAAGAAGGAAATTATGAAAATGCATGATGCTGGTATTATTGTCCCTATTAGATATTCGGAGTGGGTATCTAATCTAGTGTCAGTTAGGAAAAAGACTGGAGAAATCAGGCTTTGTATAGACTTCAGGAATTTAAACAAAGCTTCATTAAAGGATAACTACCCTTTGCCCAAGATGGATCATATTTTGCAAAGGGTGGTAGGGTCTAAAAGAATTTCTTTGCTGGATGGCTATTCAGGGTATAATCAAGTCCTAGTCCACCCTGATGATCAATTAAAGACAACTTTTACTACACCATGGGGCACTTTCATGTATGTAAAAATGCCTTTTGGTTTAATGAATGCTGGAGCAACCTTTCAGAGAGCCATGGACATAGCATTCTCGGAAGAATTAGGCTTCTTCATCATTATCTATCTTGATGATGTAACTGTGTTTTCAAAAACAGATGAAGAACACTTAGAACATTTAAGAAAAGTTTTCAAGAAGTGCAGAAGATTTGGGATATCTTTGAACCCCAAGAAAACCTTATTCGGACTCCAAGAAGGTAAGCTTCTTGGACATATCATTTCAGAAGAGGGCATAAAGATAGATCCCATGAGGATTGAGGCCATATTGCAAATCGCTCATCCTCGAAATATCAAAGAGTTGCAGTCTTTCATAGGAAAGATTAACTTTTTAAGAAGGTTCATCCCAAACTTGGCTGAGCTCCTTAGGAATATCACAAACATGTTGAAAAGGGAGAAAGGGGTAAAATGGACCGCGGAGGCAAAGACATCCTTTGAACTGGTTAAACAAGCATTAACCAAAACACCAGTTCTCATAAGTCCCGATTTCTCGAAAGATTTTTATATCTTCTCATTTGCATCAGAACATACTATAGCTGCTGTCCTTTTACAGAAAAATCCGCAAGGACAAGAGCAGCCCATTGCATTCTTTAGCAAGGCATTGAGGGATGCCCCTTTGAAGTACAATATTATGGAAAAGCAAGCTTTTGCTTTGGTGAAAGCTTTAAAAGACTTCAGGGTATACATCCTTCACTCACACATTATTGCCTTTGTCCCAAATTCAGTTGTAAAGGACATTCTAACCCAGGATCCAGATGGTAAGAGAGGTAAGTGGATTGATGTTATTCTTGAATATGATTTAGAGATTAAACCCACGAAGCTTATCAAAGGTCAAGGTCTAGCGAGGCTAATGGCCGAATCAAATTGTGAAGTTCTTGATATTAACATGATTAATGCTTTGGATGACCAAGAAGAATTCCCAACCCCCATTGTCGAAGATTATTTTGCGAATTCTCCTTGGTATGCTGATATTGTTTATGTTTTGCTTAATTTAAACACACCGCCTAGTTTATCCAAAACAAAGGCAAGATTCCTAAAGTTAAAAGCTGTAAACTATTGCATTATTGATAAATGTCTCTATTGGAAAAATGCTAGTGGTATATTGCTTAAATGTTTGCCTGAGTTTGATGCAGAAAAAATTAAGCAGGAATTCCATGAAGGAGAATGTGGAGGCCATTTATACTGGAAGTCAACAACCAACAAAATTTTGAGGGCTGGTTTCTATTGGCCTACTATGTTTCCTGATGTACATAAACTGACAACCACTTGCCATAAATGCCAATTGTTTTAAGGCAAGAGAAAATTACTGCCCCTTCCTCTGCATCCAATTACCGTTGAAGCCCCTTTTCAACAGTGGGGACTTGACTTCATAGGAGAAATCCACCCATCATCTTCTGCTCAGCACCGGTGGATCCTCACTGCCACAGACTACTTCACTAAGTGGATAGAAGCCATTCCTTGTAGACAGGCCAATGATTCGGTTATCATAAAATTCATAGAAACCAATATCCTTTCCAGGTTTGGCTGTCCTACCAAGATCATTACAGATAATGCAGCGGCATTTGGATCAAAGAAAATGGTTGAATTCTGTCATAAGTACCAGATAACATTGGGGCACTCCACAGCTTATTACCCTCAAGGTAATGGACTTGCAGAGTCTTCCAACAAAAGCTTAGTGAACATAATAAAGAAACTGTTGGAAGACAATAAGAAGTCTTGGCACACCAAGCTGGTTCATGCACTTTGGGCTGACAGGTTAACATTGAAGAAATCCATTGGCATGTCACCCTTCCAGCTTGTATACGGTACAGATGCAATTTTTCCTAACAGCCTTGGTGTACCAGTTATGAAGTTAATTCAAGAGTTGCAGACTGAAGACAATGACATAATCAGGAGAATAAATCAGACCATTCATCTTCAGCAAACCAGAGAGGAAGTGTACAAAAAAGCATTACAGAAGCAAGACAATATCAAGAAGATATTTGACAGAAGAACAAAGGCCAGTAATTTCAAAATTGGGGACAAAGTGTTAAGGTGGGACTCCAAAAGAGAAGACAAGGGAAAGCATGGTAAATTTGACAATCTATGGCTTGGCCCTTACTCCATTCATTCAGTTCCTGGGAACAATGCATTTTTCTTACAGGAACTGAATGGAGCAGAATTGTTTGGGGGTCCTGTCAATGGTAGGATGCTCAAGCATTATCTTTCTTAAAATTATTTCATGATTCTGAAGCCTTTTCACCTTTTTTCATTGTAAATATTGCATCCATCATTGCATTTAAAGTTATAAAAAATCAAAAATACAAAAACAAAGAAAAAAAAAAAAATGAAAAGAGGGCAGGAATGTAAAATAAGAAAGGCAAGGCCCCATGCCAAAAAAGAGAAATGGATCGGAAAGTGTGCAAGCTTAAATGCCACTCCTCTAAACACACTTCTAATTAGTCAAACTGTTTAATCTTGACTGATTAGCTTTCAATTTTCTGCTGATAGGGTAGCAAAGTGGATTTGCCAAACTGTTTAATCTTGGCTTATCAGTAGATAGAGTAGGGTAGAAATCAAGGTTCAAACAAACTCAAAATCTGAACCAAAGTTTCCAAAGAAATGACTCAAATCTACTCTAATTTCTGAGTCAAAGAAGAGACTTGGTTCTAATTCACTCAAAACTCGAACCAGAAGAGAAGCAGAGATAGCTCACTGAAAAGAAAGAACAGAGCTGTGAATATGAGGAAAGGCTATAATGAGAAAATTTTCAGATCTTAAGCCTTCTGTTTTGATTTTAAATTTTCTGCAAATAAATAATCTATGTGCAGCTTGTCTTTATGCCATAGATCATAGCAAGTCAAACAGTTCAATTTTGGCTTGGCTATTTTTAAATTTCTGTTGTAGAATTTAGAGAATGAAAGTTTGTTGGACTGTTTAATCCCAACAAACAGTAGAATAGGTAGAGGAATATCTGAACTCAACTGTTCAATCTGAGTTCGGGGAGAAATAAGGAGTAGAAGTAGATCAGATTTACTGCTTTCAAAAGAATAAAATGTTGTGTTAAGAGTTTTCCAATCCAAGTGCACTCTGATGAAGAAAAAATGTTAGACCAGTAGGATTGGGGTAGGTAGAAGTTGTATTGATGAAATTCAGTTTTCTTTCATGACTGACCTTATTTTGTCCAGAAGAAAAGCGAGAGCAAGTGATCAGATACCGGACACCAGTCAACATCCCAGAGGAATCAGGTCTGAATTCTTGATGCCTTCAAGAAGGCACCATCCCCAAGTGGAGCCACTGTTAGCCACCTATATTTTTCAACTATGACAGTTGGTGGCTAAATGGTCTTTGCAGCCTTCAAGAAACAAGTTTAAAATCCTGAAAATTGTTGGTACTTGAAGTCTGTTGACAAAAGTCCAAACTTCTGTTGGTTCTACATACTCTCCCTCCTCTCTGCCTCTGATATACCATGAAAATCCTAATCAAAATGCTGCTGCATCCCCCTCCTTGTCCTCTCCCCTTCTTCCACCTTTCCTCCGTTTTTTCAACTCTCTTCTCGACCATAAAAAACCTCATCAAACCCTTTTATATCCCATATTCCTCCATTAATCTCATTCCCCCAGGTCGAAAACACACTTTTTAACCTATCGGAGCCTTTTCTCCTCTTGCGAAAATCATTGAAAAACCATGGAAAAACATACATTTTTCATGCGTTGGGCTTTAGCCCCTCAGGCTAAGCCCCTGATTTCTCTTCATCCATATGTCCCCACGCCGGAACCACGTGCTAAACCCGCCAGGCGCTTAAAACTCGGAAATAATTCATTGCCCGAAAAACATTGAAGACCGTTGTAAAATGCAAAAAACGAGTTTGTTTTATTTTTCCAACGAAGAAAATAATATTAAAACTCCGCCGTTGAGCTGTCCCACGGATCAACGGTGCAGAGTATCCCGTCAGCTGGTGGACCCCTCCCCCTTTTCCGCCGCGCTGTTTTCCTTTCCCACCGGTATGTGCCCGCACCACCTTTCGTCCGGAGTTGGTTTTGTGCCATCGGCCAGCGATTCCACGCGCCGACTGACACGTGTTCTCCACCTCGCCCCCAAAACCACCGTTCCGTGCCTTCTCCCCGCACGTTAAACATTGTCTTATGACCCCGCAGCGGGATTTCTCCCTGCCGTCGGATCTGGGCCTTCCCATCTGACGGTCCCCATCGCCTTTTTTCGTTCGCTCTTTAATAAACCCGCACGCCCGTTAAATATCTCCTGGTGCTCTCGAAAATCGATCCCCACCGTCGATCTCTACGGATCAACGGCTCTCTTTTATCCTCCTGATTCTATTGTACAGCCCACCTTTTCCCGTTGACTGTTCAAAATCGCTCCTGGCCGTCGATCGCAATACGATCAACGGTTCCTATCTCTCCATCCACCCGCACGCCCTCCGATGCAGTCTGCCCATATAACGCAGGATTTCCTCATTTTTCTTGTTTTTTGCAGGTTTTCAAAGGGTTTTTCTTCGTATTCTACGAAATCTGAAGGATGAGAGTGACGACTCCAATCCTCCCGGTTTGTCCAGGGAATTGATCATACGGAGAAGAATAGGGATATTTACAAAGCTTCATGAGCTTTGCTTGCCGCATGTCCCTGCAAAGCTTGAAAAAGGCCGCCAATATCAGAGCAGAAAAAGAGTATCGGATTAAAGATAAAATGAACCAGAGCAGTGGTTTTGTGAGAAGATTGGTGGGGATTACGGCTAAGACGGTTATCAGAAGCCTAATCCCCGGCTCAGAACACGGATTAAAGCAAAACCTAAAAGTGTTCGGCAGACAGATCGCCTCCACCGCCATACTTCGAGGCGAATTGATTTCTCAACCACCACAGTGCCACCTATTGCCTCAGAAAGCTCAAACAGAGGATGAATTTATTGAACAGGATCAGATATTATGCCTCGAACAACCAAAGAAGTTATTACTGCACCGGATTTCAACAACAGAATGTCTGCAGAGTAACCCTAACAGTACGCAGAGCCTCAAAGGTCAATATAAGCTCTCTTCGAGCTTACTTCTTAAGTATAAACACATTAATGCAATGTAACACCTGTAGAATTTCTTCATCGAACCTCTCAGGGTCAGGAATACATTAATTCTGCATTGATTGTGTTTGAGATCTTTTAATTGGATCTCACCTCCTCATCCTTCTATAAGTACCTCAATAGAAGATGAGTGAGGGGTTGGATTAGTTGGTTGTTAATATAATTGCTAAAGCGCCGTAGCTATTTCTGAGTGAAAAACTCTTGACTGTAAATAGTGGTTTCATGGGCTCTTGGAGCTCTGCTTGTAACCGATAGGTTAGATTGTGAAAAGAGATGGATTAAAACACTGGATTTGAAGATTGTAACTGGTTTGAAGCAATCAATACAAGTGGATTTATGGGATCCTGGTCTATGCTGATGGTGATGTTATTCTCACTGTAACTTGTTATTTTATCTCTGTTTTCAATTTGTTTCATTTTCTACTATAAAGAACAGTTTAAACAGTGTTAGAGTTTGTTGTACACCAGTGACTTTCTCTGGCTGAAAAATCTTTATCCCAATGTTTTCTTCTTATTGTGTTATTTAGAAATGATTTAATTCAGTCTAAGCACAGAGATGCTGGCGTTCCCTCATCTCTTCGTCACTGCTGAATGTTGTTTTTAAATGTTACTTTCATATATGTTGTGTAAGGAATGAATTGAGGAAATCAAAGGTTAGCCCTGAGTCCCTTTCTTGTTTTCTCAACTATTTGTCTGTTTCCCTTAGGATGTGTCAAAAGCTGACTAGTTTCAAAGCACTTATCAGATCTTGGGCCATTCTGTGTTATCTTGGTGATTGTCTTGGAAAGTAACTAAGTAAAGGAGAGCTAAGATGAGGAGAAAGGTGAGCCCTGCCCACTAGTTTCTGCTCCAAAGGTTGCCTTTCAAGTTTCCCTTTGTTTTTAATCTGTTTTCTAGCAGAAGTATATCAAAGGCTGGATAGTTTCAAAGTACTTACCAGATCCTAGGTTGCTTCTATGTTTTCTTAAGTGCCCGGTCAAAGGCTGGCTAGTTTCAAAGTACTTACCAGATCCTGGGCTGCTCTTTGTTCTGCATCTGTTGATTCCCTTTCTTGTTGTATCACCCCATTCCATAAATCAAACTTCAAAGAGATCCTTAGGCCTAGATGACTTGCCCCATAGATTAATCTTGAACCTGGTTGTTTTAATTAAATTCCCTTATGACTCCATAGCCCAATGGATTGGAAACTTGCCATCATCTTTCTTTAGAATCAAAGCTTTTTAGTCCTTGGCCTTCATAACTAGCCTAATATCATCACCCTAAACTTCAAAGACACTATCCATCTTTGTACATATTGGAGAGATCCCTCTCCGGATTCAGGAGGGCTAGATCCTAGAATCCCAAAGTTGGTTGAAATGATGTTAACTCTGTGATCGGACTTTGCCAATCTTGCTTGTTACAGAGATCTAACACCAACGTCGCTCGGTGTATTATTGATGAGGGGTCATCTACCTGTGTGATGTCTACTTCGGTTTGGAAACAACTCAGATCTCCTGAGCTGGCCCCATCCATAATCACCCTTCGTGCATGGGATGGCCATGCCTCCCAACCCATCGTCCATTCCATAACCTGTCCCATCACCTCGGCGGCAAGACTGCTTGTCGACGTTGAAGTTATCGACGCCCCCCTTGACAATAACATTATTTTAGGGCATAGTTACACCTATGCCATGTCTGCTGTCCCATCCGCAGTCCACCGCAAGATGTTTTTCCCACATAATGGAAAGATTTTCACTATCAACCAGTTGACGTATCATGAACCAAACTCTCAGACCTCCCCTGAGTCCACTATCTCTGCTATCACCAATAAGCAAACTGTTGATTCTTTGACTAGTGTTTCCCCTAGCGTCTGCAAAGACTCCTCCTTGCTTGGCACCTTCCTGGGTCCTCCCCCTCCTCCTATCTCTGATCCCAGCTTAGTGAATGTTTGCATGATGCAATCATCTCAAGCTAACCTTTCACAACCTGCTTCGGCTAGTCAACAACCTCAATCTCACCCACCGCAACCTGCTCCTAGCCCTTCACCTCAGCTGACCGAACCTCTTTCGCCTGGACCTTCCCACCCACCTAGAACTCAGGAACTTCCCTTCCCTCCTGAGTTAGTTCCCTCAGGTCTACACCATATGGGAACCGCCCCTCCTGGCCATTACCCCGCTGGTCAGATACCCTTCCTCGCTCCCCCTCCTGGAGTCTATTCAGTCCCCATCATGGCCACCCTTTCCCTCCCTAATTTGACCCTAAGCATTCTCGTCTGGTATCTTGACCCTCCAGCCGCTACCCCACTAGGTCACCCCAAACCTTATCTTGCTTTGACCTCGGTTCTACCGATCCCCATGACTTCTCTCGCTGCAGCAGTGCCTCAGTCACCTCAACAGGAACCACCTCTTGTTGCAACCACTTCAGGTAAGAAGGGAAAAGCTCGCAAGGGGGAAAAAAAGGACAAGGCTGCCCGGACAAACCCTACCCTTCCTCAGCCTCCAAAGCATACCATCCAGTGTGCTTTGTGTGATGTTGTCGGTCACGCCACCCATACTTGTCCTGAATTGCCTCATCTCAAGCCCATGGTTAATGTCACGTTCCCTGGGTCCCTGGTCTCGAAATCCTCTATTCCTTCCGCGACTGCAGCCAAGAACCCCAAGACTATTCACACCAACCACCCTTGTTCTTTGTGTGATCTCCATGGCCATTAAACCCATGTTTTCCCCCACCTCGAGGACTTCCGCACCTCTCTCGCTACGGTCCTCCAATTCGAGGCCAAGCGCAACGAGTCCACCTCTCCCCTATTTGCGCGTTTTGCTTCGGTAGAACTACCAGACATGAATGCTCCCATTGACATCCCCCCTCCTAATGCCGAGATGAAGAAGCCTACTGCCACCATCCTCTACCTATCATCATCCATGAGACCCTCGTTGAAGTCCCCCTGCAGACTTGATACCTGGCCACCCACCTATTCCATTTGACCACAACACCATCAATTCTGCAGCTTTTCACATTCAAGACAACTTACTATTTTTAGCAGGTTTTCGGGTCCTCCACTCTCGGAGCCGTTTTGGGGGCTTAATGATCCAGGTGGATATTGGTGGCCACCCACCTATTCCATTCGAACCCCCATCTTCAGTTCTTTCAATTTTCAAGTTGCAACAAAACTTACTATTTTTAGCAGTTTTTCGGGTCCTGAACTTCCGGAGCCGTTTTGAGGCCCTAAACGACATTTTTTGGGAAAACGGAGAGCAACATGGGTCCATGGACCGATGTTGCTCGTTCAAAAATTAAAGTCGGATAGATCTTTCTAACGAGCTATTGAACGCGTCAAACGGAGATCGGGTGCCAAAATTATGCCCCCGGGAAGTTGAACCACCAATTTACCCAAACGGGCGCCCATAGTTTTGGCGCCTCATCTCCTACGGTTAGGTTTTTGGACGTTTTAGATTCTACATTGTTTCTCAACAATAAATAGGCCCTCGAGCCTCATTGTAACATAGTTCAGAGGTCTGTAGCCATCACATCTCTTCTCAGAGATTCGCTACCAGCACCCTAGCTATTTTATTTCCATTATGCCTGTAAGCATATTGCAGTCATTCTTTTATTAATAAAATGAAGCATTATTTCCATTGCATCTCTCTGTTCATGGTTATTTCTGTATTCTGTTGCGCTCTTGCATAAAATCCGGATCACCTTGGAGACTTCCCCTGATGTTTCGCTCGACCCCCCTTCAGCGATCACCCTGGGCTCAACATCAGTAGATCCCTTATCTACTTACTCTTATGTCACCCCTTGTGATGATGCACATGTGAGCCTCCCTTCTCATGATGATGAGTCAGGTAGCTTCGCTACGTCAAGTGGTCTTTCTTCCACCAGTCACCCCATCTTCTATCACGATGACGACATTATGGAAGGAATCACCTCCCCTGACTTTATCTATTCCCCCTTACATCGACCCCATGTGTTCGAACCACATACACCGTGTGGCCATTACATTGAAACCCAATCTTTGTATAAGGGGGCACCCATATTTGAGAAACCAGGAGAAGCAATTATCCACAACTCTCCTAGTGTATCTGGTTGTGTCGACTTTAGTATCATTATTCTTCCACATTTAGAGGAACCTCTAGAGTCCCATATCACTTCATATCACTTTAGGATCGATACCCCTTATCGTTCCTTCATCTTCCCTCAACAAACCAGTCTCTTAGACATAGGTTTCCTAGGAGAACATCAGATCATTATCTCCAAATCCTCTTTTTGGGATAGTGACACCAGGTATGCCAACCTGAAAACTTAAAGTCAATTTGATTCATATATGCATTACTAAAAGAGATTGGTAATCCTCCATTTCCTTTCTCAAACTACATAACCATAACAAAAACCAATGGCGCACCACATCATTAAAACGTGTTTAGATTCCCCTTTTTCTAAATACATTTTGGCATGACCACAACATGATTAGGGGCACCTGTGCCCCTCAACCATAAAAATCTCAGATCGCAGCCAAAAACAGCACTGAAACCTCCTTTCTCTGACAGGTCGCACTTTTCAGGTCATTTCCTAGGACAGGTCGCACTTTTCTGCCCAGTACCTACTACCCCGGTCGTAGAATAGACCCCAAAAAAGTGCGACCTGGCCTGTTCATGAGCTCTGGGTACTTGTTATTTTTTAGTTATTTGATACTTCACGAGGACACATTTTTTCCACGAAGGATCTATTGACCTCTCCTCAAAATCAGATTTTCTCACTTACAACACTTTCCCTTGGGGCACTGCTTTGCCTCCATACTCCTTCTTGCTCGTGTCGATGTCCGTCATGAGATACCATTTTGTACTCATGTTTTTATGGTCCCCTTTGGATCTTCCCCCATTTCATCATCATCATTAGTGTCCGTCTGTTAGTCGCTCTACTATTTTCTCTCGTGCCTTAGTTTGGGAACACTTATTGCCTCACCTATGGCAAACCTCTTTCTGTCGACATCAGCTCATTTACTCCAGAAGCCAGGTCTAGAGGGCAGTGTACCTCGGTTTGAGCTCCTTTCAACATGATCATGATCCGTATACTCGATGGTCTAGTGATGCAGCAAAAACTATTGGTGATTCCCGGGTGTGTGTGAGATGTCTTAACCCTCATGAGGGGGTGGCCCTACAGGTAGCCCCCCACATTCCCGAATGACTTCTTCATTTCAGCCCTTGATGCAGCTCCTCACATTTGATGATGTTGGCCTCAGCCACTTGCAGCGCCTTTTTGATTTGCATGTATCAGCCAGATTTTGTGAGCCCCTCCCCGTGTACAGGGGGCATTTGGGTTGTATTTGTAACTCATGTACTAAAATATTATTGTATAAGTCCTGACTATTATCCCAGGCACAGCATGTATGTAGGATTCATCATTCTATTTTTCTGGCTCGTATTTATGCCAGCATGTACTTCATAGTTCAGTTCCTTGTTTACTGGACATACTATTCTTTTGTACTTTGTCTCGGTGGGCATAGGTATGCCTCCCCCGCCTCCTTTAGCATAGGTACCACTTCATAAACTAGAGACTTGTTGCACCTGTAAGTCTCATCTCCTCAGGGTCTAGTCCTTTAGCACATTAGACTACCTTACATTTCTCTCTCTGACTTCCCTCTTGATGTCTAGTGATTGAGTTCTTACAATGTACTTCGTTCATACGATTTACTCCTAACACTCGTACGTTGGGGGGAAATTTGTTACACCATTTTTTGGTCATCTAACCTATTATCATTAGATGAACCCAAGTACACCAAGTAAGACCAATTTTACCCTAAGTAAAATTGCTTTCACTATGTGAAATAACTTAGTAAAACACCTTTATTAAGTTGTTTATGGTCTAAACAGGAAACCCCAAAAGGAAATAATAAAAAAATCTATATTTGTTTATATTTCCTGGTCATATTTAACCCAAAACAAGGAAATCAATTAAATAAATCCTTATTTATTTGATTATTTCCTAGGAATAAGATATTTTCCTTATTTAAATAATATTCCTAGTTAAATTTGACTAAATTATTTATAAATAATTAAATAAATCATTATTTATTTAATTATATTCCCACCATGTCCTTAAAATAATAAATAAATCATTTATTTATTTATTATTTATAAATAAAAGAATTGACCAAGTCAAAAATTCTTTTCCCTCCAACAAATATAATAAAATATTCCTAAAGGGTGGTTCTAGAATTTGATTAATAATATTTTATTCATGCACCAAGTTCTAGAACACCCTAATATTTTATTATAAATAGAAGGGTTTTCCCATTCATTAATCACCTTTGATTTCATTAGATCACTCTGGATCTATACACTTGGTCACATTTTCTCCATTTTTTCCTTGTGAGCTCCCATTGAGTTCTATGTTTGTCTGGGTTTTCTACACCAACAAGAGAGAGAAATTTTAGATCTGAAATGTTGACGACTGTTAAGAACCCATCCCATTGAGGAGAACCAGAAAACACCTTTCTTGTTTTCCTCTCAGTTGCCCCATTTTAATATAATATAAAAAATTCTTTCAAATACATCTTTCTTGTCTTGTCTATTGGATGCATGGAGCCATATTTCATTTTTACTGCTTAATGTCTTTTATGCTTAGATCTGGATTTGTACAGCATTATTTGGATCAACTAATTGCAGACTTAAAGATATTGGCAGTCACACTTGATGTTAGGGCTATTTTTTAAGCGTAGCTAAAGTGGTCTTTTACAACGAAACATTCATACTAACAACCACTTTGGAACCTAAGGATCTAGCCATCCTAGATTCAGAGAGGGATATCTCTATAATGTGTGTTTTCAAAGATGTTTCTTTATGCTTAAGTATGATATTAGGCTATATATAAAGAACATGGTTGTTTGTTTGTTTGGTTGGGCAGGATAACATGAATATGAAGGAAGTATATATGAAGGTGAAGGTGTGAGTAAGTGAAATAATGGTTCAACTGATAAGATAAGCAAGAAGCAACATTAATCCATTTGGCTATGGAGTCACAAGAGGATTTAATTGCACAACAAGTTTCAAGAGAGGTCCATGGGGAAAGTCATCTATGTCAAAGGATCTCTTTAAGTTGATTTTACGGAATGAAGCATTAATAGTGTGATGAAGGAAGTAAACACACAAGAAAAAAAAAGGACAGCCTAAGATCAGGTAAGTAATTTTAAACTAGCCTGCTTTTGACATGCACTTAATGGAGAGATACAAAAGTAACCTAAGATCAGGTAAGTACTTTTACCCTAACCTGCTTTTGATATACTTTCAAGGGAAAACATTAAAAACAAATAATAGCTTAAGATCAAGTAAATACTTTTAACTTAGCCTGCTTTCAGCATATTATCAAAGGAAAACATTCATGATAAACATAAAAAGTAGTCTAAGATCAGGTAAGTACTTTTAAACTATCCTGCTTTCAACATACTCTTAAGGGAACTTTTCAAAGCAACTGTTGGAGATAAACTAGAGGACAGGGCTAACCATAAACTTCTCTAGCTCAAATTTAATAGCAGAATTTTCAAGAACATTCAAAGACAATATCTCAAGTTGTACTCAGGAAACATGGGCTTACCAACACTTCACTGGTTATACTCTATTGAATTATCTTCAAAACACATTTAGAAGAAAACATAAAGCATAAATATTTATCAGTGAGATTTAGGGTACTTTCAGAAGTAAATCCTAATCTATATTTTTTGTTCTTTATCAGAGAAAAGTGGACAGAATGAAAACATAAAGAAAATAACAATTACAGTGAGAAACACATCACCATTGACATAGACCAGGATCCCATAAATCAGCTATTGTATTTGATGTTCAAACTAGTTACAATATTCAAGTCTAGTGGGTCTTTACAGCTTCAAACTTCTCATCTCAGCTTATGTATCTTCAATTCCTAGCAGAGCTACAACATGCTTCAAAAGCTATTTACATTCAACAAGTATCCAAAGACCAACCTGTATACTGTCTTCTAGAGAATTATTTATAGAAGAAATGAGGAGGTGGAGTGAAAGAAAGGACTATCTGTTCAATTAATGTAGAGTAAATGCTTCTCGGCCTTTGAAGGGCCAAAGGGAGAAGTTTTCAAATGCTTTAACTCTGCTAATTGATTATTACATTAAATTTCATCAACTTTAGTCACTTTTGTTGACTTTGGGGGCTTTTTGGTAGGCTGGCAATTAATTCTGAGCTGTCTTTGACAAAATATCTCTGACTGTGCATTCATTGTGTATTCATTTGAGGAAATAAGCCTGGTAGGTGGCATTTTGAGAAGTAATTTCCTTAATGATGTGGCATTTGGAGTCTTCCTTTATTGATTTGTCTGTCCTAGTGGCCTTTAAACAATGATTTAACTCCGATTGCGTGTTTTTAAGGCTTTATAATCATTTTCGAGCCTTTAACCTTTTTATGCTGACTGTTTAACTGATAAATATCCCTTTTTTCCTTCAAACTATTCTTTATCCCTTTTAAACTATGAGGTTAAACCCTCTAATATTTAAAATTTATGCTTTAATCCCTTTATTGTTGGTTCTCGCATTTAAACTGTAAGATCATGCCTTTAATATTCAACCTCATGCATTAATCCTTTTAACTTTTACTGTTCGATGGGCTTTCTCTCTTTTATCAACTGTATTTATCCTTTAATCTCACTTTATCCTTAACTGTCGAGATTAAACCCTTTGGATCTTCAATATTCATTTTTAGTCCTTCATCTTTAACCTTTACTGTCTTCACTTTTTTTCTTCTTGGCCATGTACAGGTGGCTTATAGGGCGTTGGAGGGTTCAATGGTATAACCAGTGCTCATAAAGAACTGATCAGAACATCGGATAAAACCTGGCAACCCCTTTTCTTTGTGATTTGGCTTTTAGAGATGGAAACCTTTGGCTTTGTTCCTTTGTGGGCTGTGGACAGGGTTTCCGCCTTAAAAATCAATATTAAATCCTGCATAAAACCAATAAACTGTTAAAAAATCTTGCGATGGAGGGAAACACTGCTTGCAGAGGCAGGTAGAGGTGGAGGGGCATATACAGAGGGATGGAGGAGGTTTCATGAGAAAAAACCCATGAAAACCAGTTTAAAAACTATATTTGGCATGAAAATGGGCTAAGTGGTTTCATGAAAACCGTGAATGGTTTTCGCGCAATGATTGAGTGGTAAGCGATTTGTGTTGAATCGAACGCAATCCAATTGAAATGTGTCACGTGGCCTTTGAAAAACAAGCGGTCTCATGCGATTTTGGAACATTAAACCTCAGACGCAAAAGTCACGCGATATTGATCATAGACCGTTGGATCTGGGGGGGAAGATCCAACGGCTATGGGGGAGCGCGATGGTGAGAAGTGCTTGAGTGAAGGGCAGATGGTGGAGGACAGCTGGCTAGAGGATATTGGAGGGGTAGCAGGGTAGTGGGAGGTAGGCCCCGGCAGGATTTGACGTCGGGAGTGAACATGAGCCATCAGATCTCATAGATCGACGATGGAGATCGTTTGTGAGGATGACAGATAGAAAGGTTTCAGGAGGATGAAGGATAGGAGGGGAGGCATGATAGCCGTTGGATCAAGGCTTGAGGCCCATGATCAATGGCTATGGTTTCTCTGTGGAGTGATAAGGATGGTGGGGAGAAATATAACGGAATGCGGCTGAGGGAAGAAAGGGAAGGTGATGATCCAGGGAAGAAAGGGAAGGCAAGGATGGATCATTGCCGTCAGATCTCCTGAATCGATGGTGGAGATTTGTCGTTGGGGGTAAATAAAGACAAGGGATAAGGAGACTAGGGATTAGGTTGAAGGCTTGGTCCTATGGAGGGATAAGGTGACCAGGAGCTAAGGGAATGGCGAAAATGGGCAATCGACGGGTCAAATGTGGGCTGTCGGATCCTATGGATCTATGGTGTAGATCTCATCGGGGTGTCGTTGTTGGGTTGGGAAATTTATAAAGAAAAAACAGGTTTTAAGTGAAAATTCCGATGCGATGGGGGCTTAAGCATAGGCGCTGGGGTATGGTCACGTGGATGGGAAAGGTGACTAGGGCCAGAGGAGAAAAGGGGCCTATCGCATCGGCGGGGGAACAAAGGAATGGGTGAGGAAATGAATAAAGGATGATGCGATGGGGGGGCTATGGTTTAGCATAGGGGTAAGGTCATATGTCGGGATATGTGATGAGGGACCAAGGAAAGGTGCTTATCGCATTGGGGGGGAACAAAAGAAATGGGAGATGAAAAGTAGCAAGGGCGATGCGATGTAACATGTTGCGATGCGATAACCGCTAGCATTAGGTCACGGGGCTCGATCATATGATGGAGAAAGAGTTGGGGGCTAAGCCGAAAGGGGCTAAAGCCTATTTATAAAAAAAGGGTGCTTTTTAGGCAAAAAGAAGGTTTTTCAGGGGTTTTTTGAGGTTCCGATAGGTAGAATAAGGGCTTTTAAACCATAACAAAGGATTTTTTATGAGTTTAAAAGGGATTTTGAAGGTTTTTTTAGGATAATGAAGGGAAAATAAGAAGGAAAAAAGGAGATTTATTCAGAGGAAAATGGAGGATGAATAAGGGAAAAAATGAGTAAAAATAGGTTTAGAAAATGATGGAAAAAGGCTTAAAAATAGTATTTTTGGATATCAGCGTGGCTTCTTGGTGGATTTCCTCAATGAAACAATAGTATTTTGAAGGGAACATCAGTATTTTGAAGGGAAAAATAGGCAAAGGAACAACACTGCTAAGGAACAACACTATTTTAAGGAACAACAATGTTTAAGGAACAACACTCTTAGGGAACAAAAGACTTCAAGAATGAGTAATATTCTACGAAAATAATCTCTTGAAGGCTCAAGACCTGTTTTAGCCATCATTTTCTATGAAATTTTTTACTGATGGCTAACAGTGGCTCCACTTGGGGATGGCAGCTCCTTGGAGGTGTCAAGAACTTCAGAATTTTATCTCTGGATGCAGACCTGTGCCTTATCCCTTGAAAACCTTCCTTCTTTGATTATGCTGTTTTAGAAAAGATGATCAGTATTTGACATCAACAAACAAATTTATCTCAATTATTCTACCTACACAGCCTACTTTCCTAACATTTTTTCTTCATAAGGTGCACTTGGACTTGCAAACCTTAAACATCAGCATTTATTCTTTTGAAAACAGGAAAAACTAATCTAAATCTACCCTTATTTCGGATGAAAATTTCGACTAAGATAGAAAATCACATGTTCACCATGGAATTCATCTTCCTGAACTAAAACCATCCCTATCATGGAATCAAAAGTGGCAAGATACAAAAATTAATCTTGGTTGTAGTTGGGAGGATGCAGTAATGGTGCATGGGTCAATGCATTTTTCAGAGCATCAAAAGATATATCAGCGACCTTGTCCTAAAAGAAAGGAATGTTCTGTTTCAAAAACCTAGTGAAGCCTTTCGCTAACTCGGCGTAGTTAGGAATGAATCGACGTAAAAAGTTTTCTTTCCCTTGCAAAATTTGGAGTTGGTGAAGAGTAGAAGGAGGAGGTAAATTGATGATTTCCTCAACCTTCGACGAGTTGACACGAATGCCTACCTTTGAGACAATAAATCCCAATAATTGTCCAGATTGTACGCAAAAAACAAATTTGTGAGGATTCAGATGAATCTTATAATGCCTACATCGTATAAATATGGCTCGTAAATGAGTAATATGATCTGCTCTGCGTGAAGAATGAGCAGGAAAATCATCAAGGTAGGGTTTCACAATGTGCTTAATGTCATGAAATGCATAAGACATGGCCCTTTGAAAAGTGGTTCTAACATTCTTAAGGCCAAATGGTAGTTTGCGATAAGCAAAAGTTCCCCATGGACAAATGAAAGTTGTTTTAGGTTGATCTGCAGGGAGTATGTTGATTGGATTGTAGCCAAAAAATCCATCCATGAACGAGAACATTTCAATTCCAGCACAATCGTCAATAATTTGATCGATGTAAGGGGTTGGATAATTGTCTTTTGGACAAGCTTGATTTATATCCCTATAATCGATACATACTCGTATTGTTCCTTGTTTTTTATTGACTGGAACAATATTAGATACCCAGTCCATTAATGGGATTGGATAAATAAAACCTGCACGAAGTAATTTTTCAACTTCTGCTTTGATAGCGGCAGCTTTTCTCGGATGTATCTGACGTAATCTCTGTCTAACAGGTTTAGCAGCCGGGTATGTCTTAATTTCATGAACAACAATCGACGGATCGATTCTTGGCATTTCTTCATATGAACAGGAAAAAATGTTGTGGAATTCCTGAAATAGGGCTTTATATTCTTGGATTTCATCAGTCGTACAAGAAGCACCTATAAGAATGTTTTCAACAATTCCAGGTTTTACTGAAATTTCAAGAGGAACCGTTGTAGAAATATTTTCTAAATTAAATTCAGAATCAAAATGTGAAACAGGATTTTGAGGGTCTTTTACATAATCAGTGGTAAAAATGGAGGAAAAATCATTCTCAAAATGATCGAGATCAGGTAAAAACGAAGACCTATGACGAATACTTTCCCATGGTAACTCATCTACCGAAAAGAATTCACGAATATGTTCATCAATATTGAATACTTGTTGAGCAAGATCTGAAATTGGTGTCGAAGCTAAGCTCAATATTGAAAATGACTCCTGATTGATCACATTCACTGCATCAGACTTAGTTGAAGGAGTATCAGAAAATGACTGTACATTTTGATATGCTAACTCAAAATGACTCAAAGGCATCGGGCCATCAAAACAATCCAATTCTGATTCTGAAGGTACTATCCAAGGATCATCAAATGATATAGTACTTGATGTAATCATATTGATATTAGCAATATGAAGTTATACGTTGAGAGCAGTCAAGGAAAAAGTTCCCAGTAAAGCCGAATATTTAAGCGAACCTACTCCTACATCCTTATAACGGATAGTCGATTTTTCGATATGTTGGATACTATCAGTAGAGGCTGGGTTGGATGAATAATATGAGAGCTAATATATTTTAATGATCTTTCCTTTATGAGGAAACATGATGAGACGAAAGATCGATGATACAACAGCAGTCATAGCGTAAGACTAATTATGACCCAGGAAAAGGTTGTAGTCCAGAGGGGCATCAACCACCTCCACATCTAGATTAACCATTTTTCCTTCGACCTCTATTGGTAGATCTTGTAAGATACCATACAGTTGAAAACCTCTTCCGTCAAAAGCTTTGAGAATAGTTGGTGATTGGTTAATGGTCGGAGAACCAAGTGATTTCCAACATTTTAACGAAATAATACACATAGAAGCCCCTTCATCAACAAAAATTTTAGGAATCTGTAATTTTAGCAGATTTGTGAGACTAAAATTGCAGAAACAACATCGTTTCAACCAACTTTGGGATTCTAGGATCTAGCCCTCCTGAATCCAGAGAGGGATCTCTTCAATAAGTGCAAAGATGGATTTATCTTTGAAGTTTGGGGTTATGATATTAGGCTAGTTATGAAGGCCAAGGGTTTGTTTGTTTTTTGGATGGTTAAGCATGAATATTACTTGAGGGGAAAGTTCAAAATGCAAAATAGTTTCAAAAGTGAGAAGTTTCAAGTGAATAGAACAGCTTAGGCTAAAAAGATAGTTATAACGCTGGTTTTTAGTCCATTGGGCTATGGAGTCATAACAGGGCTTTGATTGAGCAACAACATCAAGAGTGATCCAAGGGGCAAGTCATCTATATCAGAAGATTATTGAGATTAGAGTGATGGAATGGAAACAATAAAGTGTTGGAGATAGTGGGAACTGATAATAATTTCACAAAGGATTTATAGTCAGTCCAAACAAGAAAAGCCTCTTAAGTAACTGTTTAGAACCAACCAAGTGCAGGGCTAACCATTGACCTCTTGGGAAATTTTGTATTAAAGCAGCTTAATTGACAAACAATCTAGTAATCCACATAATTACCTTCAGAAAGTATGAAAACATATAAGAGGAACAAAGTGTAACTTAAGATCAGATAAAGTACTTTTAAACCTATTTTGCTTTCAGTCGACACCAAGGGAAACTTTCAGAATCTTCTTTTGGAGAAAAAATAGGACCAAGGCACACCATATCTTCCATATTCATATTTAATAAGCAAATAAGGAAAATAACTTTCAAGAACAAGGTTTAAAGCAAACAGTAGGATGAGGGAACTCCAACAATCCTAACTGCTTAAAATGTATTAAATCATTCTTAAATAAACAAGTTAGAGGAAAACATTGAGATAAAGCTTTCAGTTAGAGAAGATTACTGATATACAGTAGGTCCTAACTCTATAAATGTTGTCCTTTATCAGAGAATAGTGAAACAATATGACATACATAGAAGGAAAACAATAACAAAGAAAGAAGCACTTCACCAGTGATATAGACCAGGATACCAAGAAATAGCTTGTTATTAATGTCAAACCAGTTACAGTCTTCAAGCCCAATGTTTCAGTTCAGCAATCATGTTCACTATTCAGCCTATCTTATCTATCACAAGCAGAGCTCCAAGGGCCAGTCAACACTATTTACAATCAGAATTTTTTTGCTCAAATATATTTCCAAGTTCTGCAACCAACCCCTCACTCATCTTCTGCAGAAGTATATATAGAAGGATGAGGAGGTGAGATCTGATAAAAGATCTCAATTTACAGTTAATACATACTTAATGACCTCTTGGCCTTTGAGGGTCTCAATGAAGAAAATTACATACATATTCTCTGTATTAAATGATTTTACATAAATATTTAAGCTCTGTGGGAGCTTTTGTTGACTTTTGAGGCTTTGTGTGGCATCGAAGTAACTCTGCAGATGTTCTTTGGATTAAGTTTCCTTGTAGAAGTAACTTTTGGCTGCGCTGAGACAAATACCTGATCCTGATCAATAAATTCGGCCTCTGATTGAATACTTTGAGGCACAGGTGGCGTCGTGGTAGCTAAAGGGATCAATTTTCCTCAATTTGTGGTGGTGGAGGGTTTCCTGTCGATAAAACACTTCATATTTTCCTTTAATTGTGTTTTAATTTGGGGGATTAGGCTTTTGATAATCATTCTTAGCCGTGATCCCCACAATTATGTCTTCCATCCTCTGTTCTGGTTCATTTTTATCTCTGTCACTGATACTCTGTGATTTGTGATTAACTTGATGTGTTTTTGCTGATGTGCAGGGCTGTGCAGGGTTTGAAAGGCATCAATGCCTTCGCAGATCATTGATAAACGTGGAGTCAAAACCCTGTGATGATTTTCTTTGGTGAATCGGAGGCAAGAGGATCGTCACCCTTTGCCTCTAAAACTTCTTTGAGTTATGGCGGAGAGAACGTCGAAACCCTGCAAAATACAAAAAAATATTATAAAATCTTGCTTATATAGGTTTGCTGCTGCGAAGGCATGTGGAGGAGGCGTGGCCGTTGGATGGCATCATACAATAGTCAGAATTAATCGGAGAAGGTGGGAGAAAGATTGAATCAGAGACGTCGTTCGCGCAGAGATCGACGGTCGGGAGCAAGGGGGAAAGTAAAAAACGGAGAATCGTTGACTGGGCGACAGAATCAGGGAGATGGAATATGGACTGTCGATCTATAGATCAAATCGACAGCGAAGATTAATCTGGATGGCACGTCGTAGCCCAGTTAACTATCGGGCATCTTCGGTGAGCGATAGCCGTTGGATGGCCCGCCCTAGATCGGACGGTGCACGGCAATATCGATGGGCATCCGCGTACGAACGATAATGCGCGATGAGCAAGCGGTTTTGAAAAAGTACAGGGGATGCGTGTCACGTGATGTATGGAATCGCTGGTGATCGGGGAAAAACCGCCTTTGCCCAAAGGCGGTGCGATGGAAACCGCGCGGTTTCGACAATCGGCTAGTGGATGGCGGGGACAACCGGGGAGACGTACTCTGCACCGTACAATCTATAGATCAGATCAATGGTGTGGGTTAAAATGAAAATCGAATCGGCGGAAGAGTTTATAATTTAATTAAAAACCAAAGAATTAAAAAAATCAAAGGTTTTAATACTTCAGCGGAGAAATATTTAAAGGTTTGGTGCCCGACTTCGGGGCCGAGGGTCATATGAAGGGTCATACGACAAGGGATTTATGCGGGAAGGGGCTAAGACCCATATATGTACAAAAATGTGGGTTTTTATGGTTTTCCAATGGAAATGAGGGTTCTGATAAGGTTTAAAAGTGGGTTTTAAACCTTATAAAGGTGGATTTTCATGAATGGAAGAAAAGAATTCATGAATAATAGAGGAATTTTATGGAGAAATAGGGAAGCAAATGAAAGTTAGTTTTGGAAGAAGGGGAAAAATGAAATGGTGCTTTGTAGCAGTATTCTGGCTTGGAAATCAACAGGATTTCTAAGTGTAAAAAGGGAACAACAGCGAAGTTCAGACAGAGGATAGGCATGAGGCCTTGAAGAGTATTCAAGAGCCAAAAATTTTTAGCAATGAAAAATTGTTCCTTGAAGGCCCAAAATTTTTTTAGCCAGCATTTGGTATAACAAATTTTATAGCTGGCTAACAGTGGCTCTACTTGGGGATGATGCCTTCTTGAAGGCATCAAGAACTTCAGACCTGCATTTTCTGGGAGGCTGACCTGTGCCTTATCCATTGGGCTACTTTCCCTTTGCTGAGATGACTTTCTCTGAAAACATATTAGAAACCATAAAAATAATGGATCTTCATCAATACAAACTTTCTACCTACCCAATCCTACTGATCTAACATTTTTTCTTCATTAGAGTGCACTTGGATTGGAAAACTCTTTTACAACATTTTATTCTTTTGAAAGCATAAAACTAATCTAATTCTACTCCTTATTTCTCCCTGAACTCAGATTAAATAGTTGAGTTCAGATGCTTCTCTACCTATTCTACTATCTGTTGGGATTAAACTGTCCAACAGATTTTAATTCTCTAAATTCTAAAACATAAATTTAAAAAAAGTCAAGTCAAGATTAAGTTGTTGGACTTGTTGTGATCTATGGCATAAAAACAAGCTACAAATAGAGATTTATTTTGCAAAAAATTAAATCAAAACGGAAGGCTTAAGATCTGAAAGTTCAAAGTACTGCCTTCTCTTTTTACATCTCTGTTTTGAATTTTGTTTGAGTTGTTCTTTCTTTGTTCTTTGGTTCAGATTTTGAGCTAATTAGAACCAGATTTACATCTTTTTTGACTCAGAAAATAAAACATATTTGAGTCATTTCTTGCTTGGAAACTTAGGTTCAGATTTTGATCATGTTTGAACCTTTAATTTCTATCCTAAACTATCTACTGATAAGCCAAGATTAGACAATTTGGCAAATCAATTTCACTATCCTATCAGCAGAAAATTTAAAACTAATTAGTCAAGAATAGGCTATTTGACTAACTAGAAATGTGTTTTGTAGGAGTGGCATTTAAGCTTGCACACTTTCATAGTTTGTTTCTCTTTTTTGGTATGGGGCTATACCTTTCTTGTTTTCACAATCTGCCCTCTTTTCTTTCTTTTCATTGTTTTTGTATTTTTGATTTTACAACTTTGAATGCAATGGATGATGAGATATTTATAGTCGAAAAAAGATAAAAAGGCTTTTGGAACATAACATGGATCAAGAGAAGTAATGCTTAAGCATCTTGCCATTGACAGGACCCCCAAACAGTTCTGCTCCATTAAACTCCTGCAAGAAAAATGCATTGTTCTAGCAGCTGAGTGAATAGAGTAAGGGCCAAGCCATAAGTGGTCAAATTTTCCATGCTTTCCCTTCTCTTCCCTTCTTGAATACCACTTTAGAAATGTGTCCCCAATATTGAAATTGTTGGCCTTTGTTCTTCTGTCAAAAAGCTTTTTAATGCTGTCCTGCTTCTACAATGCTTTGCTATACACTTCCTCTCTGGTTTGCTGAAGATGAATGGTCTGGTTCACTGTTCTGATCATGTCATTTTCTTCAGTTTGTAACTCTTGAATCAACTTCATCATTGGTACACCAAGGCTGTTTGGAAAAATTGCATCAGTACCGTACACAAGATGGAAAGGTGATATACCAATGGATTTCTTCAAAGTCAATCTGTCAGCCCAAAGTGCATGAACCAGCTTTGTGTGCCAAGACTTCTTATTGTCCTCCAACAATTTCTTGATTATGTTCACTAAGATTTTGTTTGAGGATTCTGCAAGTCCATTACCTTGAGGGTAATAGGCCGTGGAATGCCCCAATGTTATGTGATATCTATGATAGAACTCAACCATTTTCTTTGATCAAAATGCTGCTGCATTATCAGTGATAATCTTGGTAGGATAGCCAAACCTGGAGAGAATGTTAGTCTCCATGAATTTTATGATAACTGAATCATTGGTCTGTCTACAAGGTATGTCTTCTATCCACTTAGTGAAATAGTCTGTGGCAGTGAGAATCCATCTATGTTGGGTTGAAGATGGTGGATGGATTTCTCCTATGAAGTCAAGTCCCCACTGTTGAAAAGGGGCTTCAACAGTGATAGGATGCAGAGGTAGGGGTAGCAGTTTTCTTTTGCATTCAAAAAGTTGGCATTTATGACAGGCTATGATCATCTTGTGGATATCAGGAAAAAGAGTAGGCCAATAGAAACCAACCCTCAAAATTTTGTTGGCTGTTGTCCTCCAGTATAAATGACCTCCACACTCTCCTTCATGGAAGTCGTACTTAACCTTCTCTGCATCAAACTCAAGCAAAAATTTAAGCAATACACCACTTGCATTTTTCCAGTAAAGACATCTATCAATAATGCAATAGTTTACAACTTTCAATTTGAGGAATCTTGCCTTTGTTTTTGTCAAACCAGGAGGTGTATTCAATTTAAGCAAAACATATATAATATCATCATACCAAAGAGAATTCATAAAATGATCTTCAACAACAAGGGTTGAGAATTCTTCATGGCCATCCAAAGCATTAATCATATTAATATCCAGAACTTCAAAATTTGATTCAGCCATTAATCTAGCTAGACCTTGGCCTTTGATGAGTTTAGTTGGTTTTATCTCTAAATCATACTCAAGGATAATAGAAATCCACTTACCTCTCTTACCATCTAGGTCCTGTGTTAGAGTGTCTTTAACAACTGAGTTTGGGAGAAAGGCAATGATTTGTGAGTGAAGGATGTACACTCTGAAGTCTTTCAAAGCTTTAACCAAAGCAAAAGCTTTCTTTTCCATAATTTTATACTTCAAAGGGGCATCCCTCAATGCCTTGCTAAAGAATGCAATAGGCTACTCTTGTCCCTATGGATTTTTCTGTAAAAGGGAAGCAGCTATGGTATGTTCTGATGCAAATGAAAAAATATAAAAATCTTTTGAAAAATCAGGACTTATAAGAACCGGTGTTTTGGTTAACGCTTGTTTCACCAGTTCAAAGGAATTCTTTGCTTCCAAGGTCCACTTTACCCCTTGCTCCTTCTTTAACATGTTTGTGATATTCCTAAGGAGCTCAGCCAAGTTGGGGATGAACCTTCTCAAAAAGTTAATCTTTCCAATGAAAGATTGCAACTCTTTGAGGTTTCGAGGATGAGAGATTTGCAATATGGCCTCAATCCTCTTTGGATCTACCTTTATACCCTCTTCAGAAATAATGTGCCCAAGAAGTTTACCTTCTTGGAGACCAAATAGTGTTTTCTTAGGGTTTAAAGATATTCCAAACTTTCTGCATTTCTCGAAAACCTTTCTCAAATGTTCCAAGTGCTCTTCATCTGTTTTTGAAAACATAGTGACATCATCTAGATAGATAATGATGAAGAAGCCCAGTTCCTCTGAGAATGCTATGTCCATGGCTCTTTGAAAAGTTGCTCCAGCATTCATTAGACCAAAGGGCATTTTCACATACATGAAAGTGCCCCATGGTGTAGTAAAGGCTGTCTTTAATTGATCAGTAGGGTGAACTAAAATCTGTTTGTACCCTGAATAGCCATCCAACAAATAAATTCTTCTAGACCCTACCACCCTTTGTAAAATATGATCCATCTTGGGTAAAGGGTAGTTGTCTTTAAATGAAGCTTTGTTTAAGTCTCTAAAGTCTATACAAAGCCTGATTTCTCCAGTTTTCTTCCTAACTGACACCAGATTAGACACCCATTCAGAATATCTAATAGGGACAATAATACCAGCTTCATACATTTTCATGATCTCCTTCTGAACCAAAGGCAACTGAACAGGGTTTATTCTGTGCAGTTTCTGTTTGAATGGTTTTTGGTTTTCTTCGAGGGGAATTTTGTGTTGTATTATTTCAGTGTCATAGGATTTAAGATCTTCGTAACTCCAAGCAAAAACATCAGAAAACTCTTTAAACAACTCTATGTATTTAAGTTTAATGTGAGATGGTAAATTTTTGGACAGTTTAATCATCATAGTTTTAAGTTCACTGCCTATATTACACTCCTCCACTTCAGTCTCTACAGGTTCCAGTTTTGGTTTATTTGCCACATCGTTAAAATCAAACAACTCTTATAAAGGGGCCAGACCTGTAGGAAAACTTTCATCTTTGGAGTGCAGAGTTTCTAACTCCTCTATTTCTAACTCTGCATTCAATTCTGTTTTGTTTATAAGTTTGTTTGACAACAGGTTTATATTAGTAGGCTGAGGAGACAGTTCTTCTTCACCAAGAAAATTTTCTTCCTTGAAATCTGTTTCATAGTCTGAGTCTGAACTGTTTAGTTCGAATTCATTTTTGAATTGCATGAAGTCTTCTATTTGTTTGTCATTGTCAAACACCTGCCAATATTTCTCATTTTTAGGAACAACTAGTCTACATTTTATCTGAGTTGTGCAGTATTTGGTGCTATATGGCGTTAAACATGTTCTAGCTACAAAGGCTAAATTGTGGGCCGCAATATTTCTTTTTCTTGGGACAAAGAACAATTTGGATTCCTCGAATATTTTCAAAAGATCCATGACATCGTTTCGGTAGGCTCTAAGTTTGGGATGATTAGCGTTATACTCCCCATTTACTTGCCTAATGACTAATTCTGAATCCCCATACACATTGATTCTTCTGGCTCCTAACTTTTTCAATAGGTGTAAGCCTAAGAGAATGGATTCATATTCTACTATGTTATTGGAACACTGAACGTTTAATTTGCAGGAAATGCTTTCTGTGTGGTTATTTTCAATGTTAGTAATCCAAACACCTGCACCAGCATTATTCTTAGTGCAGGATCCATCAAAATACATACTCCATAGAGTACATTTCTTAGTTTCATCCTGGTTACTATCCTCTTCGACTAACGTGCTCAAAGGTTGTTGTGGAAACTCAACACTTAGTTGTATTTGTTTTGATTCCCCAAGACCTTCATTTGTTTGAGGGTTGTTTTCTTGATCGTGAATGTTTAAGAGTAAAGGACATATGCCCTGTAGCTCAAGACCTTTGTTTAGTTTGCTAGATTTTACATGTTCAACAAACTGTTTAGACACACCTACATTGTGCTTCTCTTCCTCCCCGTTGGCCATTAATCCTGATAAAGTGACTTGTCCACCAAGTGTTTCATCATTAAACATAATAAAAGAATCAAGGCCTGTATTTACAAAATACAAGGGAGAGTTTTGTGGTTTGTCTTGACTTGTAACTGTGAACTTCATATGGGACTCCCTGTAAAGTCTTCTAGTTTGATTAAAAATAGGGATAGTCTCATAGGTCATGTCCATTTGCATAGTCCCTTGTAACTTAGCCCCCCAAGATCTTGATAATAACATTCCATACTTTGGGGGCACATCAGCCACAACAATATCCATGACTAAAAATTTGGCTGGAATTTGGGCTAAGTTAACACAGAGGTATTTGATTAATCCTAAACATCTTACTCTGTTGGAATCAAAGGAGTAAAGGTCTTTGTAAGGTCTGGTGATTTCTAAACCCAGGCTCTTCATTATAGCTTTTGGCATTAAATTATGAGAAGCCCCGGAATCATGCATAGCGTTGTGCAAAATTTTGTCATGAACGTTTAAACTCACATAAAAGGGAGGAACAGGTCCCTCTTGATATCTACCTTCAATCTTAGGACCAAAAATCAACTCTGGTTGGTCATCATTAAGATTGACTGTGTCCTCATTCTCTTCAATGTTCAAAGCCTTCAAAATTTGGGTTTTATATACATGTTGCGCAGCTAACTCAGTCAAGGGAACAGAGATTTTGATCTTTGAAATTTCCTGCTCCAGGATAATATGAATTTGACTCTTTAAAGTGTTGGTTTCAGCCTTATTAGCTGTCCCTTTATCAGCAACATCATCTTGTTGATTTGTTCTATTTACACTTGACATAATTGTTTTCATAGGTGTACTAGCTGAAGTGCTAGTACTACTAATGTCTGCACTTTGTTTTTCTTTATTTTGAGTGTTTTTCTCTTTTCCTTTATCAGAATTTACAGCCACTGTTTTTTCCTTCTGTTTAACAACTTTAGGTTTGGTTGCAGTCTTGTTTTGTGAAGATTCGTCAGAGGTTTTGTTGTTGGGGGGTTGTTGACTAGTTTTACTTCTAAGGTCATATTCTCTTTGAGGCTCTATGATGAGATTTTCCATGTCTTGATAACAATTTTCATCGTCATCTCTTTTGTCATCATAAGGTGTGTATAGACCTTGTTTTCTATCATAATGAATCTCAAAGTCATCATTTTCTACCCCTAGCATGTTGATATCTTCTTCCTCTACTATTTCATTTGTTTCCTCAACCTCACTTACATATTTTTGATGAAAAGGAGGAGTGATCTACTGATCATCTTCCCTAGATCTATTTGGAGGTTGGTTCCTTCTAACATTCTGATTTTGGTTCTGGTTTCTATTTTGAGGAGCAGTTTGGTTTCGATTTTCTTGTGCTTTCTTAATTATGCTCATCTCTTTCCTCATCTCCTCCATCATTCTCTCCATCTTTGAGTTGGAAGTAGAAGGTGTAGATTCTTCTCTAAAGGAAACTCTCTTTTCAGTTTTCATTCTTGCTCTCTTCTCCATTAAGTTGACTTCCACAGAAAGAGCACCCTTTTGCATATCTTCAAGAGTTGCAAAATCTCTCTCTCTGAGCTGATAAGTCATGTCAGAGTCAAACCCTTCAGGAAACTTGTTTAAAGCTGAGCCCTGTGGAGGTTTAAGCTCCGAGGAAAGTGCATTATACACACTATTGAATCTAGTGCAATAAGCTTGCACACTTTCCCCGGGGTTTCTATGGAGGTTATTGTAATCAAAAAGGACTTGGAGAGGGTTCTTCTTTACTTCCCATTTGTTTAAGAATGTTTGATGGAAGGCTTGGAGATAATTAATAATATGGGGAGCTAAGCCTTTGAACCATTTTCTTGATTCTCCCCCTAAGCTCTGAGCAAATAACCTAAGCTTGACAGAATCATCATGAATTTCATTTCTGTAAAAGTAGTCATTCATCTTATCCACATGTTTTGATGCAGTTGTAGCATTGTTAGCATCATACAACGGAATTTTGGACTAATAATCCTGTGGAATATTGACTAATGGTATAGGAAGGACTAGGGGAGCATACCATGCTGCCATGATAGGCGGTGGGGGAGGATTTACAAGGATTGGATTAACAAAAGGAACAATAGGCTGAGGTGTAGTGGTTTGGACAGTGGATGAAGGGTGAGCAAAAGTGGATGGACCAGGAATAGATTGTTGAGCTGATCTTGGATGAGAGACACCTAAATTATGAAGGAAATGCAAATTAGGAGGTGTTGTTTCTCTGCTACCAGGATGTTTACTTGTTTCAGGAGATGAAAGTAAAAACTCAGAATCTAACTGATCTAAATCACCAAGAGACCTAGTTCTAAAGGGATTTACTAAATCAACTTGCGATTGTTGTAGAGCTGAAAGATTTTCAGGGACTGAATTAGCTTTGAAGGGTGATTTGAAAATAGTTGATAATTTAATCCTAGGAGACTTCGTAAGGATACTTTCTGGGTTATCAACTAATTCAGGTGGGTCAGGGTCAGGATAGGCTCTAGTGTGAATCTTTCTAGGAGCCACTATGCTGTGTTGTTAGACCCAAATAAACAAGAAAATTTCAACCAGATATGACAGTCTTTGAGAGGTTAACTACTCTGTTAACACGAATCTTAATCCTACAGTCCTCTAACTGAGTTTGAATGATGTTATAATGATGAGGGTTATTCCCAGTGGAGTCTTAAGGTATGCTAAGGATTGTGAAGTCGCCAAGTGGAAGTTTTTAGCTCCTAAGGACGTAAAAGGTTTTATGGTCCACCACCATGTTTATTGGATACCAATCCGAAATATTTTTTAGGTTTTTCTAAGTTATTTTTCAGTTGTATCGTTTTTAAGAATATCCTAACTTTGTTTCAAAACTTAGCTATGGTTATGAGACAAAGACAGTTTACTCTTATGGCTAAGCTACTAATCTTTCAAGGTTAGATAAAGTTTTAAGAGAATCCTAGGTTTTACCTAGCTTGTCACTGATTCAAACAAGTTTTACCATGATTACCACTCTTTGGTAGTGCCTGAAAAGGCTGCTTTTAACTCACAAGTTTTTATAAAAATAAAATATGATTCTGGGTTCAGTTCCCCAGTGGAGTTGCCAGAAATGTTAGGAATCTGTAATTTTAGCAGATTGGTGAGACTAAAACTACAGAAACAACATCGTTTCAACCAAATTTGGGATTCTAGGATCTAGCCCTCCTGAATCTGGAGAGGGATCTCTCCAATAAGTGAAAAGATGGATTTATCTTTGAAGTTTGGGGTTATGATATTAGGCTAGTTATGAAGGCCAAGGGTTTCTTTGTTTTTTGGATGGTTGAGCATGAATATTACTTGAGGGGAAAGTTCAAAATGCAAAACAGTTTCAAAAGTGAGAAGTTGCAAGTGAATAGAACAGCTTAGGCTAAAAATATAGATATAACGCTGGTTTTTAGTCCATTGGGCTATGGATTCATAACAGGGCTTTGATTGAGCAACAACATCAAGAGTGATCCAAGGGGAAAGTCATCTATATCAGAAGATTATTGAGATTAGAGTGATGGAATGGAAACAATAAAGTGTTGGAGATAGTGGAAACTGATAATAATTTCACAAAGGATTTATAGTCAGTCCAAACAAGAAAAGCCTCTTAAGTAACTGTTTAGAACCAACCAAGTGCAGGGCTAACCATTGACCTCTTGGGAAATTTTGTATTAAAGCAGCTTAATTGACAAACAATACAGTAATCCACATAATTACCTTCAGAAAGTATGAAAACATATAAGAGGAACAAAGTGTAACTTAAGATCAGATAAAGTACTTTTAAACCTATTCTGCTTTCAGTCGACACCAAGGGAAACTTTCAGAATCTGCTTTTGGAGAAAAACTAGGACCAGGGCACACCATATCTTCCATAGTCATCTTTAATAAGCAAATAAGGAAAATAACTTTCAAGAACAAGGTTTAAAGCAAACAGTAGGACGAGGGAACTCCAGCATTCCTAACTGCTTAAACTGTATTAAATCATTCTTAAATAAACAAGTTAGAGGAAAACATTGAGATAAAGCTTTCAGTTAGAGAAGGTTACTGATATACAGTAGGTCCTAACTCTATAAATGTTGTCCTTTATCAGAGAATAGTGAAACAATATGACATACATAGAAGGAAAACAATAACAAAGAAAGAAGCACTTTACCAGTGATATAGACCAGGATCCCAAGAAACAGCTTGTTATTAATGTCAAACCAGTTACAGTCTTCAAGTCCAATGTTTCAGTTCAGAAATCATCTTCAATATTCAGCCTATCTAATCTATCACAAGCAGAGCTCCAAAGGCCAGTGAACACTATTTACAATCAGAAGTTTTTTGCTTAAATATATTTCCAAGTTCTGCAACCAACCCCTCACTCATCTTCTGTAGAAGTATATATAGAAGGATAAGGAGGTGAGATCTGATAAAATATCTCAATTTAAAATTAATACAGACTTAATGACTTCTTGGCCTTTGAGGGGCTCAAGGAAGAAACTTACATACATATTCTCTGTATTAAATGATTTTACATAAATATTTAAGCTCTGTGGGAGCTTTTGTTGACTTTTGAGGCTCTGTGTGGCATCGAAGTAACTCTGCAGATGTTCTTTGCATTAAGTTTCCTTGCAGAAGTAACTTTATGGTTGCGCTGAGACAAATATCGGATCCTGATCAATAAATTCGGCCTCTGATTGAATACTTTCAGGCACAGGTGGCGTCGTGGTAGCTAGAGGGATCAATTTGCCTCAATTTGTGGCGGTGGAGGGTTTCCTGTCGATAAAACACTTCAGATTTTCCTTTAATTGTGTTTTAATTTGGGGGATTAGGCTTTTGATAATCATTCTTAGCCGTGATCCCCACAATTATGTCTTCCATCCTCTGTTCTGGTTCATTTTGATCTCCGTCACTGATACTCTGTGATTTGTGATTGACTTACTATGTTTTTGCTGATGTGCAGGGCCGTGCAGGGTTTGAAAGGCATCAATGCCTTCGCAGATCATTGATAAATGTGGAGTAAAAACCCTGTGATGATTTTCTTTGGTGAATCGGAGGCAAGAGGATCGTCACCCTCTGCCTCTGAAACTTCTTTGAGTTATGGCGGAGAGAACGTCGAAACCCTGCAAAATACAAAAAAATATTATAAAATCTTGCTTATATAAGTTTTCTTCTGTGGAGGCGTGGCCTTTGGATGGCATCATCCAATGTTCAGAATTAATTTGAGAAGGTGGGAGAAAGATTGAATTAGAGCCGTCGATTGTGCAGAGATCGACGGTCGGGAGCAAGGGGGAAAGTCAAAAACGGAGAATCGTTGACTGGGTGACGGAATCAGGGTGATGGAGTATGGACCGTCGATCTGCAAATCAGATTGACAGTGGAGATTAATCTGGATGGCGCGCCGTATCCCGGTTAACTATCAGGCATCTTCGGTGAGCAATAGCCATTGGATGGCCCGCCCTATATCGGACGACGCACGGAAATATCATTGGGCATCCACGTATGAACGATAACGCACGATGAGCAAGCGGTTTTGAAAAAGTACAGGGGACGCGTGTCACGCGATGTATGGAATCGCTGGCGATCGGGGAAAAACCACCTTTTCCCAAAGGCGGTGCGATGGAAACCGCGCGGTTTCGGCAATCGGCTAGTGGATGGCGGGGACCACCGGGGAGACGTACTCTGCACCATACGATATATATATCAGATCAACGGTGGGGGTTAAACTGAAAATCGAACCGGCGGAAGAGTTTATAATTTAATTAAAAACCAAAGAATTAAAAAAATCAAATGTTTTAATACTTCGGCGGAGAAATATTTAAAGGTTTGGTGCCCGACTGCGGGGCCGAGGGTCATATGAAGGGTCATACGACCAAGGATTTATGCGGGAAGGGGATAAGACCCATAAATGTACAAAAATGTGGGTTTTTTATGGTTTTCCAATGGAAATGAGGGTACTGGTAAGGTTTAAAAGTGGGTTTTAAACCTTATAAAGGTGGATTTTCATGAATGGAAGAAAATAATTCATGAATAATATAGGAATTTTATGGAGAAATAGGGAAGCAAATGAAAGTTAGTTTTGGAAGAAGGGGAAAAAGGAAATGGTGCTTTGCAGCAGTATTCTGGCTTGGAAATCAGCAGGATTTCTAAGTGTAAAAAGGGAATAGCAGTGAAGTTCGGACAGAGGATAGGCATGAGGCCTTGAAAAGTCTTCAAGAGCTAACAATTTTTAGCAATGAAAAAATGTTCCTTGAAGGCTCAAAAAGTTTTTAGCCAGCATTTGGTATAACAAATTTTATAGCTGGCTAACAAACAGTACGAAATATACATTTATTTTTTACTATTACTGGAATCTGAAAAGCCATTTTATGGGGTAGGAAGGGTGTAAAATTCTCGAAATCAAAGATCATGAGGTTTGAATCCTATAGATCTACGGCTCCTAAGGCTGGCAAAAGAAATTTTCTTTGGGCTGGGCATGATTGCAATACTTCCAAAGTTGACATTGCTGAAGGGGAAATCACCAAAACTTCAACAATATTGTAATTCTGAGCAGCTCTCGCATGTGGATTAAAGGCTGATTTACGATGTACACCTTTTGCAGGCAATTTAATCACTAAGTCTGGATTTTGTTTCTCGATCTGTAATGGATCAGAAATTGAGGGAGATGAAGTCGATGGAGAATTGGATGTTTCTACTTCTTTACCAGTATTTTTACTACCATAATCTTGTGATCGCGTCGCAACCATCAAGATATTCTCAAGCGTATTGGAGGAAGATCCAACCATGTTACTATCTTGAGCGGGAAAGAGATCCTTCAATACAACAGGTATAGGTGAACCCTTAACAAATTTTGATACCTCGGCTCTATGCGAGCACTCTTTTGTAAAATGATCCTCATCACAGATGAGACAAGGATATCGAGGTTTGCGTTTTTCGTCAGTTGGTTTAGTTGTATCATTTTTATCTTTTGAAGATTTTTTCTTTTTATTCTTACCTTTCTTCTTACCACCAGTTTTAGATTTGGTTGTATACGTCTCTACAACATGAATATTGATGGAAGTTTCTAGGGAAGAATATCCTTTGGGTGAATCGAGTAAAGTGATAATAGGAGAAGTGGTCTTGGAAGAATTCTTCTTTTTTTTACCAGTGCTAATAGAACCAATTACACCATCAACGGCATGAGAGCCAGAAGGAGTTGCAGTTAATTGACCAGGTCCTAGTAAATCAGGGATTTTATCATACATAGTACCTAACTGATTATATACAAGGTCAAGGTATTGAGCCCGAGCAATGACTTGCTCTTCCGTAACAACACCTCCTTTGGCCACATCTTCAGTAATTTTGGGAAATAACGATTTAATAAACCATTCAGCCAAAATTTGATCCGGAATAAAGATTCTCACTAAATGCCTTCTACATCTCCATTCATGAATGTGATCAGATATGTATGTAGACATAGACTATTTTAATGAAGTCAACAATTCTATGCCGTTGTTGTATCTGACAGGCAACTGAAAATGGGTTAAGAAAGCAGTAGCTAGTGCATTAAAATTATTAAAAGAGCCGCGTGGTAACTCAATGTACCATTTGGCAGCTAGACCAATGAGATTTCTCTGAAAAAGACGCAATCGAATCGAATCATCAATTAGTGAATTGGATGTGCACCAGAGGTGATAAGTCATAATGTGATTAGATATTCCTCTCCTGACTTACCTTCAAATTTTGAAATATCACTAGGCAACTTGTTAGGCATCGACAACCAATATGGAAGATAAAAAATGGGATTGTTCATAAGGCGCGATAGATCCAGTAAATCTAAAGTTTCTATGAATGGGAACCGATGGCTAGGATCTTGATAACCTTGTGTGATCAAACTAGTGCCAGGAGGAGGATATCCAGGATACCCTAGAATTGGATGCGCATTTGGAATCATGAAACCTCTTGGGTAACCAAGATTAACCGGACCATACTGGGGTTGTTGAGGTACTTGATAAGTATACCTAGGGTACAGTTGATACTGATATACTAGATTTTTTGTAGCCTATCCAAATTGATACTGTCCCTGGTACGGTTGATAAGTAAACTGTGGCTGACTAGAGACAATTGTACTAGTACCAACTTGTCCTATAGGCATCTGGACCGTAGTCTGAATTGTAGGTCCTGACTGTGGCATAGAGGCTTGAGGAATTTGCATTGATACAGGGATAGAAGAAACTGGAGCTACAGATACTCCAGAAATAGGTGTTTTAGGTTGAACAAAATTTGTAGTAGCTGCAGCAGTCTGAGGCGGAGTCTGAGGTGTACTAGGCCCAGGATGCTAAACAGAACCAAGTGCAGGGACTTGAACAATAGGCTGGATAGGTTGCTGGGTTGGACCGGAAACTATAGGTTGTCCAGGTTGATTAGGTAACTACACATTAGGTTTCATAGTCTGTTGAATTTGAGATGGATTCCACACCATGTTCATTCCGAGATATTGACCCATAGAAGGTTGTGCATATGAAGGACCATAACCTGGTTCAACGTAGGGTTGATAATTAGCTCTTAAATTTCTAGCTCCTTGTAATAATGGTTGACCAGAAAGAAGTTGGAAACCTTGAGTTGGGTACTGACCTTGAGGTTGATAACCTTGAGGCACGTACTGAATCTGGGGTTGATAAGGACCCTGAGGAATATACTGAGTCTAGGGTTGACCTTGGGGTACGTACTGTCCTTGAGGTTGATAACCTTGAGGTTGTTCTCCAGGTAAATAATATTGTCTTATAGTTTTTCCTGGTAAAAAATTACCTTGAGGTTTCCCTCTAGGCGGTAATTGACTACCTTGAGGTTGCCCCCTAGGCGGTAACTGACTACCTTGAGGATTTGGAATATTACCAGACATCATAAAAACTTTCTCCTCATTCAACGTTTCAGTTTTAGTTCCATTTGTACCAGATGATAACACTTGTTCAGTTGGTCAAGGAGTTTCTCCTGAGAAAGTACTAGAGAGTGACTGGTACCCCGAAGGAATAGAACGACCACCATTTAAAAATGTTTTCAGAGATTGGGAAAACATAGATGACTCACCTGACATAATTGATGAAGGATAATAACCTCTTAGTGTAGGATGAAAATGAATTCGGGGTGGTGAAAAACTAAGACGCAGGTTTTCTAAAAAATCTTTCAATGATAAATACCAAGCGTCAGTTCTAAAAGGACTGTAGAATATTGATTCATGCTCCCTAAGATTCAAATTTTCTTGGGTTTCGGGAAGAGTTATTTCTTCATCTGGACCAACAAGTTCTTCAATAGGTATGAGGTCAGAAGGAAGATTTTCAGTAATGCGATGTCTTACCCTAGGTGAACCAGGATCACTAGAAATTGGAGTAACAAATCCTGAAGATGGTTCCAATACAGCAGGTTCAGTGTCAGGCTCAGAAATTTCAGGTTCTTCGGCTAATTCACTAGAAGGATAAATACTACCAGTAACTTCAGAAATTGAAATTGGCTGTTGAATATGCTCTATTGTTTGTGATTGATAATCAATATGAATAACTATAGATGATTCTCCTATTTCTGTTGAACTAATTGTACTGTCACTAGGCGATTCTAGAGCTCATAGCCCTTCATGTTGGCTTGGTGTATACTTAGGGGGCTTCCCCTGGAGTCTACACGATTGTCTTCGTAATTCAGCCATGATTAAAAATTATTAATCACACGCAATCAAATAAAATTTCAATGAAAACTCCTAGAGTCGCTAGGGAAACAAACAAGTGAATCACGCACCTAAAAATCTAGGAGATCAAACCACACACAAATAGTAACTTCCCACACTAAAAACACTAGTTGGTGATGAAATCCAACATCATAGTATTTTAATATAGAAAGGGCGGTTGGAACAGTTACCCCGACAACCTTCTTAATGAAATAGACTAGTGCAAGTTTCTCCACTTAAACCATATCGAGTGAAGATAACCCTCCGGAGATTCCAAGTGAGTCTAGTCGATGTCTGCTCCAGGTACAGTGGGATCTTTCCTCCACCGTCACCTTAGGAAAAAACCCTAAATATTATGGTCACTATGGTTACCAACAGGAACTAATATACATGGGGGAACAGTCTACGATCCGACATACGCGCAAGGGCAGAGTAACAAAGCTCAATCCCCTTGAAGGCTCCTTGACATAATCCAAGGTATACCGATAAGTGACCCCAGGCTCCTCGACAGTGGTCTATCCGAGGTTTACCATTGTTAATACGAGCATATCTTCTATCGTTCCCAATGAGATATAATTGATTATCCCACTGGTTCAGGTATGACCTCATGCTTGACTCCTTTAAGAGGAGCTTCCCAGAGCATATAAGCGACTATTAGATTTTTCCCTATCAAAATATCAACTACTTGTTTGTTTCAATTGCCTTGGAGAGTTAATTACTCCCTACTCCAAGACACTAGCCTAAGCTATATTGGTGAAAAGAGCCCTAGAAATATAAAAATTACTAGATTGATTTTAATTTAAGCGTTGATTTTAATGGGCTGTTTCTTAGGAAAATAGGTGCAAAAGTGAAACTGATGATATGTAGTGACTCGACTCAAAACACACTAAAAATGCATCTATTATGAGAAACAACTCTCATTCTTTCAATGAATTCTATCTAAAGGAAGAGTTGAGAAATGCAATCTTTTAAAAACAAATATTTCCTTCAAACAAGAACAAATGAAAAGAAATCTAATTTCAATGAGAAATAAAAATGATCTATTGCTCAATAAGAAAACCCTTTTATTCAAGATCAAAACTACAAACCAGGTTTTTCTTCAAAAGAACACTACAATTTCTAGAAATAACACTCAAAGCTAAAAACACTATTTTTGAGATCTAAAAATTATAAAGACTAAATCTGAATTAAAACTTCAAATATTTTGAGGATGTCTTGCTTAGCTTATAATATAACTAAAAAATTCTTTTCTTGGATCAGCAAGAACTCAAAAAACATCCAATTTTGGTTTTTTAAGTGAAATTCCAAACTTATCAACAAATTTTTTTTAAAGATTCGCAAATGAGAAAAATGGGATCTAAATCTCATAAAATAATTTCTACTATGATGTTAGAATCATCAAAAAAGCAAGGAAATACCAGTGATCTAAAGGTATACCAAGGTTTCTAATCTTTGAGCGGGATAAAGACAAATAAAAAATCATTATAACATGCAAAATCTTTTAGAAAATCATTCAAAACTAAAATGCTGAAATAAACTCTTAACCAAAGCTTCCTGACAGAAGATACAAGCCTGGGTATCCACTAAGAATCTAAAAAACTAATCTAGAAAGGAGGATTTTAAGATTTTCCAAAATTTTTTAGAAGGTCTGCAGGATTTAGTGCAAACCAGTGCGGTCCCGCACTGTCAATACAAGAAAAGTGTGGAGCTGCGTGCACTGTCTATAAAAGAAAAGAGCGGACACCAAAAAACTAAAGAAAAAATAAAAAAATCTAAATCATTTCTCAGGGATTCTACAAGGATAAACTACCCAAGCTAGTATAAATCAATCAAAATCAGAAAAAATAAATTCACAAGTCAAAAGTAAAAGAAAACAAAGTTCAAGATCCATCTCCCCAGTGGATTCGCCATTTTGTTGGATGGATAAGTCGTTCTTGCAGACAAGACATACCTTCCAAGTGTCCTATGGATATCTAGCAACAAATGGACAAATAAAAACCATTTTCTCTAGATATTGTTTGACATAGAATTAATTATAACAGGGTTTTAGAAACCTACTTGTAGTCCAACGCTGATCTTCTTGCCAATGGCTTGAAGAAATTCGTCGTCAAGGATCTGCAATCACAAACACAAGAAAAGATCAAAAGAATCTGTATAATAAATCAATTTATGAATAAAACATCTATCAATATGATCAAGGAATTCAAGAAATGAGATAATCAATTAAATATCCCATTGAGAAAACAATATTCATTCATATTAACTTTAAATCAGAAGAGCCTTACAACCGTGTCTGCCTTGATGTCATACAAGCATTCCTGGGGTCCGAAATAGGCGTTTCCTTTACTCTGACAAGCCTTTCACTCTCTTAGCTAAAATCACATGGGTGTGTAATCATTCCCATATAATGATCAGCTATGAGAGTATGAGTTTTCACAGCATTTCTCCTCAAAAATTCTCCAAGTCTAACTCACTAACTCCCAACTCTATCTAACCTTTGAAGCTGCACTATGGCTTCAATTTATAGGAAAAGAGAGGTTATGGTTCCCATTAGGAAGGGATAGAATGTTCTTTTGAAGGGATTGGGCTCCAGAAATCAAGGGGTAGGCTCCCATAATGGAGGCATGAACATACATGATAGAGTGAACCTTCGACCGGATAACTGCTTCTAGAAGCTTCCAGATTTGACTGCTAGGCTTCTAAATGTTACTTTCCACCTTTGTTTTATCTTTTACAGGGGTCCACACCTTTAATAAATAAAAATTACATTTAGCTCCACATGATTTAGAGCAAGAAAGTGCGGCACCATAGGCAATGTTAAGAGAAAGTGCGGTACAAGTGTTTTTAAGACTTTTATGAGCTTTTCTCTTAGTTTCAAGGCTTGAATTTAGGAACTTTGATGTTGTAGACTTCTAAGGGAGTAATAAAATGTCTTGGTGACAAATTTCAGTGTAACAAAGTCCTATCATGATCACCAATATGCTTGGTAGTGCTTGAAGAAAGATGATATTTCTTAAATGAATACTAAGTGTTTGTTTAAGGGCTTTTACTTAGAAATTCCCCAGTATGGTCGCCACTATGTTAGCCGTCTCCATAGTTTGCAACATTGGCAAGTACAAATGCTGCAGAAACCTACATCAAAACCACTTTGGACCCTAAGGATCTAGCCATCCTAGATTCAGAGAGGGATCTCTCTATAATGTGTGTTTTCAAAGATGTTTCTTTATGCTTAAGTATGATATTAGGCTAGATATGAAGAACATGGTTGTCTGTTTGTTTGGTTGGGTAGGATAACATGAAGATGAAGGAAGTCTATATGAAGGGTGAAGGTGTGAGTAAGTGAAAGAATGGTTCAACTGATAAGTTAAGTAAGGAGCAGCATCAATCCATTGGGCTATGGAGTCACAAGAGGAATTAATTGCATAGCAAGTTTCAAGAGTGGTCCATGGGACAAGTCATCTATGTCAAAGGATATCATCTATGTCAAAGGATCTCTTTAAGTTGTTTTTATGGAGTGAAACATTAAAAGTGTGGTGAAGGAAGTAAACACACAAGAAAAACAAAGGATAGCCTAAGATCAGGTAATTACTTTTAAACTAGGCTGCTTTTGACATGCACTTAATGGAGAGACACAAAAGTAACCTAAGATCAGGTAAGTACTTTTAACCTAGCCTGCTTTTGATATACTTTCAAGGGAAAACATTAAAAACAAATAATAGCTTAAGATCAAGTAAAGACTTTTAACTTAGCCTGCTTTCAGCATATTCTCAAAGGAAAACATTCATGATAAACATAAAAAAGTAGTCTAAGATCAGGTAAGTACTTTTAAACTAGCCTGCTTTCAACATACTCTTAAGGGAACTTTTCAAAGCAACTGTTGGAGATAAACTAGAGGACAGGGATAACCATAAACTTCTCTAGCTCAACTTTGATAAGCAGACTTTTCAAGAACATTCAAATACAATATCTCAAGTTGTACTCAGGAAACATGGGCTTACCAACACTTCACTGGTTATACTCTATTGAATAACCTTCAAAACACATTTAGAAGAAAACATAAATGATAAACATTTATCACTGAGATTTAGGGTACTTTCAGAAGTAAATCCTAATCTATATTTTCTATTATTTATCAGAGAAAAGTGGACAGAATGAAAACATAAAGAAAATAACAATTACAGTGAGAAACACATCACCATTGTCATAGACCAAGATCCCATAAATCAGCTACTGTATTTGATGTTCAAACCAGTTACAATCTTCAAGTCTAGTGGGTCTTTACAACTTCAAACTTCTCACCTCAGCTTATGTATCTTCAATTCCTAACAGAGCTACAGCATGCTTCAAAAGCTATTTACATTCAACAAGTATCCAAATACCAACCTGTATATTGTCTTCTAGAGAAGTATTTATAGAAGAAATGAGGAGGTGGAGTGAATGAAAGGAATATCTATTCAATTAATGCAGATTAAATGCTTCTCGGTCTTTGAAGGGCCAAAGGGAGAAGTTTTCAAATGTTTTAACTCTTCTAATTGATCATTACATTAAATTTCATCAACTTTAGTCACTTTTGTTGACTTTGGGGGCTTTTTGGTAGGATGGCAATTAATTTTGAGCTATCTTTGACAAAATATCTCTGACTCTGCAGTCATTGTGTATTCTTTTGAGGAAATAACCCTGGTAGGTGGAATTTTGAGGAGTAATTTTCTCAATGATGTGGCATTTGGAGGCTTCCTTTAATTATTTGTCTAACCTAGTGGCCTTTAAACACTGATTTAACTCTGATTGCGTGTTTTTAAGGATTTATAATCATTTTTGGGCCTTTATCCTTTTCTTGTTGACTGTTTAATTGATAAATATCCTTTTTTTCCTTCAAACTGTGCTTTATCCCTTTTAAACCGTGAGGTTAAACCCTCTAATCTTTAAAATTTGTGCTTTAATCCCTTTATCATTGGTTCTAGCCTTTAAACTGTAAGATCATGCCTTTAATCTTCAACCTCATGCATTAATCCTTTTAACTTTGACTGTTTGATGGGCTTTCTATCTTTTATCAACTGTATTTATCCTTTAATCTCACTTTGTCCTTAACTGTCGGGATTAAACCCTTTGGATCTTCAATCTTCGCTTTTAATCCTTCATCTTAACCTTTACTGTCTTCACTTTTTTTTCTTCTTGGCCATGTACATGTGGCTTATAGTGCGTTGGAGGGTTCAATGGTATAACCAGTGCTCATAAAGCACCGATAAAACCATTAGATAAAACCTGGCAGCCCCTTTTCTTCGTGATTTGGATTTTAGAGATGGAAACCTTTGGCTATGTTCCTTTGTGGGCTATGGATAGGGTTTCCACCTTAAAAACCAATATCAAACCCTGCATAAAACTAATAAACCGTTAAAAAATCCTGCATTGGAGGGAAACACTGCTTGTAGAGGCTGGCGGAGGTGAAGGGGCATATGCCGAGGGGCGGAGGAGGTTTCATGAAAAAAACCCACAAAAACCAATTTAAAAACTGTATTTGGCGCAAAAATTGGCAAAGTGGTTTCATGAAAACCGTGAATGGTTTTCGGGCGATGATTGAGTGGTAAGCAGTTTGTGTTGAATCAAACGCAATCCAATTGAAATGTGCCGTGTGGCCTTTGCAAAACCGGCGGTCTCGCGCGATTTTCGAATGTTAAACCTCGGACACAAAAGTCACGCGATATTGATCTTAGACCGTTGGATCTGGGGGGGAAGATCCAACGGCTATGGGGGAGCGCGATGGAGAGAAGTGATCGAGTGAAGGGCGAATGGTGGAGGATAGCTAGCAGGAGGAGATTGGAGGGGCAGCAGGGTAGTGGGAGGTAGGCCCCGGTGGGATTTGATGTCAGGAGTGAACATGAGCCGTCGGATCTCATAGATCGACGACGGAGATCGTTTGTGAGGATGACAGATAGAAAGGTTTTGAGAGGATGAAGGATATGAGGGGAGGCATGATAGCCATTGGATCAAGGCTTGAGGCCCATGATCAACGGCTACAGTTTCTCTACAGAGTCATAAGGATGGCGAGGAGAAATATAACAGAATGCGGCTGAGGGAAGAAAGGGAAGGCGAGGATGGATCATCACCGTCAGATCTCCCAGATCGACAATGGAGATTTGTTGTCGGGGGTAAATAAAGACAAGGGAGAAGGGGCCTAGGGATTAGGTTGAAGGCTTGGTCCTATGGAGGGATAAGGTGACCAGGAGTGGAGGGAAAGGAGCTAAGGGAATGGAGAAAATGGGCGATCGATGGGTCAAATGTGGGTCGTCGGATCCTATGGATCTACAATGTAGATCTCATCAGGGTGTCGTTGTCGTGGTGGGAAATTTATAAAGAAAACACAGGTTTTAAATGAAAATTCCGATGCGATGGGGGCTTAAGCATAAGCGCTGGGGTATGGTCATGTGGAGGGGAAAGGTGACCAGGGGCGGAGGAGAAAAGGGGCCTATCGCATCGGCGAGGGAACAAAGGAATGGGGGAGGAAACGAATAAAGGCCGATGCGATGGGGGGGGGCTATGGTTTAGTACAGGGGTAAGGTCATATGGTGAGATATGTGACCAGGGGCCAAGGAAAGGTGCTTATCGCATCGGGATATCGCATCAGGGGTAAACAAAAGAAATGGGAGATGAAAAGCAACAAGGGTCGATGCAATGTAACATGTTGTGATGCAATAAGAATTTGCGATGCGATAAGCGCCAGCATTAGGTCACAAGGCCCGATCATATGATGGAGAAAGAGTTGGGGGCTAATTCGAAAGGGGCTAAAGCCTATTTATAAAAAAATCCTGGTGCTTTTTAGGCAAAAATAAGGTTTTTTAGGGGTTTTTTGAGGTTCCGATAGGCAGAATAAGGGCTTTTAAACCATAACAAAGGATTTTTTATGAGTTTAAAAGGGATTTTGAAGGTTTTTTGAGGATAATGAAGGGAAAATAAGAAGGAAAAAAGGAGATTTTTTCAGAGGAAATGGAGGATGAATAAGGGAAAAAATGAGTAAAAATAGGTTTAGAAAATGATGGAAAAGGGCCTAAAAACAGTCTTTTTGGATATCAGCATGGCTTCTTGGTGGATTTCCTCAATGAAATAGCAGTATTTTGAAGGGAACATCAGTATTTTGAAGGGAACAATAGGCTAAGGAACAACACTGCTAAGGAACAACACTGTTTTAAGGAACATCACTGTTTAAGGGACAACACTTTTAGGGAACAACAGACTTCAAGAATGAGTAATCTTCTACGAAAATAATCTCTTGAAGGCTCAAGATATGTTTTAGCCATAATTTTCTATCCATTACTTCCCCATCAAGAACCCCACATGTGAGAAGGTCCTTGGAGTATTCCATCATGAGTTGGGAATCCCAATAAGGATCCAGGCTTCCCACGAATGACAACATTGTAGAGGTCTAAAATGCAGCCCCTGTCATGTCATGGCTCTCCTCTTTGACATGATTGATGTAAAAATCACATGTTGGAGCATCATAATCTTCCCTTTTCTACCTCCTTTATAGCTGATCTTGCCCAAGACAAGATTGAAGTAGATGGAAATCAACTTCCCCTCGGAAAGTCCTTGTCTTCCAATACTTCCTTAATCTAACCCATGCATGCAAGAGAGTCAACATCCACTTGTCATGTTCAGAAATATCTTTTATGAATGAATATAACATGGGATTCCCCAAAGATATGGAGTTTCCGTGTGTCCTCATGTCCATGCCATCATAGACTTCTGATTCCTCCTTCCTCAGTGCAGAAAACTGAGTGGATTATAGCAATGCCCCTTTCAGGAAATTTCTCACCTCTCTTTTGAATTCATGAGAGATTCTCTGCGTTGTGCTGGATTCTCCCAAGGCTCCCTCCCTAGCCAAGTATGCAAATGTTGCCCATAGTTGAGAGAACACTTTATTTTTCCTCCAATCAAGAGGTGCTTGAGGTGCTTTTGTTGTGACTGCGTTATCATCTCCTGCCTTCTCCTCCTTCTCTTCAATAGTTGAAGTTGCCTCATCATCAATAAGAGACCTTAGATCTTGGTCATCTATTGAAGGAGGAATCTTCATGCCTTCCTCTTGAGAAGAGAGCCCTTCATACAATGGATATCTTTCCCTTAGCAAGGCATCAAACAAATTTACACCTTCTTCCATGGTTTTTCAGAAATGGAGTTGGATTCATAGATCCTTCCAACTCATGCAAAATATTTTTTTGAGATGGCTTGATAGTCTCAACAGAAGATGTTACACATGAGGCTTCATCAAACCTTGCCACTAATCTTTCAATAAACTTTGAATAATTAGGTGTATTTGAATTTCTTAAGGAAAAGGATTCAAACAACCACCAAGCATATGCTTTATCTTCAAAATGCAGTGCTACCACTTTAATAGCTTCAATCTCTGAAACTTGATGTTGTTACACAAATTTGCTAAGCTCCTCCACCCAAATCCTAACTGGACATTCAGGGGTTCCATCAAAAGTAGATAGATAAAATCTACCCATACCATGATGCTCCTCCTTTGTGCTTCTATCTTCCTTGATCTTGCAGAACCCTTGGAATTTCAAGTTATCTTTGAACTCCTTAGATTGAGCTTCATATTCCTGCAAATACTCACCAAGAGTCTCCTTCTAGGTCACAACTCCTTTCTTCCTCTTGATGAAGAAATAACTGACAGAGCATTGAAAATTTGGTGATATGGATGAGTGCACATATCCATGATATGAGGATTTGGAATTTTCCTCATGTATAGAACTTGTAGATCTGGTTAAGGGATATTTCTGCTCTTCCCTCCTCATTTCTTGTATGTATTTTCTGATACCTTGCAGAGCTTGAGATAGAATTTTTGTGAACCTATTCTCTCCAGAAAACAAGGGTTTTCTCTGGTTTCTCTTGTAGATATCCTCCTCCTCATAAGAATACTCCATACTTCTTGTAGCTCACAGGCTGAGCCAAGAATCAATCTCTGATACCACTGTAATATTCCAAAATTGGAACAGCTTAGCAAGCCTGCTGAAATAACGCACTCCTGAGAATTATGTTCATAGAAATGAGTTTTCATCTCCTGGATCCCTTAGATAAGCTCATCTAAGATATAAATCCAAAAGGAGAGAAAAACAAATCAAACTAGGTGGGTTAAACAAATCTCCCACAAACTAGACTAGCTGAAAAACACCCAAAGAGAAGAGCTGCAGCTATATGCAAAGGACTGCTTCAGAAATAACGCAGATCCACTGAAGCACAGTAATAGGCTGATATGGAGGTTCATAAATCCTAAATCAGAAGTACATTACAGCCCATACATTGTACAAGAGAAATAATAAGACAATATAGAAAAAATCCTCAGAAATGAGGTGCTACAACCATGGAAAATGTCTGCATAAACTCAATAGCGTTATTTTATTGAGGCTAAAGTAGCAGTATATGATAAATCAGATATAGAGAATATCTGTATATAAAAATATAGATCTAATTCAAATCTGTGTACAAGAAGAGCTCATCTATACATTCCCCTTGGGGTTTTGTGCAAAACATGAAGCACAGAGAGGAGATATGAGATCTAAAGTTGCAGATTTGCATAAATCTTCAGAAATTTATAAATCATACAATAAGATAGTAGATAAGATATGAAACAGACATGGATTGGGTGGCAAATCCATGGATCACCACAGTGAGAGGAAGAATCATAACACCGGAGATCTCTCCTCCAAAATGCCAACAAAACGCCCTGCAGCTACAACTCTGAAAATAGCATTGTCCAAGGAGAGAAACAACACTGTAGGCTCTAAGAATGCTTTAGCCTAATGCCAAGGTCTAGATCTAAAGTTTAATCAGCTAATGAACTCTTCCAAGAGGTTAAAAGACACACTCACTGAGAAGAGGCACCAGGAAAGTCTAGATCTAAGTAGATCTAGTGTTCCAGTTGCTGAAACTCACAAGGATAGCTCAAACCTCAATAGGAGTGGTGTTGTAGGTGTAAGGTGAAGCTTGGCCCAAGCCTGATAGTGGACAGGTTAGAACAAATTTCCTCCAAGAGTTGCTCAAGGAAGGAGGTGGGATTCCTAAACAGGAAAACCCCCAATGAGGGATGTCTCAGTAGACAAGACCTTTAGAAAATAATATCTTCAACAACCCCTTTCATGTTGCCCTCCCCTTCCTTTTATAAGATTGGAGTCTTGTCAAAACCCTAAACCACTTCATTAGTTTAGCTCCTTTCACATGTAGAATCTCCTTCTAGAACTGTGCTATCCCTCTAGGAGGTTCAATGCATCTAGACTGCGTTGTAGATATGGTCATGGTTGACTTGGTCAAGTGATCAACCTCTTTCACACTCAAGGTGTCTTTATTTTGACTAGTTAGCTTGATTTCCATTCACATTGAGCTGTCTTTATTTAGGATCCACTCTTTGAGAATAAATGTCATTGACTTGGTCAAACTTGACCTTGTCCACATATTTTAGACATTGTTCACACATGTGAATGCTTGATCTGGTTATTTCATGATCCATTTTCACACTATGAGGTATTTTTATTCATACTTGAGCAATTGATGAGCCTCCTTGCCCATTTATTCATCCATCTAGGTTTTAAAAGAAAGATTATTATTCCTATTAGTTGTGAGCTAATTTATGAATATTACAGATAGCGAGGAGAATCCCTCGCGATTTCAACCCTCAAGGCAAGGGTGGCGAGGAAGATGAGATAGTGCGCAACCTAGAGGGGATCACCCAAGGAGTCCCATATTATGCACATTTTGATGATGTTCCTCGCGCCTACCAGAGACATACCATAGTGGTGCCCAACCGAATTCACTGCTTGCTGAGGCAACTAGTACGGGCCATGACATGTTATCACGAGCATCATGCTGATTAGACACCTAGGTTTATTTTATCTGCATATTTTGTGAGACATGATGTCTCAGGAAGTAACAGAAACATACATATATTTTTTTGACGTTATGATGCAAACAGTTGCAAACATGCGATATATATATATATATATATATATATATATATATATATATATATATATATATACATCTGTTTCTCTACATGGATCTTTTACATATGATGATGTTTTTACAAATTATGAAAATTTCTATCTAATACAATTTTATCCATTATATCAGTTAATGTGTTCATTCGTCTAGGAATATGTTGATATGTGATAAAATCAAAATTTCTTTCCAACAAACGAATACATAAATATGATCTCATAATGTGCAAATTTCTAACTAAATAATGATTATTGAGTTGCAGAACAACAAGCCGTGAATCTATATTTACAAGCAATGAGCATATGCCGAGATTGATTGCCTCGGTTAATAGCTTAATGACAGCACAATATTTAGTGATATTGTTTGTAGTTTTCCCTAGAAAAATACCTTGCAGATCTATCAACTCACGAGCAGGATCATAGATTACCCAGGCTGCTAAAGAAAAATTCCTGGTACTGTGAGAAGCACCATCAGCGAAACCAACATAAGGGGTAATAGACATCTGCGCAATAAGCAAGGATCCAATAAGCAAGAAAACTCTTAAAAAGCACACCAAAAACAAAAGCATGTACAAAAATGAAAACAACACCTATGTACACCTATTACGCATGAATGACTCATGCATAATATTTTTTTAGATACAACCCATTTCTGGGTTGTTCTAGAGGATGACCTTCGTAGTCAATTACCTCATAGGCCCCATTCTGCAACACACGTTTGATGATGTAGGGTCCATTCCACATAGGTTGAAATTTTCCTGCCCCCAACTTATCATGAGCTTGGTCATACAGGAGGACGAGACCTCCTTCAACGAAATAACAAGGGGAAACTGACTGATCAAAATGAGCTTTGACCTGCTTTTTCTGTGCTTCGATAACGAGACTAGAAAAACGGTGGGTTTCATCCAGTCTTTCTAAATAAAGGAGAAGCTCTTCTTCTAGCGAAGTATTCGACAGTAATTCAACAACTAACGTGAGCTAAGGTATTTCACATTCAATCGGGAGAGTAGCTTCTAGGCCATAAACTAACTTAAAAGGAGAAAACCCGGTTGCGTTCTTCAGTGAGGTTCGGTATGCCAAAAGAGCCGAAAATAACATGAGATGTCAGTTTTATTTGTGGATCAAAATCGTACATTGAAGCATTGTAACAAGAACTTTGTTCACGGCCTCAACCTGGCCATTGGCTTGAGGGTAGTACGGCGTTGAGCTATCGTGACCCAGACCTAACTTAGAAGTCAAATCCACCACCATATAGTGCCAAAAATGGGAACCATGATTGGTAATGATGGCTTGAGGGACACCAAACCTAGCAATACTATGATTAAATATGAACTGAGCAATTGTCTGATTGTCAGCGACAAGTGTAGGCATTTCTTTGTCCCATTTGGTGAAGTAGTCCACGACGACGATAATATAAGCATTCCCCCCAGCTGAGTGAGGGTTATACATCATAAAATAGATGCCTCATTTTGAAAAGGGACCAACGGTAATGACAAGATGAAGAGGAACAGGTGGTGCATGCAATTTTCGTTGATAAATCTGGCAATCATGGCATTTACAAACTGCAACGATATAGTCCTTGAAAATGGAAGGCCAAAAATAACCAGCATGAAGAATTTTCTGTGCAGTATTATAACCAGACATGTGACTGCTAGAGGCGCCACTGTGACAATAATTCAGAGATTTCTCGGCTTCCTCGAGAGTCAAACATCTTCATAGCATGGAATCGACTCCAATACGATAGAGGGTATCTCCAACTATACGATAAGGTTGCGACTAATGGCGGATGCGTCAGTGGGCATCCTTCATTAACTCAGATCTAAAAGATAAAGTTTGGAGACAGAAGATGATATCACCGTACCAAGTATCAAGGGTGCTAATCAAGAAAAGTGAATCGTCTGGAATGAAGTCCTTAGAATGAGAAGGAGCAGAGTTGGAAGGGAGAGAACAAATTAAATCAGAAAAGACCAATGACTTCTTAGATTTGGCAGCAGTAAATTCCAAATCAAACTCTTGGAGGATAACAATCCACTTTGAGTATTTGCCCCCCAGCAATTTTTGAGACAATATGTAGGTCATGGGGTTGCATTCAGAAATCATGGTCACTATACGCAAAAGAATATAATGAAGAAAACATTGAACAGCTTGAACAACGGCCAATGCTAACTTCTCAATGTAAGAATAACATGTTTCAGTGTCAAGAAGGTTATGAGACAAGTAATAAATAACATGCTCATGACCGTCATCATCGTCTTGTACCAAAACCATGGCAATCATGATAAAAGTGGCAGCCAAATAAAGGGAAAAATCACCATGATAATCTAGAGGGAGGAGGAGAGGAGCATTGACCAACAATGTTTTCAATGCATAAAAATATTTCTGAGCGATGTCATCCCTATAAAAAGGAATTCCTTGCTTTAACAAACCTGTGAATCCTTTCGTTACTTCAGCATAGTTAGGTATAAAATGGCAAAGAAAATTAGCTTTCCCTTGTAAAATCTCTAACTGATGTAATGAGGAAGGAGAGAGGAGATTAATAATAGCCTCAACCATGAGAGGATCCAGGTGAATTCTGTATTTGGAAACGATAAACCCTAGTAGTCTACTGGAATCGATGTAGAAGAACACTTGTGTGGATTAAGCCGGATGTTATAGTGTCTACAACGAAGAAAAATCTGATGAAGATGGTCAGGATGATCTCTACACTTAGCTGAATGAGCCGGAAGGTCATGTAGATAAGGCTAAACGATGTGACAAATATCATGAAAGGCATAAGACATCGCCCACTGAAATGTGGCCCCTACATTCTTCAAACCAAAGGGAAGCTTCTTATATGCAAAGGTACCCCAAGGACAAATAAAGGAAGTCTTGTGTTGATCAGTTGAGAGAATATTGATCTGATTATAACCCAAAAAACTGTCCATAAGGGAAAAAATCTCGCTCCCAGTAGAGTCATCAATGGTTTGATCGATTAAGGGAGTGGGATAATTATCCTTAGGACAGGCTCGATTGATATCATGATAGTAAACACAAACACAAATAGTGACCTATTTCTTATCTACAGGAACAATATTAGAGACCCATTCTGTCAATGGAATTGGATAAATGAAACCAACTTTAAGAAGCTTTTCCACTTCGACCTTAATGGCAGCAACTTTCATAGGATGCACTGGACGAAGATGCTAACGAACAGGTTTCGAACCAGGGTAAGTAGGAATTTCATGTACCACGATGCTAGGATCAATACTGGGAATTTCTTCATAGGACCATGCAAAGACATCACAGAATTCATGGAAAAGGCTAGTATAGACTTGCACTTCATCCAAAGAACAAGTAACCCCAATATGGATGTTCTCGACAATTCTTGGTTTAATGGAAATTTTGATAGGCATCGTCTGAGTGATGTTACTCAAGTTACCTTCCGAAAAAACCTCATGGACCTGAATAGGTGTTTGAAGCAGAGGAGAAGGAACTTGAGAGGAAAAATGCTCAAGACAGGTAGACATGGCCTCGAGGTGTGGTAAAAATGAGGAATGATGATGACCATCATCCCACGGCAGATCGTCTAGAGACAGGGTTTCCATGACAGCCTCATCAGAAGGAAACACTTCTTTCAAAGGATCCAGTGAATCAAAATCACCAAGCCAAGGGAATTGAGAACAGATATCGATAGTGATGCTCGAAGGAGCAGAATATGAATTAGAAACCAATGCAGAAATGAGTTCACAATAATCAATTTCAATCAGACTCAAAGGCATCGAATCACCAAACGAATAGATTTGTTCAGGAGAAGGTATAACCTAGGGGTCATCGATTCGAGAAATCGTATTAACCTGGACAATATTTGGAGGTGGAAGATGAAAAACACCCATGAGGGCAGAATCCTTGAAAAGGCCTAGTCCTACACTCTCGTAAGGAGTAGGAATATTTTCCATGTATGGAGCGTTGTTCTCGGAAGAAGAAGTGAAAAAGGACAATTGATCAACAGCAATGATCTTTCCTTCATGTGGAAACTTCAAAACATGAAAGGGAGGGGACAGAACACACAACATGGCGTGAGTTCAACTGCGAATGAGGAGAAGATTATAATTGAGTTTTGCATCAACAACTTCGACCTCGACATTGACTATCTTCCCTTCTAATGTGATTGACAAACTAGCAAGAACACCAAGAGGTTTAGATTCTCTTCCATCAAATGCTTCAAGGGAATTGGGTGATGAAGTAAGAGTTGGAGAACCAATGGCTTTCCAACAAGTAGATGACATAACACAAGTAGATGCACCCTCTTCCATGACAACTCGGTGAATATTCAAACCATTAATACCAAATTGAATGATGAGCACAAATTTGTGTGGGAGGCGCGGGACGAAATTCTCTAAATCGAAAGCGAGAAAACTAGTATCGGCAGATCAATCACACCTATTGTAGATATCAAAGCTTTATGTTGTGAAGGACAACTCTAAAGTACTTCTAATGCAGACATTGCGGATGGTGCCTAAGCCAAATCCTCAACAATACTGTAATGCTGAGCAGAACGGGCGTTAGGATTGTATGAAGACTTACAGAGCACACCTTTGGAAGGTGGTTGCACAATGGATTCGGTGTTAGGTCGTTCAATCTCAAGAGGACCAAAAATAGGAGGGGGACAAGGACCATTAGCGATCTCTTTCCCCTCTACCTGACGTGAACCAAAATAATCTTTTGATCAAGTAGCAATAGAAACGGGTGCAGAACCATTCATCATGAATACTTCCGAACCAGATGGAGCAGAGGACTAAGGATTCTCTACAATCTGAGTCTGCTAAGGGAAGGGTTACTTAAGAACGACTGGAGCTCCTTGGGTGCCTTTGAGCAATCAACTCACTTCAGACCGTCGAGGACAATCCTTGGTGAAGTGCTCATCATCACAAATCAAACAAGGATACTTCGGTTTACGTTGAGAACTATTAGCATAACGAGGTTTTAGAGAATCCTATTTCAGGGTATCAAATTTAGCCTTACCTTTACCCTTCTTCTTACCTTTAGAAGTGTTATCTGTAGGATTGGCCTGAACAGAATTCACTTCTGTGGGTATACCAGAATTCGAATTTGACTGAGAAGCTACATTATTGGAAGAAGTAGAATTATGCTTCCCAGAGTTGGATGAAGAAGACTTCTGAGAAGTTTGCGATATAGAACCAATAATATCATCAATGGATGGAGTCATTGGCAGTTTAGAGGTTCCAGGTCAACGAGCATCAGGCGGGATATCATATAAAGTGCTCGAAAGAGAGTACATGAGATCAAGGTACTGGGCATAAGCAATGGCTTATTCCTTAGTTACACATGCCCCCATAGCTATGTATTTGGCAATCTGATTTACAAAGGAGGTAGCGAACCAATGAGTTAGAAGTTGATCAGGTATCTCAAATTTGATCATGCGACGATGATGCCGCCACTCATGAATATGATCCAAGATATAAGTAGCTCAGTCCTATTTCAATGAAGCAAGGAGCTACGTCCCGGTCAAGTAATGGATTGGTACTGAAAATGTGTAAGGAACGCCATGGCCAAATAATTGAAATCTTGGAAAAATCCACGAGACAGCTCAATGTACCACTTTGTAGTGGCACCAGTAAGAGTTCGTTGGAAAAGACGAAGAAGAATAGAATTGTCGACCCAAGAATTATAAGAACACCAAAAATGGTATGTCTTAACATGCGTTTGGGGGTCTTGGGGGTCTTCACCAGGTTTACCATCAAATTTAGGACAATCACTAGGAATCTTGGTCGAAACCGGAGGCCATTATGGATTATGAAGAATAGGATCATTCGTCAACTTCGACACATCAGGTAATTCCAGCGTAGCAAGAAACGGTAATTGAGTGTTAAAATTCATCGAAGGTCTTTGATAAGGACCTGTCTATACATCCCACCCAGTTCGAATGGGATTTTGTCCCCATAAATTATGTCCTGAAGAATGCGGATCATAGGGATTAGAAACAGGATAATTCGGTTGATATGGGGGTTGAGGACCAAGATATTTAGTCGAAGGAAACCACCGACGTCCTTGCTGAGTAGCATAAGGATTTTTATGCGGAATGTAAGCATGACTTTGAGGATGCTGATACACAGGTTGATATTGAGGTTGTTGGTACACCAGTTGATTTTGATGGTACAAAACCTGGGATGCATTGTATACCAGTTGATTTGAAGCTTGAGGGTAATAAGTGCCCTGCGGTTGCATAGGTTGACCTTGCGGAGCAGGTTGAGTAGGATAAACAGGTAAAACCGGCTGCAGAAACGAAGGAATCTGCTAGTGGGAAGGTTGCAACAGTTGCTGAGTTGGTTGAACCGATTGTTGAACTGACTGTTGGGGGCCACCAGGTTGACTTTGTGGTAAAGGTTGGCCTGATGGTTGAGATGGTCCAGGATGTCCCTGATGACTAGGTTGACCCAGAGAAGGACCATAGGATTGTCCTTGTGGTTGATAAACATGCCCCCTAGGACCAAAAGATGATCCTGGCTGAACCAGAGGTTGACCCAAGAGACGAGAGGGTTGTCCATGTTGGACGAAAGGTTTTCCTTGTAAATTTTGGCCTTGTGGACCGTATGGTTGTCCCTGTGAACCAAAAGCAGGGCCCTGCTGAGCTGAAGGTTGACCCTGAAAGGGTTTTCCTTGTAAGCCATAGGGTTGCATAAGCAAAGTAGGTCCCAAATGAGTAATGGACTGCTAAGGATCATAACCGGCCAGATAAGGATCATAAATGGCCTGATAAGGATCTATAGGAGGCATATAAAATGGATTCCCACGGTCATCATAATGATTCAGATATTCATATATGGGAGTACCAACAGCATCATAGTGATGAAAATGAGGATTTCTAGGAAGTGGGGGTTGTTGAGAACCCTGAGAATTTTGCTGCTGAACAACCAACAGATATTCTTCAAAAGTGAGACTGCCAGGAATCACAGGGGTAGTGGAAACTGAACTAGAACCCACACAGAATGTAGGTTGGACTAGAACATATGTAATAGTAACCAATGGATCTGATGCCGAAGGTAACAGTACTAATGAAGATTGGACCAAACTACGAGGAGCAGTTACTATGCTAGATTGTGTAATGGACGCAACGCCAGACATAATCTAACTCAAAGACCTATAGCCAGTCGGAAGTGACACTGAAGGTGAAGAAGATTGGATAGAGGCATGAGAAAGATCTTCAAGAAAGAGTTGATATTCTCCTATAGATACATGCATTCCGTCACTTCCAATAGGACTGGAAGAATCCATATCTAAATCTTCCATAAGATCTTCAAAAAAACTAAGGGGACTACGAGGTACCGCAGCAGAAACAAAAGGTGATCCATACGTGAGAGGAGGAAATTCTCCTTCATCCCCAAAACCAAACCAAGCACTTAAAGGAGGCCAATTGAACTCAAATTTCTCATCAAGAGGAGATCAAGTAGCAAGGGGTTGGATAGATGGTAGAATAGGCTGCGAAAATTCGACAAATCTAGTGGATTGAAGAGTTTCAAAAGAGGCGTCTGAAAACGAACCACCACTAGGAGGCAGTGAAGACGACGAAACTAGAGGTTCCACCACTTTGATTGTAAATCATAACAAGAAGGAAAAGAGATAACCAATCGAAGCAACCAAAATCAAGAATCAAGGAAATCAATCAGACCAAGTAACAAACATTTAATGGGTGTGTAATCGTAGGTGATTAATTTTATACACTGAAACCAAAATTCACTGTTTCATGTTTTAAGAGTCAAGAAACAGACAAAATATGACTCTAGTCACTTTCTATTTGAAACAAGCGTGAAAGGACAAGTGCTCGATGATATTTTACTTATTTAAAGAGTCATGAAAAGATCGAAATGACTACTCAGGTATTATAAGCAAGAGGGTATACCAGGTTTCCATGAACTGCCATATACACCTTGGTGATCAAATGAAAGAGAAATGACCAAGGACTTGACGTACGTGCAGGTAGTCTCCCCGAATGCTGTGTTCGGTGTATCATGATTACAAGGTGGCAGACTCAGCTTCCTATGGTTAAAGGATTGCAACCTAGAGGGGTCTCCCTTTATATACGCGATGGTACGGGGAGCATAAGTTCGTACTAGTGCTGTCTGAAGCTGAAAGGTGAGTGACAGCTACTAGGTTTTAAGAAGCCAGAACACGTCTCTAGCCTAGACCACTAGAAGTATTTCGTTAGGTTCCAATTTTGCCTTAGGTTCATTGAATAAATTTTAAAGTTAATCTTGAATTATGTTTCAATTTCAGGCCATATGGAATGTGGAGCTCATCTTCCTAAATGCAGGCTATATGAAAATGAATATCATTTCAATTGGATGAATGCTAGCTAGAAGAAGGATAGAAATATTTCAAGCAAGCAAGCAAGAAAAATATGCGAAGAAACTTCTAATGCCCTTAATGCAATCAAGTGAAAACGAAATTCCTTCCTAGATTGAGAAATGCTAGTTTACGTAAAGGAATGATTCATTTTCAATGCAACAAAATAATGCAAAGATATTTTTTGATTTTTTCAATGAAATGAAGCACACATTATACTAATTCAATGGAAAACAAGATAAACACTATTTTGAGTTTTTTGAATGTAAGGTTTCGAAATTGAATGACTCAACCAAAATGAAACACACAAAAAAACATGCAAGCTAATGGAGCAAACTTTCAAACGAGAAAGAGAGTTTTCAAAATGACCCAAACAAGAAAAGAAATCGATGCTCAAAGCGTTGAAGAAGAAAGACTAATCGAAAAATGAAAATACCATTCAATCAAAAAAACAAAAGGATCAAGAAAACTCAGTCTAAAAACCCAAAACGAGACTGACAACAATTAACGAGACTTGTTCTCGAACAGAAGGCTCGGTGTGCAAGAACACTTAGAAATGCTAAGGTCTTAACTGACACCAATAAGACAACGGACAAACCACTGAGGGAAACAAGTCTACAGTAGTATACATAGTCTCCAAAGGCTTAAACACATCCAAAAATGACCCAGAGGAAAGAAAAAATGACCAAAAAATGCATTAGGGTGGTCAAACCAAAACCTATAGTGATTGGTGCGACTGTAAGTCTGTAATCAGCGCCATATAGAGGTTGGTGCGAGTGCTAAAAGAGCAACATGTGCCAATCGGCGCGACTGTCCAGAAAAAAAATGCACCAAGCTAGAAACCTATGGAAAAAAGAGGAAACACCCTAACTTAATGAGCAAAAGTTAACCTTGACTCTCTGGAGCTGAAAAGAGAATGGAAACTCAGCAAACAAACCAGAAAAAAGATAGATAACTAAACCAAGGATGGAAACCGACCCAACGGGATGACACGACAAACTCACACTGATCCCCAGTGGAGTCACCAATTTTTTATGAAGGTAAATCCTCTCTGTGGACAAAGACGATCCCTCTAGCCCTAGGGTGGGTCTAGTAAAAAAAGGACAAGCTAAAGTGTTGCTTCCTAGTTAATGAATGAACAAAAGACATGGTAGATTGACCTACCTTGAATACAACGCTGTCGATGTTGCAGAAAAAGTAGTGGTCTCTTGCTCCTGCTTTGACAAGTCACGATCCATTTGTGTCACGCCAAAATACATGTAAATAAGACAAAGAACAAGAACAACATATAGCAGCGCAATTTCACTCACAACTATTAGCCAGTCAAATAGGGCTAAACATATTGTATCAAGTAAACATCATGACACAATAGTGGAACCAAACAATAGTCATGTATATTAATAAGTAGAAGGAAGAGTACAACCGATGCTTTGATGTCGTGATCTCCTCCAGCGTGGTTCAGACGAAACACGTCTCAACTATCGGTTAAGGAATTTGGACTCAAGCTCTCTTAGAAGTCATCGACTCGAGCTCTCTCAACACAATCTATCTCTTCTAGCAGCTTAGCTATAGTATAATTCTCTAGTTCAGCTATTCAACCATTTTCTATAATGTTTTAAGCTAGCTTCTACTAAAAGAGATATCTTCTCATATAGAAGGAAAAGAGGAGGTTGGGATCCCTACAAAGGTGGGAGGGAGTCCTATCCTTTAGGATAGTCCCAAGGGAGGTGGAAACTACTAAATAAAGGAAGGAGTCTCTGGTTGTTTCAGTTCAATCACTCCCAATGACTCATCTCCGAGGTGGTTGGAATGGAACTTCCACCTCTATTTTTTTTTAAACATTCCATAAACAGCTTGGCGCGGGAGTCTAACTGGCACAGAGAACCAAGTGTCATGGGCTCAATGTTATATTTCCAGGTCGGCGCAAGGATTTAACGGGCTACTCGCGCCAAGGCAAAAATAGGGATTTTCACAGCTTTGCTTAGGAAAATGTCAACAAGAAGAATGATGCTTTCATCAAAATGGACGCAAGGATGGTATTTGTAAAGCATGACACTGCGTATTGGTCACAGAAATGACCATCCAATGTGTGATTTGGGGATTGCAGGGATAGTGACAAAATGATTTGTAAAAATGAGCCTCTTCCTTCTTTGCCATTCCTAAATATGTTTAGAAATGTGAGTTGTCGTGTCTTGCTGAAAATTGGCCAGGAGGTCAGTCTCGACGTCATAACAGATAGGAAACTGAAGATGTTTTAAGAACATCGTAGCCAACTCTCCAAAAGTAGAAAAAGTGCCCCCAATTAGCTCAATGTACCATTTGGCTACATTTCCATTTAGATTTTGTTGAAATAATCTCAACCTAATCGAGTCGTTGATAAGGGAGTTTGACGAACACCATAAATGGAAAGTGTTGACATGATCTGCTAGATCCTCGCCAATCTTCCCTTTAAACTTTGGAATGTTTGAGGGGTGTTTGGTGGGGACCAGACTCCAACCTAGACTATATCAACTAGGATCATTAGTCAATTTCGATAGGTCTGGAAAGTTTAACATTTCCAGAAATGGTAAGCACAGAGGAGCCTAGGAATTCCATCCTCTATAGGAAGGATTCCCCACATTCTGAAAATAATAACTTGGATTTGTTGAGGCACCAGGTTGCCAGATATCGTTCATATAAAATTATAGGCCACAATAAATTCCTTGCGACCCAACATTCGAAGAAGGACCCCCTCCCAACATAGAGTTACTATATACAGGAACATTCCCTCCAACCGAGGTATTGAATGAAGAAGAAACCCCTTAGTAAGGGTTCCAAGATTTGAAAAAAGAGAAAAATACTAAGAAATACTCAATGAAAGGAAAGGAACATTCCCCTACTAACCAGCGAAAAACTGACTCCCTACTCCCAATGTTGTAAAAGCAGGGTTCCATCCCAAAAAGACATTAGAGCTTTGACCTCCAGAAAAAGGATTAAAACCTTGACTCTGAGAGGTGAATGGAATGGATCCTAAGGAAGGGTTTGAATGAGTGATATGCCAACTTCCAAATGGGAACCTTTGAAAAGAAGACGATGCACTAGCCATATAACGTATGGGTCCAGAGACAGCTGGAGCAGTAGAAAAAGAGAAAGAGGGAATTCCACTAGTGGGCATTCCATAAGAAAAGGAACCAGATTGAGAAGCACGTTCCTAGGTGTTTCCAGAGCCAAGTGTTGGGCCAGAATTAAGTTACATTTCCAGTTGTGATCCCTTCGAATTGTGACACATTTTTGGTAGTTCTCTCTCATTTTAAACAACAAATATAGAAAAGGTTTATGAAAATCAGGGCAAGTGGGCTAACGACAAAAGGAAACGCTTTTATAATGAAAATTTGAATTATTTTATCTTTATATGCAGCAAAACAGAGCAGTTGAACCAACGTTAAATAGAAAACAACCGACAGACACAGACTCATGGAATCTCAATAGCTTCCAGAAATTGACAGAAGACAGAAAGACAGCTCTAAGCTCAAGAGCCCAAGCTACAACCATGCACAACGGGTTGTCGTCTAGAAAATACTGACACACTCTGTGAAAACGCCTTTAAAAAAGACCAAGGATGAATGAGAATGATATATGATGTTCCTGTGATCAATGCTTTAGGACAGAACTATTCGATTGTACCCCTGTATTATCTTTTGATTCAATAAAGAGTTTTTGATGTTTTGAACAATCATATTTTTATTTTTTCATTGCGTTATATCTTCTAGTGGTCTAGGCCCAACCTCTGGAAGTTCTTTAATAGTTTTCGTGTTGTGCATTAATTACATAATCAATCTCCAGTTACCTGATGCATTTTTAAATTACTTTTTATACTCAATAAATTTATGGTTTTTCTTTCTTCAGAATAGTAACATTCGTTCTTTTTGGTTTAATGTTTTACTGCATTCGTGCTTTCGGATTTATAATAATTCTTTATCGTTGTTAGATTCTTTCATTTTCTGTCAACGCCCTTGCAGTCGATTTACGAATCGTAGAATAATTACCAGTCAATGTTATTCATCTTCACAGATTAGATTGTCCCTTAGTACGACAAGGTGTCCAATTCTTGATTATGTACAGTAAGATGTCAATTAGTCAGTTTGCAAAGAGAGAACTACCAAAACTACCAATTAGTGAATTAGTGTTCTTAATTAGTTCTCGGGTTTGGTAGTTCATTTTATTCAAGTTGTTGCTCAATTCACTTAAGTTGTTGTTCAATTCGATAATTTTTTGTTCAATTCACTTAAGTTGATGCTCAATTCGATAAGTTGTTCAATCCATCATTACGTTGTTCAATTATAAGTTTCTCTCCTTCAAAGCTAGGCAAAGTAGTTAGCTGCATTATGCCATTTTCATGTCTCTTTGAGTTTATTGGACTTTGAGAATTAGAGAATCCTTTTTATGAGCATCATAGAGTAGCTATCATTCGATCTCACTTGCATATATTGTTCTTACACTCTTGAAATAAAAGGACTTACCTTGGGTTGACAATTGAATGAGGAACTTAGAGGTTGCCTACAATAAGCCAATTTTGTGAACCGACATTTTTGGCACTGTTGCCGGGGAGGGTGTTAAGAGTGATATCTTTTATTTATCTTTCTCCATTGCTGTGAAGAATTGGGTGTCAAAAACGAGAGGTAAGAACCTGCGTACCAGTAAGAAAAATGCTTGCTCCATAGTCGCTTCTCAGTAAATTGTGTAAAGATTGGTAGAATAGGTACCCTTGTTTTATGACTACGAAGAAAAAGATAGAAACAGATCAAAATCATCCGTAAAAATCCCCAAAATCCAAGGGACCGGTGATCCTTGTAAGAACAACATATATAGATGAAATCATTAAGAAAGTTGAATCCCAGGCATCCGTAGGACCCAAAATCATTCCCACCCAAAGTCCTAATACTCTCCCTCAGGAAGTAGCCTCACTGTTTGCAGCCCACATCGAGATTCACAGTAAGACAGAAGGATCAGAGCTAAGCCTTCAAACTGCCAATCATATAGGTACTGACCCTTCGAGAGAGGGAGGTTCTCGTAACTTACAGGAAGGAGAAGGATAAACTAGCGATGAAATACAAATAGAAGCTTCCGAGCCTAATTCTCCTAAAGGAGTGTTCGAGACAAAAATACTTGGTATCCCAGACCAGGGAAGCGCTGTAAAGTTTCCTTTGTATTCACCTCCCAATCCCCCCAGGATTACTCCTCAAGAACAAGAAATTCCTGAAGATTACTGGCACATCTTTGATCAAATGGAAAAAAATAAAAACTAGAATAAGAGGCAGACATCAACGTTGGAGTATCTCATCATCGATCATGCTACAAATGCCCCTATGAAAGCTATCCCCTTACAAATCATCCCCACCTTCCATGGGCTAACCATAGAAGATCCTGATGCATTCTTATTTGAATTCAATGTCCTATGTAGGGGGTATGACTACACCACCAACCCTCAGAAATTGAAACTATTCCCCTCTACTTTAAAGGGAGTAGTACTATGCTAGTTCATGGGGCTAGGTGGGGGAACCATCAATAACTGGGACTAGATGAAGAAAAATTTTCTTAATAAATATCAAGACTATTGCTGGACTTGAGAACTAAAAAATGAAATCTTCAATATGTCTGCAGGGGACAATGAAACATTAGAGGAATATGTAGAAATATTTCAATACAATTTACAAAGGTCTCCATATACTACACTATCCAAAGACATCTTAAAAGCTACACTGATTAAGGGAATGAAAGAATATTGGGTTGAAACACTTAACATAATGGGAAAAGGGGATATTTCCCAGGAAGGATATGATGAGATTATTTCCTTGTGTATTAGGTTCTCTTGGGGAAATACACGTAATAATCTAAGTGAACTTGACTCAATAAAAAAGGACCTTAAGCAGCCTGGTGGAAATGTAACTAGAGTTGAGTTTGGAAATCTCTTGGAAAATTTTAAAACTGACATTTTGAGTATTTTGACAACACAGCTTGATGTATTACAAGCCAAACGGAAGCAAGCTATAGCAGAGCAGAATTTGGCCATCTTTTGCCCATGTTTTCGGAAGAAGCATAGCCAAAGGGAATGCCCCTTCAACTTTGTTCAAACCTGTGCCATATGCACTAAGGACCACGCCACGGACCATTGCCCTTCACTCCTAGGGTTGAAAGTGGTTTTAAAAGAAGTGGAAGAAGAGACAGAACCAGTCTACCTAATGAATCAGCGTCGAAAATGGCAGGCACGACCAAGTATGCCTCAAGACCTGCCCCAGTTCTTTTCTCCCCCATAGTTTAACCAGCAAAACCCTTCAACAGCTTGGAAAAATAAAAACCCTTTCTCTACTTGGTCGACCCAGTAATTTCCTATACCAACCTGGCCAACACAACCCTCACCAGGGAATAATTGGGCAAGATTTCCTTGTTCCCCTCCTTATTGGAAAAACACTCCATACCAAGCCTAGTGGCTAGCATCCCCTTCCCAAACCACTAATTGGCCTCAGAATTGGCAGTGAACCCTGGGAATGACCAATGTACCAATAGGAGCAGGGGTCCAAAATCAACCTACACTTCTGGCTCCATACCCAGTTCATCACAACCCTTAGCCTAACCTACGTCCTCAATTACCAGCTCAACCCAATCCTAATCCCAATAACAAACCAAGTCAGTTGATCCAGATAATAGAAGATCCACACCTTGACACTAGACTAAGGCAATGAAATGAACTAAGGCTAAGATTAGGATGTAGTATATCACCAGCAGAAGTTGCAATTCCACCTCAATCCAAACCTAGGACTTTAATGGAACCCAGCCAGGAAAATATAATAGAAATAGAGGGAGGGAAAGAGAAGGAAACGAGTGACCAAGGGAGGCCTGAAGAACTTAGGGTATTTTCACCTCCATTCCTTGAAAGGTTAACTCTGCCTAGACCTACAACCTCTCTAGATTTTGACATCCTGGGAGAGTTAAGAAACCTTTGTATCAAAATTCCTCTTCTCCACACCATAAAATAAATTCCCATCTATGTAAAAAAAATTAAAGAGCTATGTGGAAAAAATCAAGTAAAAAACACAAAGGCTATGCCCACCATTCATGTGGTGGAGACGCTTTCTAACTTATTACCGGGTAAGGAACCGCCCGTAAAATATGAAGACCTAGGAAATCCCATAGTAACTCTGCAGATCTCTGGACATTCCTTTCCAAATGCATTGGTCGACTTAGGGGCGTCCATTAATATCTTAACTACAGGAACCTGCGAAAAGCTAGGCATATTAGTGTTAGAACCAACGGCTACATTACTGGAGCTTACTGACAGGTATGTTATCAGACCAGAAGGAATAGTGTAGGACATCGTGGTCTCAGTAGAATTATGGGAATATCTAGTTGATTTCTAGTTATTAACCCAAAGAATAGGATGGATGGGTACCCATTGATTTTGAGGCGACCTTGGCTAGAAACAGCCGATGCTTACATAATATGCCGAACAGGCATCATGCCCATCACTAGAGGAGATTCCATAAAAAACATCATTATTTATCCACCTGCCAAACCTAGCTTACCCATGGTAAAATTCGCAAACATCCATATGCATATTGGGAGAAAAAAATTCGTCCACCTCTGACATTAGTAGAAGCTCTCAAATTTAAAAATCAAACCGAAGACGATGTAATAAATAATTTTATGAACCAACCACCCACGTTTGAGAACTTAAAATGCCAAACGTTGAAAAGTGTCCTTGAAGATGGATTTCAAGAGGACCCCTTGACAGACCTTGAAGAGAAATATATTCCCACAACCACCATGCATAACAATACACCCATTGAGATTGAGACAGGGAAGATTCTGAACATCAATAAAAATTTGGATAACAACCAAAAGAAAAGGCTCATAAAATTTCTACATAAGCATAAAAGGGGCATTTGCTTGGGAATACCTAGACATGAAGGGTTTAGATCCCTAGCTTTGCACCCATCACATTTATACAGATAAGGAAGCTTGACCCATTATACAACCTCAGCGAAGGCTGAACCCACACTTAAAGGATGTTGTAAAAGACAAGCTAAAAAAACTGCTACATGTAAATTTCATCTATCCTATTTCAGATAGCAAATGGGTCTCACCTCTGGTAGTCATCCCTAAAAATAATGGGAAATGGAGAATCTATGTGGATTACAGAGAACTAAATAAAGCAACACAAAAATACCACTTCCCCTTCCCTTTCATTGACCAAGTCCTTGACACATTGGCAGGGAAGTGGTTCTTCTCCTTTCTTGATGGGTTCAGTGGCTACAATAAAATCCAAATTGCCCTGGAAGACCAGGATAAGACAACCTTTACCTGCCCATGGGTACTTTTTCTTATAGATTTTTACCATTTGGGCTATGTAAGACTCCAACAACATTTCAAAGAGCCATAATCAACATTTTTTCTTAATTAATAAATGAAGGGCTTGAAATCTATATGGATGACTTCACACCATATGGTGAGGACTTTGATCAAGCTTTAGAAACGTTAGAAAAGGTGTTGGAGCAATGTATTGCTACTAGATTATGATTAAGCAATGAAAAGTGTCACATGATGATGACCAAGGGAGTGATCCTAGGTCACTACATCTCTACAACCGGAATACAGGTAGATCCAACAAAAATATAAGTAATCCTTCTATTAGCCACACCTTGTACACAAATAGAGGTATGCAATTTTTTGGGATATGCAGGATATTATCGCAGATAATTCACAAATAGCCGCACCTTTGTATGTAGTATGCATTGACTAGAAATATTGAATTCCACTGGACTGATAAATGTGACACCACTTTTACAGATTTAAAGAATCTGGTCTCAACAACACCAATTCTACGAGGGCCCAACTGGAAACTACCTTTTCACATCTCTTCAGATGTGTCTGACACAACAATAGGGGCAGTTCTTGGCCAAGAAGAAGACAAAAAGCCTTATGCTATTTATTATATCAGCAAAAATCTCACTCTTGCTGAGTGAAAATTATACAGTGACTGAGAAGGAGTTCTTGGTTGTCATTTATGCTATTAATAAATTTAGACATTATATAATTGGCTATCAAGTACTCCTGTATACTAATCACTCTGCCATTAAATATTTAGCTAATAAACCAATCACAAATGGGAGAATAACTCGTTGGTTATTACTGCTGCAGGAATTTGATATAACCATCAAGGATCGTCCAGGAAAAGAAAACGTGGTTGCAGACTTCCTATCTAGGGTTCCAAAGATGGACGATACGCTATCATTTTATGACCAGTTTCCTGACGAACATCTGTTTGTGGTAGCGGTAAAAACACCATGGTATGCAGATGTGGTGAATAGCTTAGCAGTAGGAAAATTTCCCAAACACTTAACATCAAGAGAATAGAAACTAATTGTAAAACGTAGTGCAAGGTTATCCTGGGTCAGTGGATAACTCTTCCACACGGGGGCCGATATGCACATACATAGATGCATCAGGGAGAACGAAATCTATGACATCCTATGGGCTTGTCATGATGAGCCTTGTGGTGGCCATTTCGCAGATCGTAGAACAGGGCACAAAGTGTTACAATTAGGCTACTATTGGCCTACGATTTTCAAAGACGCGAAAAAATATTTCCAAGCCTGTGATAGCTACCAAAGAATGGGCCACCCGGGCTAAGTAGATGAAATTCCACTATAGCCACAAATGGTGATAGAACCATTCGAGAGGTGGGCACTAGATTTCATTGGTCCATTCAACCCACAATCAAACCAAAAGACCTACATATTGGTTGCCACTGATTACGTAACAAAGTGGGTAGAAGTAGTGGCCTTATCAAGAGCCATGGAGGAATCTATGATTAATTTCGTTTTTAAGTTCTTTGTAGGATATGGTTTGCCACAGGAAGTGATAACCGATGGGGAGGCATAGTTCGTAGGTAATAAAATTACAACCACCCTAAAAAATCATCATATCATCCATAGAGTTACATCTCCTTACCACCCGCAGGAAAATGGGTAGGTGGAAAGCACCAACAATGTTCTGGAGGAAATTCTTACCAACATTGTATCAGCACATCGCCGGGACTGAGCCTCTAGATTACCAAAAGCCTTATGGGCCTATCGCACAACCTAGCGGAACACCACTGGATGCTCCCCATATCATATAGTATTTGGGAGAGAGCCTATTTTCCCTATTGAGTTGGAGATCAAGACTCTAAGAATAGCCCAGGAGGTAGGGTTGGACTTAGCAGAAGCCTAGGTTAAAAGGCTCCAACAAATAAACGAGCTAGACGAAATGCGACTACTAGCTCCACAACGAACAACGATCGTCCAACAGCAGTGAGCTAAGTGGCATGATAACCTCAACAAGAAGAATATATTTCAAAAAGGAGATTGGGTGCTCCTCTATGACTCCATATTCCAATATTTTTCGAGAAAATTGCAAACAAGGTGGCTCGGTCCATTTGAAATTCAAGAAGTACACAATAATGGTAGACTCACCTTGACCACCACAGATGGGTCCGGTTTTACATTTCATGTAAATGGGCAAAGAGTGCGCCTGTATCGCAAACCACTCACAAAGGAATATTTTTACAAGAAGGTACGAAACAATCCTACCATCTAAGTTATGGCTGGAGGGGGTGATAACCCCACAACCTCAAGTACATGAGAATTTTCTTACCGGCATTTGTAACTAATGTATATAATTGATTTACAATTCCTAGTTCCTATTTTGTTTTACATTCTTCATGCCGGAAAATGTATTCTCTCTCTTTTATTTTTTTGTTGCTGTTCAAAGTATTTGAACGAATGCTGTTCAATCTAATTGAACAGCTGTTGTTCAATTGGATTGAACAACCATGTTTTTGTGTTTTTATTATTTTTCTGTTCGAATTCTATGAATGGCTGATGTTCAATCTAATTGAGCAGCTATTGTTCAATCGAATTGAACAACCGTGTTTTTGCGTTTTTATTATTTTGCTATTAAAACTCTTTGAACAGCTGTTGATCAATCTAATTGAACAATTTTTGTTCAATCAGAATTAACAACCGTGTTTTTTCGTTTTAATTATTTTGTTGTTCAAAATATTTGAACGACTGTTGTTCAATCTAATTGAACAACTATTGTTCAATCGGATTGAACAACCATGTTTTTTTTCGTTTTTATTATTGTTTCGTTCAAACTCCTTCAAAGACTGTTGTTCAATCTAATTGAACGAATGTTGTTCAATCAACCTTATTCCCTTATTTTTTCAATATTCCCCTTCATCCACAGCTTCGCTATGAAAGGCATATCATAGGAGGAAGTGGCAGTGGAAGAAAGGAGGAGAGTAGTAAAAGTTACCAATAGGATGATTCTTTGACACTATAATATTTAAATAAGAAGTTGACAGTGCACATATATGAAATGAAAGGCTAAGTCATTCCCAGCTCAATTATGTTATCATACAATACATGACCTTATGATGGTATATCTTTCTACACTTTCGAGTAGTATTTACCTCCGATATGAAGAAATGGGAATAAGGGATATTAATTGTACTGCCATTATTTTACTTCTCTCACCATCCCTAACCCTTAAGGAGTTAATGAGTATCCCTTCATGTATAAAGAAAAAATATTATGTTTTCATACAAATTTTTAAGAGAGGATAAGGGGTCTCATCATGAGCCAGCTTACCATGATCATAAGGGTTTAACAAGTGAAATTCCCACAATGGCCACCACACCAGGGTAATGACCTTCTCATCTACTTGAAGGACAAGAGGTCTCATCACGAGCCAGCCTTATCACTTTGTTACAATCATAGTGAATGGCACTCTGACTATCTAGCTATCACACCAGCACAATGACCTCCTTATAAATCAAAATTCTTATGTTTCAAGCTATTCTTACATGCAAATTTTCAAAAGAGGATAGGGGGTCTCATTATGAGCTAGCCTACCATGTTCATAAGAGCCTAGAAAGTGGCATGCCCACAATGGCCACCACACTAGGGTAATGAACTTCTCAACTTCTTGAAGGAAAGGAGGTCTCATCACGAGCCAAACTGATCACTTTGCTATAGTTCTGGTGAGTGGCACTATGGTTATCTGGCTATCATACCAGCATGGTGATCTCTTCACAAAATTAGCAGAACAATTACTTTTACACAAGGATCCTGGCTCATTTTTTGGGTTAAAATAGCAACCTTATTGAGGCTATGAACGCTTGCTGGCAGCAGTGACTCTACTTATGGTATGAGAGCATGTTCCTCAATAGCCAAATACTCTTATCCTTCTATACCTTTCTTCTTCCATAAGCCAATACTCGAATTAGTGATGATTCTAATCTGCGACATAAATAACTATAAGGGAGATATGCTTACATTTTTTACCCTCAGGATGACAGAACCAATCATTACCTGTCTCAGTATTACTTCCATCACAGTTATCATTAAAGAAGGACATCATATCATAATAATAATTATAATGTTCTCTCTCCCTCTCTGGTCACTTCCACACGAGATGCATTTATGTCAAAACTTCAAAATCTAACCTTTAGACTGTGTATGCTCATAATTACTCAATTACTCCTCATCCCCTAAAACTTTGAAAGCTATGACCTCTTCTCTGATGTAAAGACTATGATTATCGAATCCTGACATTCCTTGTTCGAATTCATGACTGGCCAGACCCCTCTCGTACTTAAGGACATGGCCACCCTTACCTCGATGGAGGTGGTGTAATTGGTCATAAATTAGTAAGCATGCGGAAATTCTGCCCAAATCTCATTAGATATACTGATAAGACCATAAGAGCATCGCAATTAAGGCATGAAGTTACATGTGCATGAACACAATTGCTCTTTCTCTTACATACAACATTCATTCGAAACAACAGAGCTAAGAGAGAATACAATCAGAAGAAGAAAAAACATAGGGAAACATACCAACCATGGGAGGAAATTCTCTTTGGAACAAACCTTCAAACTTCCAAATTTCACATGCAGCTAGTGCTACCCTTCAACAAGCCAGCTGTCTAATATATGTACACTGATTACAGGGATTTGATATAAAAGTAGCAATTGAGCTTCTACAAAACCTGTAAGAAGGGAAGACCAGAATCAAGGGAAGAGTTATACCAGTCTTAGAGGAGATTGTTGCCAAAGTCTCCAGAATACCAGCAGAACAGAAGGAGAGAGATGGACAGAGAAAAACCTCCCCTTGCGAGAGGCAGTTGCAGCATATTAGGATCCGGAAGAGCCATTGGATCTAAAAGGAAAAGGGATTAACCCTACCTCTCTACACCAACCATGGCAGGAACTGACAACATTCATTCAAAGATTCATTACATGTGACGGACACCAAGATGTGGTAAAACCTCGTCAACTTAAACTTTTAGCTGTACTTAAGAAAAATATTTCCGTTAATTTCTTACTTTCTTAAATTCCATATTGCATGGCACTGATGTTCGAATAAGAAGAGCTAAAAACCCCCAAGTAGTTTTTAGTCACCACAGACTAATCAAACTAATCACCATACATGATTTGGACAAGCAGTAGATAGCCTGGGACAATTTTTTTAACCCTGCGACACAGATACCTGAGGAAAACCCTGGTGAAACCGAAATTGAGCTCCCTAGGGTAAACATAGCTAGAAGAAAAAGGACTCGCACCACAATCACGGAACCAAGCAGGAAAAAGTGGTCCAGAACACTTCAGGGAACCTCAGACTTCATAGAGAAGGCAGGGCCATCACGTTCACTACCCTCAAGCCCTCAAAATTCATCTTTTCAGGACTACGAGGAAGAGATGGCTTGAGTCCTGAAACAAATGAGGGTATTCCATGAATCTAGAAACCTATCAGAAGTCGAATAACAAGAGGAACCTATAGACAAGTCTTCCACTACCAGCAGTTCTGGCCATACCGAGATCCTACCCTACCAAGAAGAATCACAAGCCTTTGGGGCTTTTTCGCCTCTCGAGAATTATAAGATAATTACTAAAGGGAAGGAAGGGGGGAGAGTGAAATCAAAAAATCAGTCAGGAGACATTGTCCCTCTGGAGAAAAACGCAAGCATAGAAATGTTGTGTCGTAAAAAGGTATCTTTTGAACACCTAATTAGCCTACATTAATCATCAATCCGGGAGCAAATTTTTATTTCAAGAGTATACTCTGTCTGAGGCTGCAATTATCTAAGAGAAATGCTATGAAGAGGTAGTATAGAATGTTAAATGCAAAAGTAACAAATGCTTGTAAAGAAATCTAATTACAGTGACATGCATGGAAATGCTCTAAAAATTAAACTACATCAATCTTGCAAAACATCGATCAGGGATACAGTAGAAATAACTCCTTCCCTTAGAAATCGATGCAAGATAACCAATCTGGGGACTTGGAGGCAATAACCAGTTTCCTCTACAGTTGGCGATCTTTAAAGCAATTAAAATAAAAGCAAACTCAATCTTCGAGTTAAGGAAAATAACTAAAAGGAACAAAATCTGGAAAGGAACAGCAGCATGTAACTATAACTTATCTATTTGCTAATCAGAAGCTATGAATCAACAATGAACAGAAATGGAACAGCAATATGAATTGAACAACAATTACAATTCTAACAAAATCAAGCAACTAGATCTCCACATTTCAATCCTGTCGACAACCACTTACCATGCAACAATCAATTACACAAATCATAAATTAATGGGACAACAACTCGAATCAGATACAGAACAAAAAAGCTTTATGATAACAAGATAACCGAACAGAAAATGTACTTCTTGTAAAGGATGGAATAGTAATGACTCTGTATTTGATCTAACAACGGTAAATCAATCCTGTAATTGAAATAAACATTAACCACACGTCACACAACAGTAAACAAAGATTAAAAATACAAACAGCGAAGTGATTCCACCAAAGCCGAGCCCTTAGCGCCATTGAAATACTGCTGGGCTAATTCAGAACTTTAGAATATGAACGAAATGCGTGTCTTATATTAAACCAACATAAAGCATTACAGAGGAGGTTCTCTCAAAGCTGAGAGTCAATAAAACATTACAGAGGAAATGTTTGAATGTAAATCCTTTCGACTAACTCCCTCTCTGACTATCACTAAAGGACATTGCTTTTTATATCACATCTCAACGGATGATTCAAGAAGTAAGATGAGTTTGAACAACGATCCCTCAGGATCGAAGGATCCTGAGGGATTCGCTCCTCTTTGTTTAGTTATCATCCTGGTTGCTCTGACCGAGGCCGAGCTGTCCCCTGCCTTTTCTTGGCAATTCGTTCAGATCTCCTTGCCTTCGGCTGGATATGGTTCAACGCTGATGGAGCAATAGTTACATTAGTTTCAACCCCGCATTTGGTACAACTGTTCACCACGTCGAATTCCTGTTTTGTCAACAAACAGTAACCTTTAGCCATCTTTTTGTACTAAACATAAACCTTTCCAATTCTATTATAATTCTTACAATAAACTACCTTTCCAAGGCAAAAAGGAGTATGTCTATGGTAAAAGAATGATAAAATACATAGTAATTTCATACCTCTTTCACTGCCCAACATACCCCCCTGCTTAATCTTTTTCATGTCCTCATGAAAAATATAGTTCACATGAAGAGCAGTCAAAGAATAAGCCGAATAAGGTTTGTCATCGACAGGCCTAAAACCACGTAGTGCAGCTAATTCCTCAAAAACATGTTTTGTCTGTCCTTCAGGAAGTTCATAAATAGCTTCGTAGTCCGAAGTAGGGTACCATGCAATAGGGTTGTGGAACCTACATCCTAACCAGCATGGTCCTTCTCTTAAAATGAGATGGCTATAGGAAATCAAGCGGTCTGCAGCTAGCCCAAAGTTTCTATAATTAAATGGTTCCCTATTTTGCACATTCTGATTGGAGGTTCTCCACCGGACCTTGGCTGCTATATAAGCTTGGCTTCTAATGGATAAGAAATATTCTATTCCATTCAAAATAATTGATTTTTGGATAGGCCCCAGGGTTTGGGTAATGCCTTCCTTTGTCATCAAAATTTTCTGTCTAGCCCAAAATTGAAGTGGGTTCTGAGGTTCACTCTTGACCCACAAATCTAATTCATTTTCCTGGCTTTGAAAGGTGTTATAAATCTTAAGCCATTTTAATTGATTTACAACAAAGGAAATGAATGCCTGAAATTGGACATCTCCAAAAAAAGGGCTAGGGTTTGATTCACAGTCATTTTCAAGTATTAGATTATACAACTAAAATTCACACAAAAGGCATTATACTTTGATCCCATAAAGTTTGCAGCATGATAACAAGTCATCTATAGTTTTTATCTCTATTATTTCCTTGCCCTAACTGCCTTGATCTTCAGTTGTAATATATTTCTAGTAAAAAAAAAACATAGTTTTTGGCGGGGCATCTACAGGCTAAGACATCAGTATACAAGGAGCAGAGAGTGTCCATTTGATTGTAGGCTAGTTTTAGTTGGTTCATTACCTTATCAACCTTTTTCTCTGCTTTCTGACATTTTTTATGAGCTTCAGCTTCTGCTTCATGAATAATTCTCATTTTTTGCTGCAATTCCTGATATCTCTTTCTTGGGATAGTGTCTTCCTCCAATCTCTGTCTTTCTATTCGGGCCTGTGCCAATTCTTCTTGGAGTCTGACCAGTGTCAGATCACTAAAAGTGTGCTGACTACTAGATTGCATATTTTCACTTAGAACAGGTTTCTCTGGAACAAATTGTGTTGGAACAGCCATTTGTTGCTCCGCATCCTCATAATTAGGCTCAGGTAAGGTTTCTTCTGTAACCTGGGGGTTCCTATTAGCGGTCACCTTTCTCTTTTTCGAAATTGTTTTGATAGCAATGCTTCTTCTCTTAGGGGCTCGCTTAGGCATATGTTTCATTCTCAGAACCCTAATGGTTTGCCTGAGCTGTTCCACTAGTTTATGAAGCTTTATTCGTTCCCTACGAAGCTTCTCAATCTCCGTTTCACTAGTTTTCCTCCTCTTTCTTAATGGAACAGCTGCTCCTTTATCTGAACCTGTTTGCTCAACAGAGTTTTGGTCTATATCAGATGTGCCTTCAATTAAATTCTCTTCTTGATCTTCTTCTTGGGGTTCTTCTTCCACATTCATATGCCCTTGGCTAAATTCTTCAGGTATCATATTCTCAGTTGATTCTGCAGTCTCCTGGGGGCTCCTAAGTTGAGGTATTGCTTCGGTGTTCTCTTTCTCCTGTTCATGCCCCTCAGGAGAAGCAACCCTAGCTTCGCTATGGTTTGCTGTTTCATTCAACATTTCTCCAGATGTTTCTTTATCGTTAGCAGAGCACTCGGGTAGTTGATTAATATCAATATTAAGGTCCAAAGGGCTATGAGGCTATGCATAATCACTCATATTGGCCAAAATCTACGCCAATTGGTCTTCCTGTAAAGGGCTTACGATAGCATTTTCGGGAGGCTCTATTCCTTCCTTATCACTACTATGATTGTCTTCGTCCTCCTCACAAGTATGATAAATTCCTTCCTCCTCATCCAAATACCGAATTTCTCCTTCAATTTCTTCTTCCTCAGTATTTCCTTCGATTTCTTCTTCCTCATTATTTCCTTCCTCTGCACTGGATTGTTTTTCACTACTAGTGTGATGACTTATATCTTCTTCATCCGAGTAGCGAATTTCTCTTTCCAATTCCTGTTCTTCATCAGTACGAGGGCTTACTCCCTCCAATTGTGGAGGTTGTTCATCATCTGAGCTGTGCAATTCCAGGGGCTGGCTACTGCTTCCCGGAAGTCCTTCCACCATCCTCCTACTTCATTTTGATTGGAGGGACTGTCTGTGAGTAGATGGCTCAGCTATTGAGCTGGCCATCCTCTTCCGTTTTGGAGTGGGTAAAGCTAACCCTTCGTCAATGGAGAATATCATCTCTTCCCAGCTAGTCTGTTGCTGGGCGAGGCTACAATTCACTATTAATTGAATTAGACAATGGTGGCTGACCACCATATCTGCATGTTGAGCTTTTCTTATACCACGAGCAATATCATGCAACAAAGAATTTAGAAATGCAGGAAAATTAATGGTGCATTTCTATTTTAATACAGCTAGTAGCTTAAGGTGGCAAGGTATTACCACATCTTTTCTTCTGTCACACGTTATATAAGCCTGCACAATCTTGGCCAACTCTGTCCATGGTTCTCCTAATGATGCTGGCTGAACTCCTTTACCTTTGATAACTAACGTTTGTCCGTCATCTTGAAAAATATTCATGGCTTCTCGAATCCTAATCTTTTTCTGAGTCCAAATAGTCCCTTGTGCTGGGATGCCAGACACCTCTATAATTATTTTGTCGAATACAGCTATCTATCTTCCTCTGACCATTGATCCAGGGTAAAATATTGATACCCCTTAACCAAGACCTTTTACTTCGGCTGATAAATAGAATTTCATTTAGTTAAGATGTTAGAGAACTTAAATGAACAACTGTAGCTGTAAATAAGAGGAACATAAATGAACAATATCAGCAATCATAAGAACACGTTTTTTGATGACGGAGTTCGTCCAGGAGGGACTACATCTCCGGGCCTCGGTGTCAAGATGGTGTAGGCCACTGCATTATGTGTTGTATGAAGAAGATGTACATGGATGTGCTTTCCTATGACATACAAGGAAAAATTTCCCTCACACAGGAGTGGCTTGATTTCTTTAAGAGATGTTCCACTGTAGAACTCTCATACATAAAGAAAGACTCCTATCAGTATGACCATAGCTGGCATGTAATAAATAAGAGTATCCCGCCAATCCTGGCAAACAAGGGATCTCAACAATACACATATGAAAATGAGAATCCCGCCAATCTAGCATAAAAGGGACTCATACATGACACAAATCCATAGCTGAAAGTACATCAATAACAACACAAAGCAAGATCCCACGACTCATGCATCAACCGGGATCTGCAAGACATAATGCATCTCAACGAGAAATAAATAAAGAAGTACATGGAATCCACATCATATACCTCATGCTGCCATTTGCTGAAGGCTGAGAAACTCTGCGGCTGAATCTGAAAACACCATCAATCTTGTAGTGTCGAGAAAGGTGAAAACGACTGCTCACACGTGGAAATCTGACATCGGCATAACCCACTCCCAAAAGTGGCTGAAAAATTGAAAACTCAGATGCAGAAACTGAGCACGCCATCAGACTCGTCGCGCTGAGTAGTGCTGAAATGACATAAAATTTGTCCCATTTGGACAAAGTCAAAATTTCGCCCTATTGAAAATTGGCCTCAATCAAGGTTCCGCCTGCCTCTTTCTGGGCTCATGGTTCCACTGCCCCTGCAATTAAAAAAATAATAAACTTCAAAATTCGTGCGCGCTCCGCTCTTCCATCGCCTTGGGCACACTGTGAAAATATGAGTTTATATTAAAAATTGCGGGCGGAGTAAACAGGAAATCCGTTTGGCACAATAGTAAAAAGGGGAAAATGGTTAAACGGAGGTCGGGGGATCAAATCCCGCCTCCCCAAATTATGCGTTGTTTTTTTTAAACTGGCATTTGTTTTAAATACCAAGTATGGGGGTCGGGCCCGCATTGGGCGTCCCACCCCCTTAACTCCTGTTGGCACCATTTAATATGTGGTTGGTGTGTTTATATGGTGGTGTTGCCCGCTTGGGGGTCGGCCCACGTGGCCGGGGCGAGTTGGGCCTACGACACCGGGAAAATATTATATATATATATATATATATATATATATATATATATATATATATATATATATATATATATATATATATATATTTAAACATAAATATGGTTGTCGAGTTCTGTTGGAGGGGGTGGCGGGGTTGGTGTCCCGCCACTCCATATATATATATATTTTTTGTTTGAACTTTAACAACCAATTCAAATTTGAGAAATCAGTTTGTGACCGTAGGAGTCATTTTAAACAAGCCACAATTTCTCCCGGAATCTGGCCTAAGCTTGTCAGAACCCGGTGGCCAGAAAAATTCCAATTTGCGTCCTCTTTAAGGCTGTCCAGTCACCAAGTCAACCTGGAACTTTGATCGCTTATAACTTCTTCATACGGACTCGAAATTGAGTGTCGTCTGTGCCGTTGGAATCAGAAAGATGAGATCTACAAAATGAACTTGGTTTGATAACAATCCGAACACTTTGATTTTTGAGCCTTTTACTCAAGCCACTTGTACCTATACCTGATTATTCCACCTGGATCAATCCTCCCCACTAAGGAGCTTTTGGTCCTCCAAAAGCATCAAGATTTACCTATCATCAACTGTCAGAAAATGTCATTGAAAGGCACATCCTCACATGAATCCTTCACCTGGCGCATTTCAGAATCAAGATGCAAAGCCAACACCTGCAACTGCGGAAATGAAAATGTCTGAAAAGGCACATCCCTTGAAGAATCCTTCACCTCACGTACTTCAGAATCGAGATGAAAAGCCAACACATGCAACTACTAAAATGCAAATGTCTAAAAAGGCACATCCCTTGAAGACTCCACCTCACGTACTTCGGAATCAAGATGTAAAGCCAACACCTACAACTGTTGAAATGCAAATGTCTGAAAAGGCACATCCCTTGAAGACTCCTTCACCTCATGTACTTCAGAATCAAGATGTAAAGCCAACACCTGCAACTGCTGAAATGAAAATGTCTAAAAAGGCACATCCTTTGAAGACTCCTTCACCTCACGTACTTCGGAATCAAGATGTAAAGCCAACACCTGCAACTGCTGAAATGCAAATGTCTGAAAAGGCACATCCCTTGAAGACTCCTTCACCTCACGTACTTCGGAATCAAGATGCAAAGCCAACACCTGCAACTCCTGAAATGAAAATGTCTGAAAAGGCACATCCCTTGAAGACTCCTTCACCTCACGTACTTCGGAATCAAGATGCAAAGCCATCAAGTACAACTGCTGCAATGCAATTTCTGAAAAGGCGCATCCCTTAAAGACTCCTTCACTTTCGTCCTTCGGAATCAGAATGCCAACACCTGCCTAAAGCTGCAACAAACATTACATTCTCAATGTGACCAATAATGACCCAACTATTTCAATACTTGCCACGAGTTTATAACATGTACTCTGTGGTCAAGCTTACAGCAAAATGGAAATCATACATCAACAAAATTACAAGACCAGACCTCATCGTCGCATCTCGAAGTGATGGAAAAACTCCTCATCACTTTTACATGAAAGAAATGCATCAGATGACTCATACAACATGACCAAAACATAATCGTCGCATCTCAAAGTGATGGCAACACATCATCACTTTTACATGAAAGAGATATAATGCACGACTTATAAAACAAGGCCAAAAAAATGTCATGGTCGCTTAAACGAGTGATGGGAACACATCATCACTTTCATAATAAAAATGCGACAAATGACTTACAAGCATGGCCATGACAAGCTTAACATCTCTAGAAAAAAACAATCTAGAAGAACCACTTCTCATTTATTAAAACGAGTGGATCATTTCCCTGTGGCAAATTGGCTTTTCGATCAACTCTTTCGACTGGTGTATGCACGGGCTCTTTGGCTTTACGGCGCTTCTCTGGATGAAGTTTCCATCATGTGGCTCTTTGGTGGCCACTTCGGTCGCAATGGGTGCAAAATTTCGTTTTCCTCCAAACCTGCTTAACTGATTTCTTTTCTTGTCGGGGAGAAGGATTTTCATGCCTCTTCCTCCTTTGCGATGCCATCCTCTTCCAGCACTCAGAAATCACATGGTTATTTAAACCACAAAAATCACAAGTTTTACGATGCCATATTTTACAACCGTGGTTATCAACATTCTTATAGTCAAAATGCACTCTGGAATAATGAGACTTAGTATACCTTCTGTGGTGGTCCCTGGTGCCATCGTGATGATGGGAGCTTGCCTCGGTTCCTTCACTGCAACGTGCATTGCCGTGGAATGATGGCAAAGTGTCCCCATCATTCCTCTTCCTTGGAGAGTTCATAATTATCTGTTTTCCCTTGATTTCCTTCGAACATCCTTCGCCACTGTACCCCAAACTTTCATAACGAGGTCGTTGCACAACCTCCAATGGTTCGGTGATGCCTTGGCCACGAATGCCAAGTCCTCCTCCTCTGTACCCCATTTCGGTGAGGAGTCTCATGCCGGTACCTGTGATTGGTATCTCCACACTTCCAACTGAAATGACATCATGTGAATAAACTGAAGAAAAATCAACACTATTTACCTTAGGTGTTGATTGTGAAACAGATGAAGAAAGCTGTTGTAAGCTCTCGTTGCGCTTCACTTCTGTCAATGCCTCTGACATGGCTTGTAGCTGAAGATGCATCTGCTACATCTCCTCCTTCTCTTTCTGTAGGAATGATTTTAAGGCATCATGATCTTCTTGCAGAATTTCATTGTTGTGCTTCCAATCTTCCCACGCTTCTGTTGTGGCTTGCAACTGAAGCTGCAACTGTTGTTTATCCTCCTTCTCTTTGTGTAGGAGGGTCTTCAATTCTTCGTTCTCTGCTGCTTGTTTTTCATAAGCCTTGTATAGTATGTCCGATTTCTCGGACACCCTGAGCATGGTTTCATACATGCCCTTGACACTCTCCATGGCTCAACTCAGTAAATGTTCAATGTTCATGCCTGCAATCTAGTCAGCAAGAATACCTGCTTTGATACCACTTGATCCAGGGTAAAATATTGATACCCCTTAACCAAGACCTTTTACTTTGGCTGATAAATAGAATTGCATTTAGTTAAGATGTTAAAGAACTTAAATGAAAAACGGTAGCTGTAAATAAGAGGAACATAAATGAACAAGATCAGCAATCATAAGAACACATTGTTTGATGATGGAGTTTGTCCAGGAGGGACTACATCTCCGGGCCTCGGTGTCAAGATGGTGTAGGCCATTGCATTATGTGTTGTATGAAGAAGATGTACATGGATGTGCTTTCCTATGACATACAAGGAAAAATTTCCCTCACGCAGGAGTGGCTTGACTTCTTTAAGAGATGTTCCACTGTAGAAATCTCATACATAAATAAAGACTCCTATCAGTATGACCATAGCTAACATGTAATAAATAAGAGTATCCCGCCAATCCTGGAAAACAAGGGATATCAACAATACACATATGAAAACAAGAATCCCGCCAATCTAGCATAAAAGGGACTCATACATGACACAAATCCATAGCTGAAAGTACATCAATAACAACACAAAGAAAGATCCCATGACTCATGCATCAACCGGGATCTACAAGACATAATGCATCTCAACGAGAAATAAATAAAGAAGTACATGGAATCCACATCATATACCTAATTCTGCCATTTGCTGAAGGCTGAGAACTCTGCGGCTGAATCTGAAAACACCATCAATCTTGTAGCGTCGAGAAAGGTGAAAACGACTGCTCACACATGGAAATCTGACACCGACATAACCGACTTCCAAAAGTGGCTGAAAAATCGAAAAATCAGATGCAAAAACTGAGCACGCCATTAGACTCGTGGCGCTGAGTAGTGCTGAAATGACATAAAATTTGTCCCATTTGGACAAAGTCAAAATTTCGCCCTCCTGAAAATTGGCCTCAATCAAGGTTCCGCCTGCCTCTTTCTAGGCTCATGGTTCCACTGCACCTGCAATTAAAAAAATAATAAACTTCAAAATCCATGCGCGCTCCGCTCCTCCATCGCCTTGGGCGCATTGTGCAAATATGAGTTTATATTAAAAATTGTGGGCGGAGTAAACAGGAAATCCGTTTGGCACAATGGTAAAAAGGGGAAAATGGTTAAATGGAGGTCGGGGGATCAAATCCCGCCTCCCCAAATTCCACGTTGTTTTTTTTAAACCGGCATTTGTTTTAAATACCAGTGTACCTCACATCCCACGTTGAGCCACCCTTAAGGGTGGTGGCTACATTTAATATGTGGTTGGTGTGTTTGTATGTGGTGGTGCGGCAAAAGCAGGAGTCGGCTTCACGTGGCCGGCAGGTTCGACCCTATGAGCATCTAAAATATGTTATATATATATATATATATATATATATATATATATATATATATATATATATATTTAAACTTAAATATGGTTTTCGGGTTCCGTTGGAGGGGGTGGCGGGGTTGGTGTCTCACCACCCCATATATATATATATATTTTTTGTTTGAACTTTAACAACCAATTCAGTTTTGAGAAATCGGTTTGTGACCGTAGGAGTCATTTTAAATAGGCCAGAATTTTTCCCAGAATCTGGCCTGAGCTTTCCAGAACCCGGTGGCCAGAAAAAGTCCAATTTGCGTCCTCTTTAAGGCTATCCAGTCACCAAGTCAACCTGGAACTTTGACCACTTATAAATTCTTCATACGGACTCGGAATTGAGTGCCCTCTACGCCGTTGGAATCAGAAAGACGAGATCTACAACATGAACTTGGTTCGATAACAATCTAAACATTTTTATTTTTGAGCCTTTTACTCAGGCCACTTGTACCTGTACCTGATTATTCCACCTGGATCAACCATGGAGGATCCTTCCTGCAAGTTCAATAAAAATTCAATGGCCACTTCTTCATGGGGTTGTTGCATCCTCATGAAATATGTAATCCACCCCAGTCTTTCTAAAATTTCTCGTGCAGCATCAGAAACGATCAGCACCTGTGGTTCACTGTGAATTGGCCGTCCTCCCATCGTCTCCGTGCTCTGTTAGTTTTTCTCAACACACAAAAATCACAATGGAACAACACGACATGGTGAATTGGAATAATGTCATTGAAAGTTTTTTATTTCCTAAAATGCAGGGATTTGGTTCAAATACAGGTAAATAAATCTTGGGGTTTGATCTGCATGCAGACATCCGCGCCCCCCGAATGAATGATAGGTCATCCTCGACCGTCAATTGAGAGAGGTAAGTGTGGCACAGCAGTAGTACAACAGTAAAAAGCAGGCATAATTATGATACATTTACTCAAATTATAGCAATCACTGAAATCAACGCGTGTGATAAATCGGTAATGGGTAGAAAATCGTTTTGTAATGATTCAAATACGAGGAGAAGGGACAACATAAGATAAACATAAGTACAATTTCATTATTTACCATTTGAGACTAATATGATCGATTGTAATGATTTTCATGTATAATAGGTTCGGAAGTAAAGGTAAAGGATTCATATTTTCATTTGACATTTAAATAGAGATATAGGAAAAGGGTTAAATATAACTATTAATGTGTATAAGTGTGACTCCAATACCATCAGCAGAGCTCTGTTGCCCACAGGTGTCCATAACCTTGACAGAGTTGCTTTCTTACCCACGGAACCATTTTCCTTTATTTATGCTGAGTAAGTTCTTTTTGTTGAATATCATGATGGAGGCCATTGTGCTAGCTTGGTGACCAGATAAACCACAATGCCATTCATCGGGAAGAAGTGAAAAGTCGACAGGCCGGCTCGTGATGAGACCTCCTGTTCCAAATACTTCTCGATTTTTTCAATTTTCTATTGGACCATATCCCTGGTTTGGTGGCCATAATGGGAATGCCACTTCACTGCCTTCCTTATGATCACGGTAGGCTGGCTCTTGATGAGACCCTCTATCCTCCATCTGCAAAATCATAAGATTATTAATAAAATATGTAAATATTTTTCTTTTTCATACAACATTTTTCCTCAGTTATTTATAAAGGATGGCTCAACACTCCTTAAGAGTAGGGATGGTGGAAGAAGTTTGAACATCTCAATAGAAAAAAAATATGCCCTTATTCCTATTCCATAAATAAAAATCAAAGAAAGCTATAGCATATGGGAAAGAACCAGTCATGATAAAGATAATCGATCAGATTAATTCAGTGGTAATAAAGTAGCAACATTATATTATTGATCATGGCCCTTTTCCTTTTTTCTTATCATTACTTAGACAATTTCCTTAAAAAATGACGATTTCTTTTGATTTGCTGATTACAGTAAGCTTTAATTTGTATGATTGTATATAAATGGTATATTTGCCTTTAGAAAAGTGATCAAAAAAATTCAAAATGCTGGCTTAAAACAAAAACAATCCACTCAAAAAGATGATGTTCCTTTAAAAAGGACAGCAAAAAAACAATCTGCAGAAGTGTTGTTCCTTTCGAAAGGAACAACAAAAATACTCTGCAGAAGTGTTGTTCCTTTAGAAAGGAATAGCAAAGACACTCTACGGAATTACTGTTCCTTTCGAAAGGAACAACAGAAGTGTTGTTCCTTTGGAAAGGAACAACAAAACAAATGAAATAAACAAAAAAAAATTCTTTTTTTTTGTTTTTTCTTAAAGAAATCGATTTTCATGAAACAAACTATGAAGAAATAAAGAAAGGATATAAACAAATTTAAAAAAAAAAAAAAACGAATTTCGTAAAACAACAATCAAGAAAATGAAAAATTCTTTATGTACAAAATTAAAAAAAAAGGAATGATTTAAAAAACTGGTGCCGAGGAGGCGTTCTCCCCTTCAGCGAGAATTTCCATGGTAGAATATTCCCGTAACTGTTGGTAAAGGGATTCTCGGGTAAGCGGTTTATGATACAATCGTACTCGATGACTGTTTACCTTAAAGGAATGTCCAGATCCATCAATGGTAACTAATGTAATAGTGCCATTATCATGCACTTTCTGTATTTCATAGGGTCCAAGCCAGCGTGTCTGGAGTTTCCCTAGGAAATCCTGAAACCTAGAATCATATAGGAGTGCCCAGTCTCCTTCGTGGAAGATCTTTTCTTTGATATGGGCGTCATGCCATTTGGATCTCTGTTGCTAAATTAATGTTGTGTGCTGAAGAGCAGAGAGCCTAATTTTATCTAACTCATTAATTTGTTGAAGTCTTTTAGCCTGGGCTTCATTCAGATTTAGACCCACCTTTTGAGCTGTTCTTAATGTTTGAATTTCAAATTCTATAGGAAAGATAGGTTCTTTTCCAAATACCAATTGGTATGGTGAATATCCTGTAGTAGGTCTCCACGTTGTTCGATATACCCACAATGCTTCTGGAAATCTGTAGGCCCAATCTCGTCTGTGTGAGGCAACGGTTTTTGTTAATATAGATTTGATTACTTTGTTCATGCTCTCTACTTGGCCATTGGCCTGTGGGTGGTATGGAGTTGTAATCTTATGCTGAATTTGGTAATTTTGCAGTGTTTTAGCTAATTTATTACCTACAAATTGTGGTCCTCCATCTGTGATTATGTCCCTTGGGAGGCCATAGCATACAAAGATTTGGAAAAGAAACTGTATTACAGAGTCCTCTGTAGCTTTTGAAAGAGCCTCTGCTTCAACCCATTTGGTGACATACTCAGTTGCAACAAGGATGTATGTTTTTTGGTTTGATGGGGGGCTAATAGGACCAAAAAATTCAAGGGCCCAGCGTTCGAACGGTTCAATCACTAGTTGAGGGTTCAAAGGCATTTCATCATACTTCCTAGGGCGACCTGCCCTTTGGCAGCTATCACAGGCCTGCACGAATTTTTTGGCATATTTAAAGATAGTAGGCCAATAATAGCCTGTTCGTAAAACTTTATGGGCAGTTCTACGATCTGCAAAATGTCCGCCACACTGTCCATCATGGCATGCTTTCAAGATGTCAAATACCTCATCCTCCCTAATGCATCTCCTTATTTTCATATCTGCACCTGTATGAAATAGGTAGCCCCCAATCCAGGAGAACCGGGTACTACAGTGTATTATCTTCTTTTGTTCATTAAGGGATAGATGTTTAGGTAATTTACCTATTGCCAAATAGTTTGCTATATCAACATACCATGGTGTTTGACAGTAACAGTGAAGAGATGTTCATCTGGAAAGTGGTCTTCAACTGCTTCTGTATCTGTTGGCTTTGGCATTCTTGACAGAAAGTCAGCTACAAGGTTCTCTTTCCCAGGTCGATCTTTGATTGTGATATTGAATTCCTGCAATAAAATCAACCATCTTGTCACTCTTCCGTTTGTAACAGGTTTATTTGCTAAAAAATTAATGGCAGAGTGATAAGTATATAGTACTACAGGATACCCAGTTATATAATGTCTAAACTTGTTTATAGCATGAAATACAACTAAAAATTCTTTCTCAGTCACGGTATAATTTAATTCAGCAGGGGATAGATTTTTGCTAATATAATAAATTGCATATGGCTTCTTGTCTTCCTCCTGCCCAAGTACTGCTCCAATTGTTGTGTTTGAGGCATCGGATGAAATTTGGAATGGCAAATTCCAATTCGGGCCCCTCAGCACTGGGGTTGTTGAAACAAGCTTTTTCAGATCATTAAAGGCATTGTCACATTTATCTGTCCAAAGGAAATCCGCATTTCCAGTCAGTGCATATAAAGGTGTAGCTATTCGAGAATAATGTTCTATAAATCTTCTATAGTAACCAGAAAATCCAAGAAAGCTACGTACCTCTGTTTGTGTAGTGGGTGTGGGAATTAACAAGATTATTTGAATTTTAGCTGGGTCCACATGAATTCCAGCTGCTGAAATATAATGCCCTAAGATAAATCCTTCGGTCATCATCATAAGACACTTTTTGTGGCTTAATCAAAGCCTAGTGTCAATACATATTTGCAATACCTTTTCTAGGTTTTCTAGTGCAGGCTCAAAATCATCCCCATAAGGTGTGAAATCATCCATATATACTTTGAGGCCTTCATTTATTAAGTCTGTAAAGATGCTGAGAATTTCCCTTTGAAATGTAGCGGGGGCATTTCATAGGCCAAAAGGTAGGACTCGATAGGCAAATGTCCCCCATGGACAGGTAAAAGTGGTTTTGTCCTAGTCTTCAGGGGCAATCTGGATTTGATTGTACCCACTGAAGCCATCGAGGAAAGAAAATAATTTCTTTCCTGCCAATGTGTCTAATACCTGGTCAATGAAAGGAAGGGGAAAGTGGTCCTTCTATGTTGCCTTGTTAAGTTCACGGTAATCTACACATATCCTCCACTTTCTGTTCTTTTTTGGTACCACCACTAATGGAGAGACCCACTTGCTATCAGATATTGGGTAGATGAAATTAACATCCAATAGTTTTTGTAATTCAGTTTTCATAATATCTTTAAGGTGAGGATTTAGTCTTCTTTGAGGTTGGCGAATCGGTCTTGCATCTTTTTCAATATAAATGTGGTGAGAACACAATTGAGGATAAATTCCTTTCATATCGAGGTAATCCCATGCAAAGGCTGCTTTGTATTTTCCTAATAATTGGAGCAATTTCTCTTCTTGTTCAGCAGTGAGATTTTTATTAATGTTTAGAGTTTTTCCCGGCTCAATTTCTACAATCTTGCTATTGTACATAGAAGTAGTAGGTATTGCTTGATCAGGAATATCTTTGAAAGGATCTTCTTCTTCTTTATTATCGAATGCTGCCTTGATCATGTGACATTGAGATCTGGTTTGTGGTTTATTAATAAAACTATTAATGATATCATCCTCTATTTGATTTTTAAAATCAAGAGCATTTTCTATAGTTAGAGGTGATCTCATATTTTCCATAAGGTATGATGCAGGTGGTTTTCTTGTTTTGATTATTGATAGACTTGGCTGGACTGGGAAATATAGGGCTAAATTCTTGACATAGTTTCCCCTTGTTATTGTCATGTTGCCTTGTCGGCATCCAATATAAGCATCAACAGTTGCCAACCAAGGTCTACCTAAGATTAACGGGTGTCCATCTAGCCGGTTCTTTGGATTGATAACCAAGAAGTCAGCAGGGTATTCCCAGGAATCTACAGATACCATTACATCCTGTAGTGTACCTTCTGGTTTGACTACCGATCTGCCAGCTAATTCCAACAAGGTTTTTGTTGGCTCTAGTGATGTAATACCAAGTTTTTTACAAGTAGTAGTTGTTAGGATATTGATTGCTGCTCCCAAATCAATTAAGGCATTTGCAAATGATTTCCCATTGATTTGCACTGTCACTATAGGATTTCCTGGGTCTTCATATTTCACAGGTGTTTCCATTCCTGATAATAAGTCAGATAAGGTACCGACTATTTGGACAGTAGGATTGGTGGTTGTTCTCCTCTTTGGCTTCTTTATGCATAATTCCTTAATGGTTTTTGCATATATAGGAATGTCTTGAATAGCTTGGAGGAGAGGGATTTTTATACAAATTTTTTTAAATTCTCCCAGAAGATCAAAATTAGGTTGTTCTAATGGACGTGGTATGATTAATCATTCTGGGAATGGTGAAGAGGAAGTTGTTACTTAATGTTGACTTTGTTGTTGATTTTGTTGTTGACCTTTTTGTTGAACTTCCTTCTCATTTTGTAATGTTCGTTCTACAGGTAACGAATCTTCAATATGAGCATCATTGTTTCTCTCGATTTCCACTCGATTTCCACTATGCGCCCAGACCTTAATTGAAGATCATTGCACTCCTTCAGTTCAGTTTCTAATTCTGGGGGTTCTATTACTTGGAAAGACTGAATTGGCCTATTGTTTGGGTTTGGGTTGGGCTGGGCTAGGAGTTGCGGTCTTTAGTTGGTCTGGGGTTTTGTATAGGGAGCTGGCAGTGTAGGTTGAGAGAGAGGAATTGATCTGGCTGGCTGATTTGTAGGTTTTTTCCAGTTTGACTGCCAGGCCTGACTTTGAGAAGTAGAGGGGGACCATTGTGTAGGATAGTTATTCTGCCAAAATGGTGGGCAGAAAGGAAAGCTAGGCCAATTATTTTGGTTTGTTTGATTTGGCCAAGATGTGGGAGGAAATGGCTGTTGTGACCAATTGGGGAAAGGTGGTTGATTTTGCCACATCCCACTATATTTTTGAGTATTATATTGAGGAGGTTGAAAAGAAAATGGATAATTTGGCATACCTGATTGTCGTGGCTGCCATTGTCAGCGCTGATTAAGTAGACATACCACTTCAGATTCTTCTTTTGCCTCCTTATAAACTACTTTTAGGCCAAGAAGCGAAGGGCATCCCTCTGTAGGGTGATCTTTCTTACAAATGGCGTAGACTTTAATCACATCCAACGGTCATTCTTTGTGGCTATGTTTCTTCCTACACCTGGGACAAAATATTGCCAAATTTTGCTCTGCTTCTGCTTGTTTATGTTTGGCTTGCATAATATCAAACTGCGTTGTTAAAGTCCCCAATATGTCTGTCTTAAAGTCTTCTAGAAAGTTTCCAATTTCTTCACGAGTCACACCTTCATTAGAGTTCTTATTTTCCCTTGTAATTATATCATGTTCTGTTGATTTTAACCTTGTATTGCCCCTCGAACTCCTGATACACAAATCAATGATGTTAGGATAACTTTCCTGATATATATCACCTTTTCCCCTAATATTCAATGTTTCAGCCCATTGATCTTTCATTCCCCTAATTAATGTGGTTTTCAAAACATTATCAGGTAGAGGTAAAGATGCATAAGGGGATCTCTGAAGATTGTATTGAAATCGTTCCACATATTCTTCCAAGGTTTCATTTGGTTTTGTTGTCATTTGGAATATTTCATCTTTTAGTTCCCAAGACCTGCAATAATATTGATACTTCTTTAAAAATGCATCCTTCATATGATCCCAATCAGTTATGACACCCCCACCTAATCCCATAAACCATCGTAAGGCTGCCCCTTTTAATGTAGAAGGGAATAGTTTTAGTTTTTGGGCGTCGGTGGTATAATCATATCCCCTGCATAGCACATCAAATTCAAACAAGAACGCGTCTGGATCCTCTGATGTAAAGCCATAAAATGTGGGAATATGTTGAAGGGGGATAGCTTTCATAGGTGCGTTGGTTGCAGTGTCGACTATAGGATATTGTAGCGTAGATGTCTGCTGTGGTGTCTGTTGGTTCTGATTTTGATTCTGAGCCATTTGATTGAAGATATGCCAATATCCCTCTAGGATTTCTAAGGAATTTCTAGGTTGACGAGCAGGGGCAGGAATGGCTTTGACAGCACTTCCTTTGTCTAGAATAATAAGTATTCCCTATTGACCTACTGTTTGAGGTGATTGAGGACCTTGGTCCTGAATAAGTTGAACAACACTTCCCTTATCTGGGCTGCTTATTGTTTGGGCGACTTTGATAGGAGATTTTGAGTCTCTGGTTTCTCCCGTTTCCCCTTCTCCTTCTTGGAGACTACTAGAATTCCCTTCTTGAGGAGAAATTATGCAAGGATTCTCAATTTCTTGGGAATCTTGCTCAATTCCCTCTATTTGACTGTGTATCTCAGCAAAGGCTTCAGATGGTGATTCTGTAACCTAAAGGGAACTAGTAGGTTGTCTAGAAATAGTTCTTCTAAATCCTACCTATGGCTGAGATTCAGTTCTCTTAAGGATTTCGTCAATAAAGTTTGTGTGCCCAAGGGTCACCGGTCCCTTAGGTTTTTCTGTTTTAGGAGGAATTTTGTTTCGTTTAGTTGGTCTATTCATTCAAGAAAACAAACCTTCATTCCTACCTAAAGAAAGAAGCTTACCTGCTTCTGCTGTGAAGCGGGCTGCGAGCAAGTGTGTTTCTTGCCCAGTGCGCAGGTTCTTACCTTCCAAATTTAATACCCAATTCTTCGCAAGCAGAAGAAAATTAGTTGTGCATCACTCTTTTTCAAATGGCATACACTCTCCTCGGCAACAACGCAAAAATTTTGGGTCGTAAAAAGGTATGTTTTGAACACCTAATTAGTCTACATTAATCATCAATCTGGGAGTGACTTTTTATTTCAAGAGTATACTCTGTCTGAGGCTGCAATTATCTAAGAGCAATGCTATGAAGAGGTAGTATAGAATGTTAAATGCAAAAGTAACAAATTCTTGTAAAGAAATCTGATTACAGTGACATGAATGGAAATGCTCTGAAAATTAAACTACATCAATCTTGCAAAACATCGATCAGGGATACAGTAGCAATAACTCCTTCCCTTAGAAATTGATGCAAGATAACCAATCTTGGGACTTGGAAGCAATAACCAGTGTCCTCTACAGTTGGTGATCTTTAAAGCAATTGAAATAAAAGCAAACTCAATCTTCGCGCTAAGGAAAATAACTAAAAGGAACAAATTCTGGAAAGGAACAGCAGCATGTAACTATAACTTATCTATTTGCTAATCGGAAGCTATGAATCAACAATGAATAGAAATGGAACAGAAATATGAATTGAACATCAATTACAATTCTAACAAAATCAAGCAACTAGATCTCCACGCTTCAATCCTGTCGAAAGCCACTTACCACGCAACAATCAATTACGCAAATCATAAATTAATGGGACAACAACTCAAATCAAATATAGAACAGCAAAGCTTTATGATAACAAGATAACCGAACAAAAAATGTGCTTCTTGTAAAGGATGGAATAGTAATGACTCTGTATTTGATCTAACAACAGTAAATCAATCCTGTAATTGAAATAAACATTAAACACACATCACACAATAGTAAACAAAGATTAAAAATACAAATAGTGAAGTGATTCCACCATAGCAAGGCCCTTAGCGCCAGTGAAATACTGTTGGGATAATTCAAAACTTTAGAAGATGAACAAAACACATGTCTTATATTAAAACAACATAAAGCATTACAGAGGAGGTTCTCTCAAAGCCGAGAGTCAATAAAACATTACAGAGGAAATGTTTGAATGTAAAGCCTTTCGACTAACTCCCTCTCTGACTGTCACTAAAGGACATTGCTTTTTATATCACATCTCGACGGACAATTCAAGAAGTAAGATGAGTTTGAACAGTGATCCCTCAGGATCGAAGGACCCTAAGGGATTTGCTCCTCTTTGTTTAGTTATCATCCTGGTTGCTCTAACCAAGGCCGAGTTGTCCCCTGCCTTTTCTTAGCAATTCGTTCATATCTCCTTGCCTTCGGCTGGATATGGTTCAACGTTGATGGAGTATCAGTTACATTAGTTTCAACCCCACCTTTGGTACAACTATTCACCACGTCGAATTCCTGTTTTGTCAACAAAAAGTAACCTTTAGCCATCTTTTTGTACTAAACATAAACCTTTCCAATTCTATTATAATTCTTACAATAAATTACCTTTCCAAGGCAAAAAGGAGTATGTCTATGGTAAAAGAATGAGAAAATACATAGTAATTTCATACCTCTTTCACTGCCCAACAAGAAACAATTCCTTCAAATCTTGAAGGTAGCATTGTTACGCCCAGTCAGGACCTTCATACAGAAGTAAAATCAGAAGCCCAAGTAGAAAAAACCACCGCAGGCCACCCTAAGGTTGACAGTACCATCCCTAAAAAAGAGAATGCTGCTTCTCCACCACCTGCTGAAATCAGGACAAATGAGAGTGCAGCTGAAAATAAGATTAAGAAACTAAGCAGTACCTACAAGAGATTGAAGAAAATGGTGGAGCACTTAAGGAAATAATTGAAGGAGGAAAATAAGGCCCAAAAGCCTAAGAAGGAATTAACCGCAGCCGAAACCCAAACTGAACCAAGCCCCATTCTGCTAGACACTGCTGAGGCTGGAATACATACTGACCCAACAGATACTGTCGAGGCTAGGATTCAGGCTGAATTAGAAAGCACCATTGAAATCGAGGTACAAACAGACACAGTGGACACTCTTGAAGCCTCTGTCCAAACGAGGCAAGAATGCACCGATGAAAAGGGTACCCAAATAGATAAAACCCCTACCTATGCCCCTCTAGTTGAAATAACCACCAATAAAAAATGGTATAACGAGTTAATCAAAACACATCATGAGTTGGCTCAGTGCAAAAAGGAGGTAGTACCAGCATAAGAATATCAGGCACTACTAAAGAAATTCACAAACCTTTCCACTGCAGAAGATGAAACATTTTCCCAGCTCAGAGAAGAGCAGGCAAAGGTAAAAAGAGCACAAGAACAGGTGGAGCAGGCCAAGAAACAAATCACTACGATTTTTTCCTTGTATTATGGTGCACTAACATGCAAGACACCAGCCACCAACTATGCCCTTTTCTTAACAGAATGATATTTTCTGCTGAAAATCAAGGACATTAGGGCAGGGAAGTCCACAACTTTCAAAACCGTAGAAGATTTAATCCACTGCTACAACGAGGAAGATGAAAAGGTCTAGCGCCTTGTATGTGAACTCTACATGCATAATTTCTTTCTAGAAGAGGACACAGACAACAATCCTAGTCACTTTATAGGGGATGTTCAGTTTCAAGCCTTCCTCTCATTTGCTAAAAATAAGATTAGGTGGGCCAAAGCCTATAAGATCTTCCAAAAGAGAGAGCATGGCTTAGACCTGTGGGTCAGAGGAGAACCTACAAAGCTCTTGCAACTATTTATCCAACACAAGAACTTCATGCAAAGGGAAGGTGTAAGGACCAGGCTGGGGCCCATCCATAAAGACATCATAGAAAATGGACAGGAATATTTTGAATATATTCAGGAGACATCCTTGGCATCATCTAAACAAAGATGGATGGCCTCCACCAACAGTGTGAAGAATAGGGAGCCATTTGGCTATAGAAATTTCAAGGCAGCTGCCTCCAGATTCCTCTCATAGAGTAACCTAGTCTTTGGTGTGGGTCCTGCATGGTTAGGATGTAGATATAGATGTCCTCTTATCTGGTATCCTCCTAAGGGCTATGATCATGACTACGAGTTTCCAGAAGGGTACACAGTCCCTGCCTTTGCAAAAATTAGAGAGAAACAAGGTTTTAGAGCATACAAGGAAAAGGTCTACCCTTCCTACTCCTTAACACAGCTACAAAATAGGGACCATTTGGCTATAGAAATTTCAAGGCAGCTCCCTCCAGATTCCTCTCATATAGTAACCTGGTCTTCAACATGGGTCCTGCATTGTTAGGATGTAGATATAGATGCCCTCTTATCTGGTATCCTTCTAAGGGCTATGATCATGACTACGAGTTTCCAAAAGGGCACATAGTCGTTTCCTTTACAAAAATTAGACAGAAACAAGGTTTCAGAGCATACAAGGAAAAGGTCTACCCTTCCTACTCCTTAACACAGCTACATCTCAACCATCTGTTTGCACGAGGACCTGAAAATAGGTAAGCAGGGGAGTATGTTGGGCCAGACTTAAGGTATTTTTCCAGTTGTGATCCCTTCGAATTGTGACACGGTTTTGGTAGTTCTCTCTCATTTTAAACAAAAAATATAGAAAAGGTTTATGAAAATCAGGGCAAGTGGGCTAACGACAAAAGGAAATGCTTTTATAATGAAAAATTTGACTTATTTTATCTCTGTATGCAGCAAAACATAGTAGCTGAACCAACATTAAATGGAAAACAACCGGCAGACACAGACTCATGGAATCTCAATAGCTTCTAGAAACTGACAGAAGACAGAAAGACGGGTCCAAGCTTAAGAGCCCAAGCAACAACCACGCGCAGTGGGCTGTCGTCTGGAAAATACTAACTCACTACGTGAAAACGCCTTTAAAAAGGACCAAGGATGAACGAGAACGATATATGATTTTCCTTGTGTAATCAACACTTCAGGACAACATTGTTTTATTGTACCCCTGTATTATCTTTTGATTCAATAAAGCATTTTTGATGTTTTGAACAATCATATTTTTAGTTTTTCATTGCGTTAGATCTTCTGGTGGTCTGGGCCCAACCTCTGGGAGTTCTTTGATAGTTTCCGTGTTGTGTGTTAATTACAGAATCAATCTCCAGTTACCTGATGCAGTTGTCAATTACTTTTTCCCCTCAATAAATTTATGGTTTTTCTTTCTTCAGAATAGTAACATTTGTGCTTTTTGGTTTAATGTTTTACTGCATTCATGCTTTTGGATTTATAATAATGCTTTATCATTGTTAGATGATTTCATTTTCTCTCAATGCCCTTGCAGTTGATTTACGAATCATAGAATAATTACTGGTCAATGTTATTCATCTTCACAGATTAGATTGTTCCCTTAGTATGACAAGGCATCCAATTCTTGATTATGTACAGTAAGATGTCAATTAGTCAGTTTTAAAAGAGAATTACATTGCAAAATTATATAAGTAGTTTTTGATTCAATTTATTCAGGTTGTTATTCAATTCACTTAAGTTTCTATTCAAGTCGATAAGTTTTTGTTCAATTCACTTCAGTTGTTGCTCAATTCGATAATTTGTTGTTCAATCCATCCTTACGTTGTTCAATTATAAGTTTCTCTCCTTCAAAGCTAGGCAGAGTAGTTAGCTGCATTATGCCATTTTCATGACTCTTTGAGTTGATTGAACTTCGATAATTAGAGAATCCTTTTCGTAAGCATCATAGAGTAGCTATCATTCGATCTCACTTGCATATATTGTGCTTACACTCTTGAAATAAAAATACTTACCCTGGGTTGACAATTGAATGAGGAACTTAGAGGTTGCCTACAATAAGCCACCTTTATGAACCGACACCAATCACATCAGCACTAGAAGTGATTATTAATATCGCAATAGTTCCTCCTCCCTCAACTAAAATAGGAGTCTGAACACTTGCGGTGCTCATAACTGAAACTGTGCTTCAAGTCATGGCCATCGAAAGAAAGGGATATGATGGAAAAGGACTAGCCGGTCTCTAAGACTCGGGTCCGATGTACCAAATGACGTCAGGACAACTAGCAGGAAGAGGAGATAGAAGAGACTCAGTAGGCTGAGGAACTTCCTCTACTTCAACTTCTTCTACTGGACATAAAACTCTAGAGATGAGTGGAGCACTCCTCTCTAAACTGACACTAACACCATAACCACCCACAAAAACAACAAGCCGAGATGGAGGATCACTCTCCACTACGTTCGAAACCATCGGGTGAAAATCACCCACCAAATTACTCCTATGCCTTCTTGAAGAAGGCTTGACACTCACAGGAGAAAGCCTGCGAAGCCTCCTCGATCGATGAGGCAATCGGTCACCCACTTTAAGAGAATAATTTTAGACTCAAAAAATATTAGAAGCTAAGCAATCTAGGAGCAAATAGCACACTCTAAAAATTTCCTAAGATACAACCAGACAAGTAGCTCTCAGGTATTTCCACTCTGGGTGATGAGGATTGGACACCAAAAACAAAAAAGTGAAATAATAGGAACTTCCGAAAATAGTCTGGGATAATTACGCCCTAGGGCTACTAGCAAAGGTAACAGAAACAGTTACACTGACCTCCTAACAACAGCCTTTACTGGTGCAAGTCCCCAAACTTCGCAAGGGTGCCCTTCAAAAGTACTAATGGAAGTGATGCAATGTATGTCTCAGTTACCACGGGTATTCCCCTCCACAGTCACATGTGTGGTCCCTAGGAGAGGTAACTAATGGCACCAATCTGTATCAGTAGCCGGGCGGAACGGTCTCAGGTCAAGATTCAACAAATAGGAGAGGCGATATATCTCTTCTCTACCTGCACTATCCCTCGTTCTGGACTTTCTAGAGGAGAGCTTTCTTGGTCCACTTAACGGTGTTGGATTTTTCTCTTTAATAAAATTTCTATGTTTAACAGTTTGAGTGGCCTTAGAGAGTTAACTCTCCACTCATCTATTCCAAGGCCCTACAAGCTAGCTAGTTGGTGTATGATTAATGACAATGACACAAAAACTTCTAGTTGCTTTTAATTATAGCGCTTGATTTTAAATTGGTTGTTAATTAATTCAAGGGTATACAGAAGTGAAACTGATGGTGTTTTTCAATGCAAAAGAAAGCAATGAAAACCTGATTACATGCAAATGCAATGATTTCCTTTCGATGAAAAGAGATCTCTATATGGGTTCTACAAAACTAAATAAGCAAAAAATTTGTTTTTCTTTTTCAGATACTCACACTTCACACAATCCAAAAAACTATGAAAAAACTAAAATGCTTCAATGCAGTTAATGAAAACTACCAATGATATGCAAATTCTAAGATGTGATCTTTGAAGAAGAAAAAAGAGTCCCTATCAAGACAATGGTTCAATCACTTTTGATAGAAAAACAAGGCTATTTCCAAACATAACTCCTATGCATAAAAAATTCCAAAATGTACTTGATGCAAAAGAGATAAATCAAGAAAAGATTTCCTTCAAAACCAAGCCAAAGAACCAAAGATTAGAAACCAACAACAAGCTTCAAGAGATATGAGGAAACCGTAAAAATGAACTCAAAGCCAAAGCAACGAAAAACAAAAAATGTTTTTGGGCTTTTCACTTATAATGAAAGGAAAAAAATTTCAAGAAGACAAGCATAAAACTACCCAAGAACTGAAATCAAGCAAAATGAGTCTCAACAAGGTTTCACAGTGCTCAAGCCAACTATGCTACTTTCGTAGTGGGACCCAAATGAGAAAGAAGAAAAAAACTGAAGCAACTGATTTAGTAAAGTAGCACAATATTTCAGTGGAAAAAACTCAAAAAGCCAAAAAGGGATTCTTCAAGATTTGCTACAAAGCTAGTCCAAGGAATCAAGAAAACCAAGATAGTCCAAAAGGGAAAAAACCAAAAGCGAATCAATGCATAAGGCCAAGAAGAGAAAACAAGCAGAGGCACACTGTTCTGAATTGTCAAAACAACCAATAAATCCACGAAGAGATATCAGTGCTACAACCACAATTGCAATCACACAAAATAGGCATTTTTACAAAATGGCTAGGTTTTCACAAGAACAAGAGAGAGATGGATATGAAACCATAATAAACACAATCTAGACACCTTAAAGACACCACAGGAATTGTTCACCACAGACAGAAAATACAACAGTGGCTTAAAACTCAAATTTTCAAATTTTTCTAGGCATATGCAGTTTTGTAATATGCAACAAGCATTCATACGTGACTGTAACCAAGAAAATTCGCGTATACACGTGTTCCTTTGGAAAATACATGAGGTATATGTGACTGTGAAAATACTAAGTTGCGTGTGGAAAAAAAAATAAGGGAAAATAAAAATTCAAGCTTGATCAAGAGACGAGGTCTTCTTTCTGATTGAAAAAAGACTTACTAGACTGTAAAAAGTGATAAACCTATCAGGGAACCTACAAGATAGATAAAACAACCCAAACTAGGAATTACATGGATGTAATCCCTAGTGGATTCGCCAGTGCTGTTACGGGAAATGTTACCCTAAGGTCTTGGGTTGATAAACCTTCACAGATTGGGAGCATGTCATCACAAGAAGGACTCAATTAACCAACTTCTATGCTCTAAACTAGAAACTAAGGTTTGCAGACCTTAAACGTTTATCCTTCAGTTGTAGTAGATCCAATGGGGTTAAAACCCCCTGCAACACCTTGTGCTCCAGAACCTGCAAAACAACAAAGAACAAGCACAAAAACTTAATTGTACAGCATATATAAGTTTTAGATGTCAGCAAAAAGCATGCATAATCTCATAAAAATAACAATAAATGAAATATTTAAGATCATTACACATGCATAAGAGATAAATGACATGTGAACATTAGGAACAAGGTGGCACTTCTTTTATTAATGACATGTATAGTAAAAAAATGTGGAGAGATCACCTGAAATCCACCACGGCCTCTAGCATACCATCCTCTAGATCTGTCCAGCCCTAGCCTTGCAAAACTTCTTCCAAGAATAGTGCACAATGGATGTCACATAGTGTTATCACTATATATGTTTTTCCAAACTTGGACAATTTTCTTTGTTCATAGTCATAATTTTTAGATAGGTGTGAAGTCATGTTAAGGTTTTAGGGGTTAATTAATAGGGTAAGAGTCTCATTTCCATTCACAAAATAAAGTCTAACAATATTATTTCTTACCTTGATAGTCTCATATCATGTTTAGAGAGTCAAATTTTAAACCATTTTGAAAAAAATTTGATTAAGCCACGAAACCACGTCTTCGTAGCGCAGACAGTGTTAAAAATTGCTTTTTCACTATGACAACGCTGCTCATTTCGTAGCGCAAAACCTTGAAATTTCATTGCACACGCTACGAAATCAGGGATTTGTAGCATGTCTTGTTAGTTATCAAATCCACCAAAATTCCATTAATCATTCATGATTAGGTGTCAGCCACAAGTCTTTTCTCACACATGCAACCATTCATAGCCATCATACCATTCGTTTGAGGTTATTTGTCTTATGTCATTTTCAAATTTGAAAGGGGTTGGTTTTGGTTTTATTTTCTCATGCAAGAAACACATGATGCATACCCCCTCCCGAATGGTAAGATCATGGTAAGTAGAAACCAAAGCTTCTCTTTCATTCATCAAGAAAAGCAGTGTCTCTAATCAAGCGAGGCAGTATATCAAGCGAGGTAGTTTTCTCTGAAATCAAGCGAGACTATTGGTTACAGGTTTTCAAAAAGCACACAAGAATTCCAGGGAAAGGATGACAGAGGAAAGAAAGAATCACAGGTCAGGCCACTATTTAAGGACTGAGCCTAAAAGCATAGAGGCTCTGACAAAAGACAAATCAGTTGAGGAGGCCTTCAAGAAGGCAGGATGTTGGAAGTTCTGTGAAAAATTGTAGGGAGGTCATAATCAAGTGAGAAAAGATTTTCTCTTCAATTCATAGGTTCGAATACAAAGGTTGGTCTCTTAAAATTGGAAATTTCCACTGAAATTATATCATCAGTGACAGAGATTTCAAGGGAAGAAGAAAGATGGTTCAAAAATTTCAGGTTTGAGATGGAACCTTGTAAAAATTTTCTGAAGCCAGGGTTTGAAGAGACAGATTTAACTAAAGCAGTGCCAAGAAGATACATCAAGAACACCTATGCCAATATTCTCTACAACATTCAAAGGTACTTCACCTGTGAGGGAAGATACCATAAAGTGGACTCTTATCATTTCAAACTCTTGTTGCATTTTACTAGAATGATTTCTTTGGATTTTCCTTTCTTCTTGTTTCGAATTTTAGCCAAGATGGAAGATAAAGTGCAGATGAAAGCTCAATACTGTGAAATTTCACTTTTCCATCATGGTCTAGTTAAATTGATTGTTTTACATGAACTTAAGAGGTTAAAAAGAGAATGGTCTACATTTTTGTTTTTGTGTGGATTTGGGGTGGAAACACAAGGAACAGTATTAGCCCTAGAGCCAAAGAAAAGTCACAATCAGAAACCAATGACCCTGTAGAGACAAGATCAAAAATATTTGTCAAGTTAAAGCCTAGAAAGCAAGTGAAAGAGCGTGAGATTAAAACATCAGTGATTATTCAAGAAACCCCTCAAACTACACAAAAGAGGACAATTAAAGTTAAGGAAACATTATAAGAACAGTCAACCAGCAAATCAGCCCAGAAAATATTGACTAGAAGTCAAATAGCAAAGGAAAAGGGAAAAACTATGGTTTTAGAAGAAGATCCAAGTTTAAAGGGTAGTCTGAATGATATTTTACAGGCTATTGATATTGAGGAATCTCCTTTAGTTCAAGCAGATTTTATAAGTTTGGATGAAGGGAAATCTAAGAAAATCAAGTCTTCCAAAAAGTTGGATTTTAATGATGAAATTTCAGAGTTTGTGTTGAGGCCCAGAAGGCCTCTAACTAGGAATTCAAAAAATTTGCAAGGGTTGGATGTGGAGTTAGATAAAGCTGGAGAAGTTGCAAATGTTTATGAGGGGTCCATAGACCTTTCATCACCAATGCCTGAAGGTGACAGAAACAGAGTTTTCAACACTCAAAGAGAAAAAAGTAGTTATGAAGGAATTAAAGAAAAGTTGAGACTAGCTAACCTTGAAATTGCTAAACTTAAGAAGAAAGAAAGAGCACATGTTGTTGAGAAGATAAACTTCAAAAAAATTAAGGCTCCGTGGGAGCTTGAAAGAGTTTCAAAACCTGAAACAGTCAGCAATGAAGCTCAGTATTTTACCTGGACTCTTCATGCAATCAAAGAGGCTAAATTTGTGAGAAGGATTAATGTTAATTTAGGGGCTAATAATAGAAGGTTGAAGAGGCAGATTGAAGATCTTGAAATTCAATTGACAAAGTCTGAAGGTCATCTACAGCAGAGGTAGACCAAGAGAAGTAAGTGACAAAGTCTTAATACAGTTTTGCTTTAGGAAAGACATCACTTTTTGAGGACATTGCAAAGTTGAATTATTTTGATGGTTAAGGTTTATTAACATCAAGGAAATCATTAAAAGGTGAAAATACTCTTAAGATCAGAATATTGTGAAAAAATTGTGTAAAAGGAACATACACAGCAGTTTCGTAGCGTGCTACGAAACTGCTGTAGGTGCATTTTTTAACATTTTTATAAGGGTTTTGAGAGGTAAAAAAGCTTCATTTCCGAATTTTTTTGCTGGTGGTGGTCGGAAATAGTTCACAAATGAAATTCCAGGTCTCAAGGCAAAAGAAAAAGGATGGTTGAGAGTGGTTTGAAAATATAAAAATTCTGCGCTACGAAAACAATTGCTCATTTCATAGCACAACCATACCATCTCTCCTTTTACTTTTTTAAAGGCTTAGTTTTGGTATAGGTGGAAAGGCATGGTTCCATGGAAGTGATAATACATGTCACTTATCTTAAAAGGCCATATTGTCAGCAAGAAGGGTTCGAAGATCATCAAAGAAGGAAAATGCTACATTATAGGAAACATGTCCCCTGTTTTGTGAGGCAAGTAAGACATGAACCAACATGATAGCATAACAAGATTGGAGGCATCATTAAAGTAGAATATATGGAGGAAAAACTGTCAGAGATATCATTTAAGTTCTAGATAAGGTTGTTTAGACATAATAAGGAGTTTTACTCCTATTTGTATTAGGACTTCTAGAAGAGACAGTTAACTGTCAGATGTAATTAATAGTCATTTTTAGGAGCAAATAGGTGTCAATTTAAGATAGAATTCAAATTCCTCTAAAGATGGATCATAGAATCCAAGGTTTTAAAGACTCTATATGTATCATGAGGTCGAATTCCTCAAGGTTGGAAAATTTTCATTAACAAGCAAACTATGTCATTGTAGAAAACTGTGTTTTTATCATAATACAGATATTGGCTTACTACTCAGGATTCAGAAAGAGTTTTTTGATGTTTGACCTTCCTATGGCTTTCTTTATCTACCTATTTGTAGTGGCATGAACATATATTACTTAGAATTCATTGAAAAATGCTCTAACTTCCTGCATATGTTTGTAAACTGTGTTTTGTTCACTTCGTTACTATTTTGCTAAATATCTAAAAACTCTGAAATGCCTTGACTTCCATGATAAGATTATCTTGATGTTTTGTGGAAACATACCTTGAATCCATAGCCCAATAGATGTTTGTTGATCAGTAATTCAACAAGTCATACACTTTATCCAATTTATTCCTAGAGTTAGCCATCTAATCCTTAATTCAAAATCTTAAACCTAGTGAGAGAGCCCTCTCAGGTTGAGGAGGCTAAGTCTCAACTAAAAGTCTAGTTTGAAATAGTTACTCAGAGTCTACTTGATCAGCAGCCTATTAGGGTCAGACTTTGTGATAACACGTAGGATGAGTGAACATCTCAAGGAAACAAGGGTTTCCTGAAAATCTGGGAAGTACAGGAGGCACAGGGGATATATCAGACTTGGATTGGGCTATAACAGAGTATAATATCTATAATTCTCTCTCTTCCTCCCTTAGGCCATTCCCTTGAGGGGTTTTTATACTCCCTAAAATTAATTTTTTCAGTTGGGGAAAAGTTAGGCCATGGCTGGGGTAGTTAAGTTACAGGAACAACCATAAACCCCGCCTCAAAAGTAGGGAAATTATATATTTTTTTAATATTTTAAATAGCATATGTGGTTCTCTATGTATGGACTCATGTGTATACGTGGAAAAGTCTAGGAAAAGTTGCATATGGGTTTTGAGATACTGTTTTTTAGAGAAATATGACCAAGTCTAAATGGAAGGGTTTCCCAAGGCCAATGCATGAGTCATCAAATATATAATGGTGATAAATGATGCTATAACACACTCACAATATTAGTAATTTATTCTTTTTCAGTCATGACCAACAGATACTGCACTTTATGGTGAAGACTAATGTATTAAAAAATGCAGTTATCAATGAAGATGAACATGAAAAGGTGTTGCAATATGAAACATGTGAAAATAAAGAAAGTCCCATGCTGAAGGGTGTGGTATCATTGGAAAGGTTATATGATTTGCAGAATTGCTTTCAAGGACCACTCAACGTAAAAAACCATAGTTCAACATTGTCGCATGAAAAAATAAATCTTAGAATAGAAAGTTATCCTAAGTTTTTCAATCTCGGTACTTGTTGCACACCATAAGGGAGACAAACTTTCATCCACTTATTCAAGTGGTACTGAGATGTTTTTGCATGGAAATATGATGAGCTCAAAACTTATGACACATGAATAATCGAGCACATTATCCCAATCAAGGAAGGCACCAAGACTTTTAAAAATAAGTTGTGAAAGGTACATCCAACGGTTGGGCCCCTGATTCAAAAAGAGCTGAGGAAATTGTTGGATGCTTAGGTCATTTATAAAGTGTGAAATTAAACCTGGATGTATAATATGGTCCCAGTAAGAAATAAATCTGGGGAAATTCTTTTGTGTGTTGATTTTCGAAACTTAAACCGTGCCTCGAAAAAAGAAAACTACCCTCTTCCATCTATGGAATAGGTATTGTAGATAGCATCGGGGTAAGATATTTTCTTCTTGCTCAATGTTTATTCAGGCTACAACTAGGTTCTAGTCTTAGAGCTTGATAGACTAAAAACAACATTTTTCACTAAGTGGGGCATGTTCGCATTCCGAAGAATTCCATTTTGGCTAGTCAACACAAGTGAAACATTTCAACGCATAATGGAAAATGCATTTTGTGGATTGATTGAGCAGTGTATAGCGATGTATCTCAATGATGTCATAGTTTTATCTAACAAGATATCTTACCACTTATTCCATTTGAAGAAAATATTCGAGTGATGTCAGAAGTACAGGATATCCCAGAAATATTTTTTTTCCAGTATCTGAGGGTAATATATTGGGACACATTATCGCAAAAAATTATCATTAAAATATACCCTGAGAGGTTCATAGCTATCACGTAGATTCCCTTCTCACTGAATAAGAAATCTATGCAGTCCTTCCTAGGGAATATAAATTTTCTCCGCAAGTTCATCTTCTATTACGCTCAGATCATGAAACCTATGCATGACATGGTAAAAAAGGATGCATTATACAAGTGGGACAAAAGGGAAAATGATGAATTTTTGTGTATCAAGTAGGTTATCGCAGAAGCACCAACCTTATACAACCCATATTTCAAAAAATATTTTCTTCTCTACACTTTCGCTTTTGACACTTCTCTTATCATTTTACTCACATAAAAGGATGATCGAAATAATGACCGACCGATATCCTTCATGAGTGTCATCCTACCACCATTAACAAGTAGGAATATGCAATATACAAGGTGGTAAATCACTTTCTTCCCTACCCATTGAATAATAATTTTATTATCTTTGTGCCACACCAAGAAGTCAAATCACTATTTTTTCAACAAGAGTTGGGTGAGAGAAGAGTGAATTGGATGATGGGTTTGCAAGAGTATGAATTAGAATTCAAACTAGTTCACACGATTAAGGGCCATGGTCTATGTCAGCTAGAAGCAGAAGAAATGGATTCAAAAGAAGAATATCCATTTGGATGAGAGTAAGAAATCAATATGTATAACATTGAGAGAGCTTCCCCCATTATTATCACAAACTCCTGGTACGCCAATGTGTGAAAGTATATTGAGCATGACACCATGCCCTCACATTTATCCACATGAAAAAAGAGAGAACTTAGATTAAAATAATTATCTTATCATTTGGTGCATGGGGTGATTTTCAGAAAGAACCATAATGAAGTATTTCCCAGGTGCTTGGAAGTAGATGAATTTTCATGATATCCACGATGGACCAGCCAAGGGACACTTTGTGGGTGACAAAACAACGTAAAATTTTATGTGGTCTTATTTCTATTGGCCCACATTATTCAAAGATGTTCATTCTTACTCCCGCAAGTGCTGGATCTGTCAGGAGTGTGTAAACTGAAATAAGAAGCCAACCACCCTATTGCAACCTATTGCATTGGAATAACCATTTCAAAATTGGGGCCTATATGTTATTGGTGAGATATCTCCACACTTGTCAAAGAAACGCCACTACGTTCTCACTATTATAGACTACTTCATGCAGTAGGCATAAGCATATCGACTAAAGCAAGTGAATGATCAGGAATTCATCAATTTCCTTGAGAAAAATATCATTTCCAAGTTCAAGAGTTCCAAATTCACTTATTTTTTACAATGCAACGTACTTTTCGTCATTAATATTATATGATTTTGCATTGGAAAATGGAATTATATTGAAGAATTCATGTAATTACTATCTGTAGGGAAATGGTGTTGCTGAGTCTATTATCCTTAATAACAAATAGGTTGGTCTAGGTGTGTCTTTTTGAGTTAGGATTATTAGGGTGAAATAAAGTCATGAAATTCATTAAATTTCATGTTTTGTATATACTTTCAAAAGTTCTAAATGGTCATTGATCATGTGATTAAGGTCTTGTCAAATTAAAATCCAAAAAATTCGAGTGGATAGGTTAATAGAGTTATTTGATGACACTTGGTACCTTTTTTCTAAGTCTGCAATGTTTTATGTGTAAAACAACTTGTTTTCACTATAGAATTACTTGATAGTTCCGTAGCGAATCTACTCTCCCACTAACTGAAATCGCTACAAACTCGGGTTTTTTTATTAACGGTGGGGTAATAAATATTTTTTCATAATTTAAGTGGTTGGAACTCCTTTTTTCATCATGGTACATTATAGTTATGAGTCATCATTGTCCATATTGCATGGTTGGTAATAATCACACCTTACATCATTTTGTTTTCCCTCTCATCTTTCTTTCCCAATTTAGCCTTACCTTATTCGAACAACAACAATTTTCCTTTCATCCTTGTAAGCTGTTTAATCCCCTTTTCCAATAGTATTCACTTTTGTTTCTTGTCTAGTTGTTTTCTTAGGCTAGCTGTTACCTATGTCAAGCAAGGTGTTTGATGTCTTAGATATTTTTATAGGTGTAAAATTTTGAAACTGGTCAGTGTTGTATAAGAGGGCATTGCTTCACATAAAAATCCAAACAGAGGTGGCTTTGAAGCCAGATATGAGCCCATGGACATGAATCTGATTGTGGAAGACCCAATATTTTCGCAAGATTTCACAAATGCATGTTGTTTGAGGTTTTTCCAAAAACTGTAGGGATATCATGCACAGGTGTCCAAGGATTTCACTTCCAACTTCATTGGAACAACTTCAAAGGTGGGCATATTAATTTTTACTATTTATCCTAAGACCATTGCACATATAATTAGATTTCTGAGGTCTGGAGAAGAGTGTTTCAAAGCAATAAAATTCAAACTTCAAAATTGTTGTTAGTATGAATCTTAATTCCAAGCGTACGAAAATATACCACTTTAGATGTGCATAACAAACAGCCCTAACGGAAAATATGGCTGCCAATATCCTCAGATCTACAGTTAGGTGATCAAGATAAATGCTGCAAAAATCTAGATCTATGCATTAGAAGACATTAAGTAGTAGAAAAAACAAGATTTACTCCATGCATCCAATAGACAAGACAAGAATATGTTGAATGAATTTTGTATTAATGGCACCTGGGAGGAAAACATAGAAGGGTGTTACTAGTTCTCCTCAATGGGATGGATTCTTGTAAGTCCTTAGCACTTCAGATCTAAAACTCCTCTCTCTTGATGGTGTAGAAAACCCAGACAAAAATGGTAGCAAAATATGACTATGATGGTGGATCAATAGTCAGACCAAAAGTATAGATCCGGAGTGATATTTAGGCATCAAAAGGTCATGAACGAATGGAAAAATCCTTCTATTTATAACAAAATATTGAGTTAGTCTAGATATTGGTGCATAATTAAAATATTATTAACCAAATCAAGATCCAACTTTTATGGAATATTTTATTATATTTGTTGGAGGGAAAAGGAATTTGACTTAGGTCAAATACCTTTATTTGTAAATAATAAATAAATAAATGATTTATTTATCATTTTAAGGATGTGGTTGAGTAATAATCAAATAAATAATGATTTATTTAATCATTTATGGCTGATTTAGTCATATTTAACAAATAATATTATTTAAATAAGGTTTAAATAATTATTCCTAGAAAATAATAAGATAAATAATGATTTATCTAATTAATTTCCCTGTTTTGGGTTAAATATAATAATGAATATTAATTAAACTGTTGTTTAACTAATTACTCCTTGATTAAAAATCAAACAAATGTAGATTTATTTAATATTTCCTCATGGGGTTTCCTGTTTAGACCATAAACAACTTAATAAAGGTGGTTTACTAAGTTATTTTCATAGTGAAAGCAATTTTACTTAGGGTAAAATTGGTCTTACATGGTGTACTTGGGTCTATCTAATAATAATAGGTTAGATGACCAAAAAATGGTGTAACAGATTTCCCCCCAGCGTGCGAGCATTAGGAGCTAATTGTATGACTGAAGTACGTTGTAAGAACTCAATCACTAGACACCGAAGGGAGAGTCAGAGAGAGAGAAGTATAAGGTAGACTAAAGTGCTGAAAGGACTAGACCCTGAGGAGGCGAGACTTACAGGTGCGACAAGTCTCTTTTATGAGTGAGTACCTATGCTATAGGTGGCAGGGGAGGCATAACTATGCCTGCCAAGACAAAGTAAAAAGAATAATATGTCTAGTAAACAAGGGACTGAACAATATAGTACATGATGGCATAAATATGAGCCAGATAAACAACATGATAATGAATCCCAGCCAGGACTTGTATAATAATATCTGAGTACATGAGATACAAATACAACCCAGATGCCCCTGTAGACAAGAAAGGGCTCTGAAAATCTGACTGATACATGCAATCAAAAAGGCGCTGCAAGCTGCTGAGGCCGGCATCATCAAATCTATGGAGCTGCATGGAAGGCTGAGATGAAGAGGTGATCTGGGCATGTGGGGGGCTACCTGTAAGGCCACCCCCTCATGAGGGCTGAGACATCTCACACACACCTGGGAATCACTGGTCTAATCTGTTGCATCACTAAACCATTGAGTATACGAATCTTGATCATGCTGAAAGGAGCTGGAGCTGAGAAAAAATAAAGTCAAAGGGCTATAAGGATTCCCTTTTCCTGATCCGAGGCACCGAACAAGAATGGAAGCTGGAACCAAGGTACACTACTCTCTAGACCTATCTTTTGGAATAAATGATCTAATATCAACAGAAGGAGGTCTGCCATAAGTGAGGCAATAAGGGATCCTCAAATATCGCACGAGAAAAAATATTAGAGCGACTGACAGATGGACACCAGGAGTGATGATGAAATGGGGGGGGGACTGAGTAGCGGACGAATGACTTCCCTTGTTAGAGCATAAAGGGCATGGATGACCTCGCATGACCTCGCAGCGACTGACATGATATCATGAGGGATAGGGGACAGTGGGACTGGAGGCCATAATGTGCGATGCGAGAGAGGTATCAAGTAATGAAAGATGGAGGACTATAGCGGGATACAAAGGGACTCGAAATAGACTCCATGAATGCGATGATGACTCAACTTAGTTTCTCTAAACAAAGGCGACTCGATGGTGCTTCCACATAGTAAAGGTCCAATGGGGAACCATAAAAACATGAGTACAAGATGGTAACTCACGACGAAAATTGACACGAGCATGGACAAGTATGTAGGAAAATTGGTGCCCCCAGTACGAGTGTTGAAAGTGAAGAAATTCATTTTTTAGGAGAGGTGAAGTTACGTTTCTTGGGTAAAATGTGTCTCGATGAAGTATCAAACCACTAAAAACTAACGGATACCCATTTAAGGGCTCGATGAGAGATTTCCAATGGTATAGACAGTTCATCAAACTGAGCTACGGGTTGGCCACAGCAAGAAAAAGAAAAATCATGGGTTTCTCTTTTAATAAGGCATTTTCCCTCCAAATTCAGTCATTTGCATGTGGAGCTATGGTGAATGTAGAGAGGAGAGAAGGCCCTAAATCTTGCAATGATCGTAGCGGACGAACCGACCATTGGAATCGAGACCCGTCAATTGCAGGTAAGAGGCATAACCTTACTCTTTCATTTCAATGGATTGAAAGTTCAGTTTAGGTTGCCAGAGCTCATGAACAGGCCAGGTCGCACTTTTAGGGGTCTGTTCTGCGACCTGGGTAGCAGGTACTAGGCAGCAAATTGTGACCTGTCCCAGGAAATGACCTAAAAAGTATGACCTGTCAGAGAAAGGGGGTTTCAGTGTTGTTTTTTGTTAAGATCTGGAATTTTTATGGTTGAGGGGCATAGGTTCCCCCAAGCATGTTTTGGTCATGCCAAAATGTATTTAGAAAAAGGGGAATCTAAACACATTTTAATGATGTGGTGTTCCATTTGTTTTCATTATGGTTATGTAGTTTGAGAAAGGGAATGGAGGATTACCAATCTATTTCAGTACTGCATATATGAATCAAATGGACTTTAAGTTTCCAGGTTGGCATACATTGTGTCACTATCCCAAAGAGAGGATTTGGAGATAATGAACTGGTGCTCTCCTAGAAAACTCACAGGTTGGTCAACAAAAATGTCAAAGGGACTGGGTTGTTGATGTAAGATGAAGAAATGATGAGGGATATAATCCCTAGAGTGGACTGAAGTGATATGGGACTCTAGAGGTTCTTCTAAATGTGGAATAATAATGGTACTAGAGTCGACACGACCAGATACACTAGGAGAGTTGTGGAGAATTGCTTCTCCTAGTCTCTAAAATATGGGTGCCCCCTTACTCAAACATTGGGTGTCAATGTAATTGCCACAAGGTGTATTTGGTTTGAATGCATGGATTCGATGTAAGGGGGGATAGATAAAGTAAGGGGTGGTGACTACTTCCATAATATTGTCATCATAATAGAAGATGGGGTGACTAGTGGAAGAGAAACCACTAGACGCGGTGAAGCTACCTGACTCACCATCATGAGAAGTGAGGTTCACATGCACAGTGTCACAGAGGGTGAAAAAAGAACAAGTAGATGAAGGATCCACTGATGTTGAGCCCAAGGTGATTGCTGAAGGGAGGATAGGTGAAACAGAAGGGGAAGGCCCAGGGGGGTCTTCCACAGAGGATCTCCTAGAAGATGACAGGTAGTGGACAGTGGCCAAAGACTCTATCATTTTGACATCCAGAGGGGAAATGCTAATAGAAGTGGATGTGTCCTTTGGTTCTGCTGAAGAAAAATGCGCAAATAAGGGAGTGGTGGACTCGTTGCGCTTGGCCTCGAATTGGCAAATTGTCACTAGAGAGGTGCGAAATTCCTCGAGGCGGGGACAGACGTAAGTATAATGGCCGTGGAAATCACATAAAGCACAGGGGTGATTTATGCACAAAGACTTGAGTTTCAGGACTGAATCAGGTATAGTGACATATACCTCTGGGATATCAGGCTTCGGAAACACTTTGCTAACCATGGGCTTGAGATGAGGCAATTTAGGACAATTATGGGTGGCATTACCGACAACATCCCACAAAGAAAATAGATGTGTATGCTTTGGAGGCTGAGGAGGAGCATGGTTTTTCGGGGCAACCTTGTCTTTTGATGCCCTCTTGCAAGATTTTTCCTTATTACCCAAAGCTGTCACAACAGGAGAGGGTTCCTGTTGAGGTGGCTGAGGCACTGTAGCAGCAGGAGAAGTCACGTGGCCTAGTTGAACCGGGGTCAAAGAAAGATAAGGTTTGGGTTGACCAGGTGGGGTAGCGGCTGGGGGATCAAGGTACTAGATGGGAATCCCCAGGGTCAGGTTAGGAAGAGAGAGGGTAGCCATAAAACGTACCGTGTACACTCTGTGAGGGGGAGCTAGGAACGGTATCTGACTGGAGAGGTAATTACCAGGCGGGACAGCTCCAAGATGGTTAAGGCCTAGAGGAACCATTCTAGGGTGATAAAGAGGCTCATTAATACCAGTCATAGGTGAAGGGCTAAAAGGAAGAGGTCCATAAGGATGAATCAAAGGGCTAGGAGTAAGTTGTTGAGGGTGATGAGGCTGCTGACTAGCCAAATCAGGCCGCTTGAGAGTAGCCCGAGACGATTGCATCATGCAAACATTAGATGAGCTGGGATCAGAGACAAGAGGAGGAGGACTAGGGAATGTACCAAGAAAAGAGGAGTCTTTGTAGACTCCGGGTGAGACACTGGTCAAAGGATAGGCATTTTTATTATTGGCCACCGAAGAGATGATGGACTCAAGGGAGGTCTGAGACTTCGGTTCGTAATATGTCAACTAGTCAATGGTGACTATCTTTCCATTATGAGGGAAGGACATCTTGCGGTGGACCACAGATGGGACATCAGACATCGCATAGGTGTAGCTACGACCCAATATAATGTTATAATCTAAGGGCGCATCAATGAATTCTATGTCAACGTAAATAGTCTTGCCCGCAAGAGTAATAGGACAATTGTGGAACAGGCCAATGGGTTGGGAGGCGTGTCCATCCCACGCTCAGATAGTGATCATGGAAGGAGCTAACTCAAGTTATCCGAGTTGCTTCCAAACCGAAGCATACATCACATAGGTGGATGCCCCCTCATCAATGATACACCGGGAAATGTGAGCATTCCATATTTTAACTGGGATTTGGAAGGCGATGGAAGAAGGAAGAGGAGGATGTTCTAACCGGTCAACATTGAAGACGATCAAGCGATCATCGATAGGGTCTACAATGCCCATGGAAAATAGTAGAGCCTTTCATTATGAAGGGCATGACTGGAGGAGTTCAAACATTGAGATGGTAGTAGGGGATTGTGCTAAATCATCTACTATACTATACGAATGGGCAGCTTTTCTAGAAGCAGCATTTCAGCGTAGTGGTCCCTTAGGGATCTTGGTATGGACCTCCGCCTTAGGCTGAGGGATCTTTAAGGAACCATCAGGTGTCGAATGTAATATTCCTAAATTAGCATGCAACTAATAGGAATATTAATTTTTCCTTTTAAAACCATATGAATGAATAAATGAGCAAAGAGGCTCATTAGTTGCTCAAGTAAGAATAAAAATCCCTCCTAGTGTGAAAAGGGATCATGAAATAACTAGATCAAGCATCCACATGTGTGAACAAGGTCTAAACTATGTGGAAAAGGTCAAATTTTACCAAGTCAACATGATTTATTCTCAAAGAAGTGGATCTTAAATTAGGCTAGCTCAATGTGAATAGAGATCAATCCAACTAGTCAAAATGAAGGCACCTTGAGTGTGAAAAGGGACAAGGCATGAAGATTCAGTCAAGGTTGACTAAGTCAACAAAGTTTTCTAGATACATTGAACCATATTGATGGACAACGCAATTTTTGTGGAGGAGCCTTTGCATGGAAGCAACCTCATAGTGGATTGGACCCTTGGTGAGGAAGCTCATCAATTATATAAAGGAGGAGATGGCAAGCATATGGACATATTGGAGTTTATATTTTTATGTGGTCTACTTAGACTTCCTGCATACTTGGTTGTTTTGCTAAGTTGCTGCACTGCTTAGTGCAAGGGTTTTCCCGGGTGGGAATTCCCTAATCTTTCTTGGAGATCTTGTTTGATAAATCTAAGACAAGACTTCTGATATGAATTTTACACTACCTTGTGTTGGGCCAAGCACTTATCTTTAGCAAAAACGCAGTCCCTTCAGAAAACTGCGTTATTTCTTAAGGTTTGCAGTGGGAGGGGTCAAAACCCCATTTTGAGGAGCTAGTTTCCCAAGAAGAGGATCAACCTCTCTTTGGGAGAGCTATAATAAGATTCTATAGCCATTTCTTTGTATGTTCAGCCATTATTATATAGAGCTTCAACTATCCAGTGTGATTCAGCCACAGATTTGCAACATCTTTCTCTTGTATATATTTTTATAAAAGAGATTAAATCTCTGTTTTTATGCCTCATTGAGTAATATAATAAGAATATATGATTTATTTCTCTATTATTTTGGTTTTACCTCCATTATACTGCGTAGTCCCTTATGTAGCAACTCTGGTATTTTGCAGTCTTGGGGTTTTGTCAATTTTAAGTTGTTTGAGCATGGGAGGCCTATTTAACTATGCTAAAGGCATTTGTTTTTGAAAATATTTTTCATGCATGTCTTATATTGTCTATTCTAAGGGAAAAAACCGTTATTTTTCACTGTTATATCTCAATATTCAGAAAATAACGTTTTTGAGGCCAAAACTGCTACTTTTCCCCACTTGGTGACATTGTAAAAAGGCATGGTTTGTTGCTATGATTATTATATGGAAGCTATGTGTTTAAATACACTACATAAGTTGATTACTTGCTACTATCCAACTTTATAATACCTTAAGGTATTCTTATTTTTGTAGAAAATCCCGGTTTTGGGATATTACAGTGGTATCAGAGCAACAATCTTGGCTCAGCCTATGAGCTTCAAGAATTATGGAGTCTTCTCATGGGGAGGAGGAGATTTTCAGAAGAAATCAGAGCAAACCTTTTTTTTCTAGAGAGAGGAGGTTGTCAAAAATTCTTTTTACAAATCTTCAGGATAGAAGCAAGGGAATCAAAGAAATGAGGAGGGAGAAATTTGAAAATCCCTCAGCAAGATCTATACAAGAGGAAGATTCTAAGTCCTCATCTTATGTATATGGGCACTTAGCCATATCATCAGATCTACCACATTCTATCAGAAATTTCTGCATGAAGAGGAAGAAAGGAGATGTGCCAAAGAGAGATACTCTTGGTGATTATTTGCAAGAATATGAAGCTCAATCCGAGGAGTTCAAAGATCACTTGAATTTCCAAGGGTTTTGCCAAATGGAGGAAAGGAGCACAAGGAGCAAGAATCAAGGTGAGGATAGATTTTTTCTATCTACTTTTGATGGATCACCTCTATGTCCATCTAGGGCTTGGGTGAAGGAGCTAGACACCTTTGTGCAACAACATCAAGTTTCAGAAATTGAAGCCATCAAAGTAATAACACTGAATTTTGAGGGTAAGGCATATGCTTGGTGGTTGTTTGAATCATTTTCCTTAAATAATGCAAATACATCTACTTATGCAAGGTTCATTAAAATATTAGTATAGAGATTTGATGATATTTCATGTGAATCATCTTCTATTGAAACTATCAAACCACATCAAACAAAACTTTTGCATGAGTTGGGAGGGTCTACATATCCAACTCCATTTCTGAAAACCACTGAAGAGGTGGTGAGCTTGTTTGATACTTTTCCAAGGGCAAGATATCCCTTGGATGAAGGGATTTATTCTCAAAAAAAAGACATGAAGATTCCTTCTTCAAAAGAAGACCAAGATCTAAGGTCTCTTGTTGAAGATAAGGAAACTTCAACTATTGAAGAGGAGAAAGAGAAGGGAGGAGAGGATAACACAATCAGGACAAGGGCACCTCAAGCACCTCATGAAGAAGAGGATGGAGCACATGATCCAAGAAAAGAAACTCTTGCACTCTTGCAAGGAGTTTGAAAAGGTCTCACACATAGATCTCTTGGCATGACACATGAGCAGCATGTACCATCATTATCAAATGATGAGATCTTGAGGATAGAAAGAGGAAAAGAGGAGGAAGGGCATCAGAAGATGAAGAGCATGTACCCTTCTCCATTTCAAAGTTGGAAGGAACAAAGAAGGCAAGAGGACCTATGCAATAAAGGTAGGGGAAAATCTGTCCACCTACATCCACATCCTACTCTATGCCTTGATGCCTCTTTGCAAGGAGGCATTTCAGAAGGAAGACCTCCTGATTGGAGGAAAACTAAAGTGTTCTCTCAACTATATGCAGTATTAACATATTTTTCTAGAGAGGGAACCTTGGAAGGAGCCACTACAGAGCTAAGAATCATTGATGGAAGGCTAAGCAAATTTCTGAAATTGACCTTGTTATATTCCATTGATCTATTTGTGTTGGAAAGGATAGATTCATAAAACTGTGTTGATATGAGCATAGTATCAAGAGGCTACTCCATGGATTTAGGGCAGCAAAGGATGCTCCAATATATAATGAAAATTTCTAAACATAACAAAAAGATATTTTCATTTTTGTATGCAAGAGAAAAATTGTGGAAGTTTTGGAGAAAAATAACCTTTCAAAATGAGGGTGACTCTCCTAAACTTCAGTCTTGTCTTGAGCAAGATCATCTGAAAGAGAGGCAGAAAAATAAATTTTGGAATACTCCAAAATGTGACTTTGACATCAAGCATGTCAAGGAAGAGAGCCATCATATGGCAAACGCATCATTTCAGACTTCTACAATGATGTCAATGTTGGGGAGCCTAGACCCTTGTTGGAAGTCCCAACTCTTGATGGAATATTCCAAGGACAAATTCACCTATAAGGTTCTTGATGGGCAAGAAATGGATAGGGAGTATAAGGTAGTTGATGGGATCATTTATGTTCATGAGCATATCTACTTAACTAAAGATTCCAAACTGAAGAATAAACTACTTAGCACAACCTATGAGGTCTTGCTTTCAAACCTCGCTGGTTTCATTAGAACATATCATACTATCTTAGATGGATTCATGTGGGAAATTTTCAAAGAGGAGATTTACTCTCATATGAGTAAGTGCATGGGTCATTTTCTGGTTGAGGAGGAACATAGCTCTTTGGAAGAGTTATCATTATCACCTCCTTATTCATTGAGTGTGAGAAGGAGCTCATCCATGAGCTACCTTACTGATTTTAAACAAGTGTATGATCAACATTGTATTGTTGGAATTCATGATGTATTTATTATATACTTGCATTTTCTTAACACTCATGTGCAAGTCTTCGCTCCAAGAGGGGGCACTTTTTCTGATGGGATTCATGAGCCACTTTGGGCCATGAACAATGGTGATGCTAGCCATTCCTTGGGAGATCTTGGATAAGTAATGTACTCTTCATGGTGTGATTCCTTAACACCAACCATCATACACCTTCTCCAAGCATGCAAGAAGGATGGGGCAGCAAGAAAGTGTTTGGGAAAACACTTGTCATATCATATCCCATGGCAGTTAGGAATAAAACTACGTTGGTTGCACTTGAGGGACCATTTTCCTTCTCCATTATTGCATATGGAAGCTAGCATGACTCTAACTCTGATTCCATTAGCTAAAGATGTTCTTATCTTTTTTGGGAACATGGTTGGAGGAGAGACACATTTGTTGGGTGTGTCCTTGGGGGAAGAAAGTCCCTACTTTTTCTGCACTTCATGTTCTAAGGGGAGCATGAAAAACTATATGGCCACTATTCTATACCACTTGTTCCTTTATGATGTGGACCATATGTTTGTTTGGAGCACTTGGAGCATGCCTCTCATGAGCCAGTGGGAGGAGCTTTTCTAGGAATTACCAAGATGGGAGGTAGTTAATTTTCTTTGGATGATAGCATGGAGGTGGAAGGCCTTCATTGATTATGAAATTCCCCATGTTTGTCTTGAAGAGGGGAGATTTTGCAGCACCCTTGCAGTTGCTTGAGGACAAGAAAAATTTGGGAGGGGGAGATTGTAATATTCCTAAATTAGTATGCAGCTAATAGGAATATTAATTTTTCCTTTTAAAACCAGCTGAATGAATAAATGAGCAAAGAGGCTCATTAGTTGCTCAAGTAAGAATAAAAATCCCTCATAGTGTGAAAAGGGATCATGAAATAACTATATCAAGCATCCACATGTGTGAACAAGGTCTAAACTATGTGGACAAGGTCAATTTTGACCAAGTCAACATGATTTATTCTCAAAGAAGCGGATCTTAAATTAGGCCAGCTCAATGTGAATAGAGATCAATCCAACTAGTCAAAATGAAGGCACCTTGAGTGTGAAAAGGGACAAGGCATGAAGATTCAGTCAAGGTTGAATAAGTCAACAAAGCTGTCTAGATGCATTGAACCATCTTGATGGACAACACATTTTTTGTGGAGGAGCCTTTACATGGAAGCAACCTCAGAGTGGGTGGGACCCTTGGTGAGGAAGCTCATAAATTATATAAAGGAGGAGATGGCAAGCATGTGGAAATATTGGAGTTTATATTTTTATGTGGTCTGCGTAGAATTCCTACATACCTGGTTTTTTAGCTAAGTTGTTGCACTGCTTAGTGCAAGGGTTTTCCTAGGTGGGGATTCCCTACTCTTTCTTGGAGATCTTGTTTGAGAAATCTAAGAGGAGACTTCTGATCCAAATTTTCCACTACCTGGTGTTGGTCCAAGCACTCACCTTCAACAAAAATGCAGTCCCTTTAGAAAACTGCATTATTTCTTAAGGTGTGCAGTGGGAGGGGTCAAAACTCCATTTTGAGGAGCTAGTTTCCCAAGAAGAGGATCAACCTTTCTTTGGGAGAGCTAGAAGAATATTCTATATCCATCTCTTTGTATTTTCAGCCATTATTATGTAGATATTCAGCTATATAGTGTGATTCAGCCACATATTTGCAACAAATTTCTCTTGTATATCTTTTCTGTCAAGAAACCCTTGCCGGGTCATCTTGGATCTGTATAAAAGAGATTAGAACTTTGTTTTTATGCCTCATTGAGTAATATAATAAGAATATCTGATTTATTTCTCTATTCTCTAGTTTTACCTCCATTAGACTGTGCAGTCCCTTATGCAACAACTCCGGTATTTTGCAGTCTTGGGGTTTTGTCAATTTTAAGTTGTTTGAGCATGGGAGGCCTGTTTAACTATGCTAAAGGCATTTGTTTCTAAAAATATTTTTCATGCATGTCCTATATTGTATATTATAAGGGAAAAAACCATTATTTTTCACTGTTATAGCTCAATATTTAGAAAATAACATTTTTGAGTCCAAAACTGTTGTTTTCCCCACTTGGTGACATTGTAAAAAGGCATAGTTTGTTGTTGTGATTATAATATGGAAGATATGTCTTTAAATACACTACATGAGTTGAATAATTTCTACTCTCCAACTTTATAATACCTTAAGGTATTCTTATTTTTGTATAAAATCCTGGTTTTGGGATATTACATCGAAAGAGGCTCTGTAGAAATCGAAGGAGGTGGCTTGGGGATAGACGTAGTGAGAGGCTTGGTGTATAGACGTGACTGAGTCTGAAGTTTGAGGTCAACGATAACATGTTGGTTAGAGTCCATCATGAGGATCTGGTAATCAGGGGTACCAGATAGAAGAGGTTGAGCGGCCACCTGACCTTTAGGTGGTTGGGTAGCCACAAATCCTTGTTGAGGGAAAGGATTAGTAAGCACAGCCGGTTGAATAGGCGTAACACTGGGAGGGATGGAAGGGGAGGCTTTTTTTCCTCGCAATGCTACTTGAGACTCCCACATCTGCTTCATCTGTTGTAAAAGAGGACAATCATGTGTGTAATGACCATAAACACCACAACAAGAACAAGGCTGGTTCATGGGAATAGGCCTTTCCTACTTGGGCTGAGTGCCCTGTTGTTGGTTAGCAGTGTTAGGTGCATTATTTTGAGGATTAGGTCTAGGATTACTGGGATCAGATTGATTTTGAGTGCCTTTCCTCGTCTCTTTGGAGGGAGGAGGATTAGTCGTGCCCTGTTGTGCATACACATGCCCCTGAGGGGGTGGTGGCTGCTATTGCGGGGGTTGAGAAGGCAAGGGAGGTGAAGGTACTAATTTTGGAGGAGCTGGAGCACCAGGCTATGGATACAGATAATAAGGAGGTTGGGTAACAATGTGGTAAACAGGAGGTTGGGAAAAATAGGAGGCATGACGTATCCTAGATACGTGCTATGGAGAGGGGGAAAAGTGCAGGAGGTGCTGGCCCCCCCCAAGGAAAACCATAGCCCATGGGAGGCTGAGCGTATAGATTAGAGAGAGATCCAACTATACCGTTGGAAGCATGAGGTGCCCCTAGTGAATTGGCAACACCGGGTATGGGAAGATCAAGTAGAACAGTATAAACATAACCCGACTGAGCATAGATCAAGTCATATTTCAATGCCATTTGGATAGCGGCTTCTTCGGTTTGAGGAAAATGTGATGCGACATCTTTCACTATAGGAGACAAGAGAGATCTAAGGAACTATTCCATGTAGAAACGATCTTTGAAGGTAGGGGCTTGACCTAGGCTCTTTCTTCTCTGCCATTCCTGGACATGATCGGATAGGTGGGTCACAGATGATTGACGGAAAGAAGTCAAAATTTTGATACCAGTGTCATAACGAAGGGGAAGCTAGAAGTAAGACAAAAAATCCGGGGTAAGAGTTGCTAAGGTGGTATGAGAGGAAGGGGCCTGATCAACATACCACTTAGAAACTTCACCTGTAAGCGTACGTTGGAACAACCGAAGATGAACAGAGTCATCGGTAATGGAGTTAGAAGAACACCACATGTGGAAAGATCGAACATGATTTGTAGGATCTTCTCTAGCAAGGCCTTCAAACTTTGGGATGTCGGAAGGTAGCTTCATCAGCATAGTAGGCCAACTAGCATCATGGTGTATAGGGTCATTTATCAACTGGTCAAAATCGGGGAGGCTGAGGTCTGCCATGAAGGGGAGCAAGGGCGCATCCGAGGTAGTGTCTGTTGCGGTCCCACTAGTGGTATTCCTAGCATGAGGGCTGGGGTCACCACCATCATTAGGTCCTGCACTAGACATGGTGAAGGTGACAGGGGGAGAACTGAAGGCTGAATGAGAAGGAGAACCAAAAGGACCAGAAGAAGAGTCGGTGTTCAAACTCGGTGGAGGACTAACTCGAATCCTACGTGGAGGAGTAAGTCTTCCTACCAAAAATTGAGGATGAAGGCCAAGAAGTCTCCAGGATAAACACCTTGGTGGTGCAATTATGATGAAACAAACATGATACAAAGTAAAAAGAGACCGACAAGGGCAGGGAGGTGCAGGATCAACTGATTACAATGTCGAAACAAGGGCAGAGAGGTGTAGGATCAATTGATTTCAATGTTTTAGAGTCTTTGCTTGGCGGTGTTAGCCAAGCCCTTTTTCGCTTAGGGTGTGTGGGTGAAGTGTGTAGATTTTTATTTTTAAACCTAGACATTCGTAGAGAAAAATAAAAATTGTGATGTATAGCTGCAAATAAACCTACAAATGACAGTATATAAGCCTGCAAAAATAGAAAATAAATAGCTGATAATGCAATAATCTAAACCCAAGGAGGCGGGCCTCTCAAAAAATAGTCTGTAGGCAAGTAAAAAATTGATCAAAACACACTAAAAAATCCAATAGATCTAAGTTTAGGAGGGACATGGATCTAAAGGACAAAATCTGCTGGAAAGTGGTGCAAAAAACAACAACAAATCAGAGGAATAATCGTTGTAAAAGAGGTGGCAAAAGGCTATCTCCTGGAGGGAAATAGAGTGAACCCTAGAGGACAACCCAAAAAAATCTAAGTGAGGTGATTTCGATGGATAACAAGCCCATCTTAAGAGGATCTGAAGGCAAGGTATCAGATCTGAAAAATGGCTGAAGACTCTAAAATTCCAGATAACCTGCAACAGCAAAAAATATTCCACAAGAGGTGGAGGGTACTAAAGCCCTAGGGGGCTAGGGTCCCACTTAGTTGAGAAAAATAGAACAAGCACAGGTCTAAAAAGGGAGGAGATGGAGGTCATACAACCCTGAACAGAGGCTCAAACAAACCCAGAAAACTTTCAGAAAAATTCCCGCAAAAAGTCTAGGTCACAATTTTTGACCCGTTTTCAGCAGAGGTCACAGTTTTTAGGCTGAAAGGTATAGCTTGAGGGTCCAGGTTGTAGTTTTTGGGCCAAAAAGTGCGACCTGCACTTCTGGCACTCTCAGCAGAAGATTTTAGAAAAAATTTCGTCTCAGCTGTGGTTGATGTCTATCACCTGCGCAACAGGTCTGAAAACACACAGAAGTTAGAATTTTTATCGTTTTAGGGTTTTATAGGTTAAAAAAACATCAAGAAAAGAAAAAACAAGAGGCTAAAGAGAAATACTAGGGTTTGAAGCAGCTAGATATGCAAGGATCAGAAAAACGAAAGAGGTCATAATCGTAAACCTGTGTGGAGTCGCCAACTATTAGTATGAATCTTAATTCCAAGCGTACGAAATAAGACCACTTTAGCTGTGCATAAAAAATAGCTCTAACAGCAAATATGGTTGCCAATATCCTCAGATTTGTAGTTAGGTGATCAAGATAAATGCTGCAAAAATCTAGATCTATGCATTAGAAGACATTAAGCAGTAGAAAAAACAAGATTTACTCCAGGCATCCAATAGACAAGACAAGAATATGTTGAATGAATTTTGTATTAATGGCACCTGGGAGGAAAACACAGAAGGGTGTTACTAGTTCTCCTCAATGGGATGGGTTCTTGTAATTCCTCAGCACTTCAGATCTAAAACTCCTCTCTCCTGATGGTGTAGAAAACCCAGACAAAAATGGTAGCAAAATATGACTATGATGGTGGATCAATAGTTAGACCAAAAGTATAGATCCAGAGTGATGTTTAGGCAACAAAAGGTCATGAATGAATGGAAAAATCCTTCTATTTATAGCAAAATATTGAGTTAGTCTAGATATTGGTGCATAATTAAAATATTATTAACCAAATCAAGATCCAACTTTTATGGAATAATTTATTATATCTGTTGGAGGGAAAAGGAATTTGAATTGGGTCAAATCCCTTTATTTGTAAATAATAAATAAATAAATGATTTATTTATCATTTTAAGGATGTGGTTGATTAATAATAAAATAAATAATGATTTATTTAATTATTTATGGCTGATTTAGTCATATTTAACAAAGAATATTATTTAAATAAGGTTTAAATAAATATTCCTAGAAAATAATAAGATAAATAATGATTTATCTAATTAATTTCCGTATTTTGGGTTAAATATAACCGGGAATATTAATTAAACTTTTTTTTAACTAATTATTCCTTGAGGAAAATCAAACAAATGTAGATTTATTTAATATTTCCTCATGGGGTTTCCTGTTTAGACCATAAACAACTTAATAAAGGTGGTTTACTAAGTTATTTTCATAGTGAAAGCAATTTTACTTAGGGTAAAATTGGTGTTACATGGTGTACTTGGGTCCATCTAATAATAATAGGTTATATGACCAAAAAATGGTGTAAGAACTGTGATGAATTTATAAAGCAGGAGCACATAGTAATTGACATGACCTCTGGAATATCTAGGAGTTGCCTCAAGGACAACTACTCAAAGCTACTTATGGTGATCTGAAAATATTTTACTTGTGAAGGTAGATTTCACATGATCTACCAATATCATTTCAGACTATAGCTTCATTTCACAGGTAAACAACTTCTTGATATTCCATTCTTTATCCTCATATTTTTAGGCAAGATGGCTGACAAGGTATAGACCAAACCTGAGAGTAGTGATACTTCCATTTTTCATCGTGGTTTAATCAAATTGTTAGTTATGGAAGAGTTGAAGAAATTGAACATGGATTGGTCTACTTTTCTATTTTTAAGTGGGTATGAGGTAGATGTTCTCACTCCAAGTATGACACCTAAGTCAAAGACAAACACTCCTAAGAAGGACAAAGAACTAAGAGCTGAAACAAAGGTTGAACCTAAGGTAGAGGTGCAGCCCATGGTGGAGCTAATGGAGGTAGAGATTGATCAGTTGTAGGAAACAGTGGTACCTCAGCAAACCCCTACCAGCAACAAACTCAAAATTGATACAAGAGCTCATAGAAGAATCACCAAAAGTCAAATAGAGGGGAAAGGAAAACTTGAAGACATATTGCAAGAAATTGATATTTAAGAAACCCTTGTTTTAAAGCATGTAAAGGTTAAAGGAACAAAAATAAAAAAGAAGGGTCTTATAAAAAAGAATCTTGATTTTTCGAGTGAAGATTCAAGATTTTCCTTTAAACCTAGGAAGCCATTCACTAGGTCATAGATATCAAAGGGAGGCAAGTCTGATAAATTGCATAAAGAAACAGACAAGAAGAAGCAACCAATAAGGGAATAAATCATAGAGTTATCCCTAGCTGAAGTAGAAGTCATCAAGACAAGGAAAGGAAAAGAAAAGTTTCAAGAAAAGTCTGAAGTGGAGCTTCTAAGATAAAAACTAAAGGAAGTCAGAGAAGATGTTTTAAAAGCTAAAATGGAGTTAGATGACGTTAAAAAATAAAGGAATGAGCTCACAGATTTCAAAAAGGAAGTGAGCAAACAAATTGATTTTTATGATGAAGTTGCAAGAAGGTCAAGGAAGATGATAAGAAGAACATTACCATTGCACAGGATGAAAGAACATACCTTGAGGAGAAATATTTGGTTTCAGTCAAAGAGGAGGAAGCTACAAGACCAAGTCAAAGAATTAGAAATCCAAATCGAGATGGTGTAGAAAGAATTGAAGAAAAGGGGTTTGAAAATAGTTGTTGTCGATGACCCTACTGCCCCTTGAAAGATGGTAAGACAAAGTTTTGGCTAATTTTGTCTTAGGATACTCTAGAAAATAAATTAACATATCTCTAGACATGTTTTTTGGAGGTAAAGAGTGAAAATTTCAAAATCTAGAAAAGACAGGCAAGTTCGAAGTGAACTCCAGGCTTAAAGCTGAGTTTTCGCTATGAACTCATTGAAGAATATTTTCAGGTGAAATTTCCAAAATTTATCATAATAGGGGTGAGTAATAGCATGTATTTACCTCATTTTTCCTGTTGAAGACCCTCCAACAAGTAGCAAAGTTAGAAAAGGTGCAGAAAGTGATAAAAGGAAAACACTACGAACTTGCCTTAAAATGATCTGTTTTTACAGTGAGGTGGAATTTTGATATTTTTGTAGCACTTAATGTTTTTCGGGAGTAGATGAGTCATTAGAAGAGGTTAAGAGTACCAGTGAGACACCTGTTGATGAAGGCCACTCAACAATAATATGACATGGCTGCTAGCTCATCATTTTTTTCCACATCACCAACACACAAGTACTCATCCTAAAATTATGAGCATTAGAGCCTAGATTTTAGTATGACTGTTTATCACTTGATCATGGTTATTTCCACCTCAAGAAAATTTGTTTGATTCGATAAGCATCATTATGCATGGGTTATTTAAATTTTTTTAATGAATTTAATATTGATAAATTCCTTTTAGGTTACAAACTCCTTCCAAATATAATTATCTTTATTTTCTCTCCATGTAATGAACTCCTTTTTGGATTAGATTTCTACAACAGTTTCGAGGGTCTAGCCTAGGTGGAAAAATTTATGTAAATGGAATTTCACTCTATAAATTGAGGTATTTTAGAGTTAGAGGGGGTTGATGGATGTTATGACCAAGACTTCTATCGTAATATTTTCTCTACTCAGTTAATATACCATTGTAAAAAACATTTGTTCAGACCTGAGATTCTTTGTGGTATCTTATGTGTTTGTCTCCTTTACCTATTCAATGTTAATTAAACTTACTTCATACATAATTACTTGGAATTTATAATTTATTATGCTCCAACTTCCTTTATGTATCTTTTCTGATGTCAAATATATTTTTGTAAGAGCTCATATTCCTCAGCTTCCATGAAGGATGTTTTTATGTAATTGAGTTTCATAATTACTCCATGCCCAATGGTAGCCATAATATATCTTTCACCTGCAAAAAATAATCTGTTATCACAAAATTAGACCTGATAGGCTGCTAATCAGGGAATCTCATGCAACTGTTTCAAACCAATATTTTAATTGAGGCTTAGCCTTCCTCAATCTGAGAGGGCTCTCTTAAGGGTTAATGATATGGAATAAAGATATAGATGGATAACTCTATTTAGGAAATATATTGATTAAGATAGATGAAGGTTGAAAATAACATCATCATGTATTCATTGGGCTTATGGAGTCAAAACTTTCAGTAATTCAGTGAGTCTACTTGACATGGAAGTTGAGGCAGATCAGAGTTATTTAGTAATAAGACACACACATGAAACATGTAAAACACAGTCAAATCACTTATAAAGGAAGTCAGAGCATCTTATAGATGAATTCTGATTAATATAAATGAACATCACTACAAATGAGATATATGAGAGATACAGATAGAATAGGCAAACACTAAAACATCCTTCAAAATCTCAAGTTGGTCAAGTAAAAGATCTTTGTATTAGCTGAAACAATCAATTAACAATAAGCTGTAATTTTGCCAAAAATGTCCAACCCTTGAAAAAATCGACCCCATGGCCTTTAATAGTCATCTTACATCATCAGATGATCTACCTCTAGGCTAGATAAATCGAATTTTTGTCCATTGACACCTTGCATAACTATAAAACATGAAGCTTATTACAAAAGGACACCTATCCTACTTGACAAACCTATTTAAAAAAGGACTCAAACTCATTATTACTATCTTTAACAAACATTATCTACTTGAAATTACATCATTGAAAAGTATATCATCACATGGTAGAATTTGGATAATGGCATTCATTTCTTCATGATCACTTAGCTGACCTCCTCAAAAATAGGAAACAATACCCTGTTTTTTAGGCAAAGGATATTTTTCTCTTCTTTAAGCATTCTGGCTATCATTTAATATCTAATTAATTGTATTGAATATTTAATATTGGCTTGACATATTCCATGAATCTTCCATAACCTCCAGCTGTTTAGAAACCACTTTAAAGGCTGCTCCAAAAAATGTAATACATTGTGCTACAAAAATACAGCAATTTTGTAGCGCTTTTTGTAGCGTTGCCTTACAAGCCTTTATCTTCAAAAATTCTACCTCTTTTCTCTTGAATCAGTTTTATCATCCTTCAACACATGTATCATAACATTTTTAGCCCTTATCACCCTTTAACACTGATTAGAAAAGAAAAAACACAGCTACAATAGTTTCGTAGCGCTTTACTGCTTTTTAAGCCTGGAGGCGCTAGGAAACTGCTGAAAACTACTAAAAACACAGTTTCTTGCACAATTTTGTCAAATGAAAATTTTAGTTTCCAAAAACTTGTAACCAAAATGTCTTCATCATCCACAAACCATAAACCAACTCCATTTTAGGTTCCTTGAGGCATTTCTTCCTCATTAACAATTGGTTGACCTAATGGTTCTTCAATCATTGTCATTTTGATACCTTTACTCTGCAGTTCATCATGAATCATTTCAAGATACTCTTGTAAATCCTTTACCTGATCTTTAAGACTTTTATTATTATCTCTCGGATGAGTGTTCACCTTTCTTACATGTTTGGTTTCTGCTCTTGCTAGAACTGCCCACTTGAAAAACTCCTATGTATTGTCTAAGTCTTTAGAGACAGCATCAAACTATTTTTCCCAAACCGCCTTCATCTTTTCAAATTGCATTTTCTCAATGTTGTGTTTCCTAGCTTCCTTTTCCATGAAAAAAATTTCTTGATTTTCCAATTTCAACTTTTCTTCAAGGAGCTGGAACTCTGTCTTTTCTATCACTTTTTAATTTCCTTTTTTTAATTTTCTAATTGTATCCTTTACTATGGGTGATGAGAGGTCAATAATCTCCTTAGGTGCTTTAGTTGTCTTAGTGGGTATTTGGAATTCTTTTCCGCTCTCCATAAATTTCCTTTCATGCCTTGTCATAGGATTTCTTGCTTGGAAAATGAAGCCTGCATCTTCTCCCTCAAACAATAATATCTTTGAAGACTTGGATTTTTTCAACTTTTGCTCATCTTCTCCTATGAATTCATCTTGAAAAATAGGTGTTTCCTCTATGTCAATGGAATGAAAAATATCCTCTAAATTCCCCTTTGTTATAGCTTTGCCTTCTGTAGCTACTATCTTTTCCTTCAAAACCATTGTCTGGCTTCTAGTCATTCTTTTGGTCCCTTGTTTGCTAACAACTTGTTCCTGTTTTGCATGTGTGATCGCCTTTGATTTATTTTCTGTAGATAGGGGGTTTGTGTGTCAAGAACTTGCACTTGCTTTGAATTTTTCTCAGTTTTTTTACTTGGATTTACTCTTGCAGTTTCTTTTGATTTTACAACCAAAGGTTGGCTCTGTTCTGCTGCTATTAGTGATGAAATTCTCTTAGCTTTAGGATTTATTGTAGGAGTTAGAGTATCCAACTCAAAACCATTAACTAAAAAGAATGAGGACCAATATATTCCTGACCTTTTAAGTTAATCTAAAACCAATAATTTCATTAAGCCATGATGAAACAATGATGTCTCACTCCCCTCAGACTTTGCTTGAACCTTATCAGCCATCTTTGAAAGACTTCTATGCATATAAAAAGGTAAGTCAAGGGAAATCTTACCAGTGAAGTGTAGAAGTAATTTGAAATTGTATGAATAAACCTTGTGATATCTGCCTTCACATGTAAATTATTTCTGGATGATGAGCAATAGTTTTGAATAATTATCTTTGATGCAACTTCTTGGAACAGTATTGTTGAGATCCATCTCAGTGTGCTCAGGCTTCATGAACTCTTTACACTGCTCCATATTAATTTTGAATCCTTTGAACCAGGTTTCTTAACCTCTTGGAATTTCTGTAATAGCAGCAATGACCTTTGGCGTAATAGACAAACTTAGCATCCCCACTTTAGTGGTTGTTCCACTGAAATTCATAGCAAATTCCTTAGATACCTGTGTATGACAGCCTTGCAATTTCTCACAAAAATGTAAGCAACCCACTCTTATGAATTCTTCCATTAATGTTGGGTCTTCAGTTATTGCTTTCATGTCTTCATGTTCATGTCTTAATCATTTTCCTCCTCTGTGTATTTTTATTTCCTCTGCCATAGTTCTTCAGAGAACCTCACAGCCTCACTTGATATAAATGTTTTATCCTAGCTTGATATAAATGAATCAACCTTGCTTGATATGGATGTAGTAAATCCTTTGAAAGAACCAGCCTCAATTTTGGCTCGATACAATAATGCTTTAGAGCTCAGATATTACGCATGGAGACAAAAAGAATGAGAATGACTAATTAGGAAAGAAATGAAATTTAAATGTCCTCTCACAACTGAAAATGATGGCTTATTCATAACCTACGCTGACTATGATGATTGCAAATGTGGGTATGTACTTCGATTTCATCATTACATGACTCAACAAGAATCTAACCTACCCATTCTCAATGGTTTCTGACATTTGAAAACTTGACTGACAAGACAGTTACAAAACTGCACTTTCGTATCGCCTGTAGTGCAAAATTTATTTTTTGTGCTACGAAACTATCAGCACTTTGATGGCACAAAGTAAATTTTTATAGTGTAATGCGCTACGAAAATGTGGTTTGTTGGCTAATTAGGAAGTTTTTATGCAAAAATTTTTGGAAATGAAGTGCAATGGAAAATGATGAATGTTGGACATGAAAAGAGTTTAAAAATGACTTTGTTTAAACCTTAGGGCAAGCTTCAAACTATAAAAAATCTAAATATTCCCTTGATAAAATTTAAAATGACTCCTAATACCCTATTTTGACCCATGAACCTATGTAACCTTGTAAAAATGATGTTTTGAATTTTTTGAGTGATAACATAATCCAAAAGACATTTGAGATTTAGCCATCTTATTTTTAAGTTTACTTATTGAATATCATATATTTCCTTGAGAGATCCCTCTCTGGTTGGAAGGGCTAACTTCCCAACCCTAAGTGGTTTGAAACAGTGTAATATTCCTACTTAGCCTAAGCTAAGAGGAATATTCATTTTTGTTTTACTTTCTGTTGCATGAATACATGAATAAAGGAGGACATGTAAAGCTCCTAAAAAGACTGAATAAATCAATGCCCATGTGAACACAGATAAATTAGGGCCATGTAAATAATCACTTGTAGGTGTGAAATGGGTTTGAGCTGTGAGACTGGGTCAACATTGACCAAATCTACAGCGTTGTCTAGGTTCAATGTATCTCCTAAAGGGACAGCAAGGAGGCCCCTCATGTGAAAAGAACTAACTCATCAAGGTGGTTTAGGGTTTGCAAAGGCTCTCATCTTATTAAATGAAAGGGAAGGCAACAAGAGAAGGTTGTTGATTGATCATATTTCTGAGTATCTTGTCTGCTTAGACAAATACTATTCTTTGTTGTTTAGTAGAGAATTGTGCTGCTTAGCACTTGGAGTTCCTATGCAGGGATTTCACCTCTTCCTTTGAGGATTCTTGGAGGAGTATTTTATTTTTTGATCCACTATCAAGCTTGAGGCCAAGCTCTACTTACAATTGCAGCGCTGATCCATTGAGGGTTCTGCTACTTTTGCAAGCTGTAGCAAGTGGGATTCTAGATTTGCAGAGATCTAGCTTGTTTTGGGAGCCTCTTCTCATGGAGTATGTCTTTTAACCTCATGGAAAAGTGCCTCTCCTGTTTCTACTTCAGATATGTAACTTGGAAGTGGGCCATCTTTTTCATTTGAGCTACAACGTTGTTTCTATTAAGGAACTACGCTATTTTTATATGAGCTTCTTTATGGTGTTTTGATCATAGTTTTGATGAGAGATCTCTGGTGCTGGGCTTTGCCTTCCACTTTGGTGATCCATGGATTAGCTTTCTAATCCATATTCTGTTTAGATATGATCTATTGTAATGAAATGTTATATTTAGAAATTACTGCAGCATTTTACAGATATGCAACTTGTAACTCAGATCTACTCTTATTTATGCATGATTTGGTCAAAACCCTAAGGGGATCTTGTAAAGAAAACTATCTAGTTTCCAGATCTGATATAGATCTGATGTTTTGTCCACAGATATGTCCTAGATCTGAGTTGTAATATTCAGCTACTACAGCTCTTTAAAATAACGCTGTTGATCCATTTCTACATTTATATATTTGTTGCAGCTTTCTTCTCTGAGGATTTCTTGCTATATTGCCTCATGTGTTCTACTGTATATTTAAATAACTCCATTATAATTCTGATTTGCTACTATAAATTCATAAGTTAACCATATTTTCTGCCCTCCTACAAATACTGTCCAAGGCTATGTTATTTCTGAAGTAGTTTGTTGTGCATAGTTGCAGCCCCTCTTGTAGGGTGTTTTCCAGCTAGACTAGGTTGTGAGAGATCTGTTTACCACACCTAGTTTGAATTTTTTTTGCTCCCCTTTTGGATTTAGACTCCATATCTGCTGATCTAAGGGATCCAAGGGCCGTAAACTCATTTATGTACATCAATCTCCCAGGATTGCGTTATTTCAGCAGGCTTGCTGTGCTATTCTAGATCTGGGATATTACAGTGGTATCAGAGCTCCTTTCTTGGCACAACCTATGCTTTCCATGGAGAATCTCAGCCATGTTGCATTTAGAAGAATATGAACCTCTTACTGAGATGGAGAAGAGGTATCATAACAGAAGTCATAAGAAGTATGATTATACTACTGAAGATCAAGACAAGGGTAAAGCCCCTGAAACTACAAGTGATAAAGAAAGAGAAGAGTTTGCAAGAACTCTGTTGGTGGCCATGAAAGATCTTTCCAAGAAGATCAAGGAGTTGAGGGTGGAAATAATGAGGGAATATCTTGGGATATTTCATCAGGGAGAAAGCTCTGACATGTCTCATCATGGAATTGGTCAACTAGTGAACCTGCCACAAGCTCCACAAGCCTCACAACGCTCCACTATGCCTACCTTATTGGCTGTGGAGAATGAAGGACCACAAGAGAAATCCTCCCTTGAAGATTAATTTGTGGAGTATGACTCTCAGAGTTATATATTGAAGGATAACTTGAGTTTCCAATATTTTTGTCACCTCAAGGACAAAAGAAGACCAGGGCAGCAATATAGAGATGGTGGATTCTTTCATGGTAGACACCACTCTATGGGAAGATTATTTTTGCCCAAGTTTGATGGATCATCCTCCAGATCTACCAAGGCATGGGTAGAAAGGCTAGATATGTATTTTCAGTTGAAAAAATTCCTTGAGGTTGAAGCCATCAATATTGCAGCGCTGCACTTTGAAGGTGAAGCACACAATTGATGGTTCCATGGGTTGTCTACATTGGGACACATCAATGTGAATAATTATGTTGAGTTTAATAGAATATTGGTGGAGAGGTTTGACAGAAAGGATCCTGAAGCACCTTTCATAAGCCTTGCAAAGCTGAAGCAGTCAGGAGATGCAAAGACTTATATCTCTGAGTTTCTAAGATTTTCAGTCATGGTCACTGATCTATCAATAGCAAGGAGAGTCTACATGTTCATTGATGGCTTGGAGGAACCTTTGCATGGGTTGGTTAAATCTACCAAGCCCATCAATTTTCATGATGCCATTGAGAGGGCTAGAGACCTCCAAGATGACTTTCCAAAAGAAAAGGAAACTTTCCAAAGCAAGGCCCCTCACTTTTCTAAGGGGAAGGAAGGAAAATATGCTCTTCCCAAGGAGAGCTCTTTGAAGAAACCTCTTGATATTGATCTCAGGAGGTAATTGAGGAAGAAGAGACTATGCTTCACTTTCCAAGAGTCATGGGCACCAGGACATAGATGTGCTACTGGAAAAGCAAACTACATAGAAGTATTCTCAGATTTTGAGGAGGAAGATGAAGGTGATGAACCTAGGAGGGGTCACAGCGCTGATGATGATGATGAGGGAGATCAAACACCATCCATAGATGGGAAGGTATCCTTTTCTCCAAATAGTGGGACTCTTGCCTCTTTGGGAGGAGTGCCTAAGTACTTGACCCTAAGAGTACAAGGTTCAGTCAAGAATCAGAGAGTGTCTGTCCTGATTGACAGTGGGGAAACCCACAACTTTATCGATGCTCATCTTGTGCAAAGGAGAGCAATCCCTACTGAAAATTTTGAGGGATTTTCCGTTTTCGTCCCAGGAGATTGGACCATGCAATGCATGCAATATGTTCCATCACTCTCTTTCACTATGGGATCTTACACCCTGGTGGATCACTTCTTTGTAGATGACATACCAGACACCAACATCATTTTGGGTGTCCAATGGTTGATTACCTTGGGGAAGGTTACCACTGATTGGAAAGAGTTGCAAATGGAGAGGGTGGACTTGAAGAGTGGGAAACCACAAAATGATTCAAGGCATGCACACTTATCCTTCACCTAATACCTCCACACAAACAACAGAGATGGATTTGCGTAGTGGAGGTAGGGATCTCATAGTTCCTTCTCTCATGTTCATGAGGATGCTGCAAGGGACATTCTTATCTCATGGCAAGTGACCTAGAATGACATCAAATTCAGATCTTGTGGGGAAAGCCTCACAAAATGCTGCTCTAAATCTAGATCCAGGAAGTATTGGATCAATGGAAGAACAAGCTACAACGCTATAGGAGGAGAAGAAGGGGAGGATCGTCCTTCCAACAAATAATTTTGGCATGTGTGATGTCAAAAAGGAAATCAGAAAAATGACAAGCACCTCCATGGATGTATCAGCAGTGCTGTCATTCTTGAGCAGTGTGGATATTTATTGGAAATCTCAACTGCTTGTAGAGTATTCCAAATATCTCCACATAGGTATGATACTAGATGGCATACATCAAGACGAGGGCTACTTAGTCCAAGGTGGAGTCATCTATTATCATGGTAAGGTCTTCTTGGCTAGAGCTTCCAAGCTCAAGCAGAAGATCCTACAAGGAGCATATGAAGAATTATTCCTCAGCCATATGTATTTGATGAAGATCTATACCCTCATCATGAAGAGTTTTGATTGGGAAGGCATGAGAGGGAACTTACATCAGCACTTTCAAGAGTGCAATAGCTATGGAGGATTGGGGCAACCAATGGACTCTTTGCAAGAGTCATCTCAGCCAGCTCTTCCTTTGCTTGAGAGGAGGGGAATGTTCATGCACAACTCCATGTGTGTGAAAGACTATGATGGTAAAGGATTTGATCATGATAAGAAAGTTGTATTTTCTGATCTGTTACATTATTTTTCCATGTTTTTGCAGGATATGACTCCTAAAGGGAGTGAGAGATCATGTGGATCTCATAGTTTGTTGGGGGCCAATGGAAATTATGAACTTGGCCACTCCCTTGATGTGCAAAGGGAGATTCATTTTCATGATGGGTGTTTCCCAAAGGCACAAAACTTATGTAACATCTTCAACCATGTTAAGGTGACTCATGTAGAAAAAAGTGTGGCGGGAACGCCAATTTCCACACCTGGATCTAAGGAAAACAAGAGGTGCACTGCGCTGGCATCACATGTGGGATTTTGACCCACCTCCTCAAGTGCAAATTTCAGTTTGCATATATGTAATCTTGCTTCCATACGTCGATGATATAGTTGTATTGTTTATGGGATTGTATGGATATAGGATGGGAAGTGTGTATGTACCACGTGGGTTGGAACCTCTACCTATACTTCATGATACATGTTTTATATGTAGCATTGCTCCAACTATGTTTATTTCTGTTGAGTTTTTCACTCCTGAAGGGATGGATTATGCTCACATTATGTTGGCCTTGGAGGAACAATTCATTATGCATTGGATTGTTGAGCACTTGTCTTATGATGAGGACTTGATCCTTGATGATTCCATCAATGGAGGAGGAGAAGAACTACAACTCTTACCCTATTATTTGCTTGAGGACAAGCAACATTTTGGAGGGGAGGACTGTGATATTCCTACTTAGCCTAAGCTAAGAGGAATATTCATTTTTGTTTTACTTTATATTGCATGAATAAATGAATAAATGAGGACATGTAAAACTCCTAAAAAGACTGAATAAATCAATTCCCATGTGAACACAGATAAATCAGGGCCATGTAAATAATCACTTGCAGGTGTGAAAGGGGTTTGAGGTGTGAGACTGGGTCAACCTTGACCAAATCTACAGTGTTTTCTAGGTTCAATGTATCTCCTAAAGGGACAGTGCAGTTCTAGAAGGAGGCCCCTCATGTGAAAAGAGCTAACTCATCAAGGTGGTTTAGGGTTTGCAAAGGCTCTCATCTTATAAAAGGAAAGGGAAGGCAGTAAGAGAAGGTTATTGATTGATCATATTTCTGAGTATCTTGTCTGCTTAGACAAATACTATTCTCTGTTGTTTAGTAGAGAATTGTGCTGCTTATCACTTGGAGTTCCTATGCAGGGATTTCACCTCTTCCTTTGAGGATTCTTGGAGGAGTATTTTCTGATTTGATCCACTATCAGGCTTGAGGCCAAGCTCTAATTACAATTTCAGCGCTGATCCATTGAGGGTTTTTACTGCTTTTGCAAGCTGCAGCAAGTGGGATTCTAGATCTGCAGAGATCTAGATTGTTTTGGGAGCCTCTTCTCATGGAGTGTGTCTTTTAACCTCCTGAAAGAGTGCCTCTCATGTTTTTACTTTAGATCTGTAACATGGCAGTGGGCCATCTTTTTCATTTGAGATACAACGTTGTTTCTATTGAGGAACTGCGTTATTTTGATATGAGCTTCTTTATGTTGTTTTGATCACAGTTTTGATGAGAGATCTCTGGAGCTGGGCTTTGCCTTCCACTTTGGTGATCCATGGATTAGCTTGCTGATCCATGTTTTGTAATGAAATGTTATATTTAGAAATTACTACAGCATTTTACAGATCTGCAACTTGTAACTCAGATCTACTCTTATTTATGCATGATTTGGTCAAAACCCCAAGGGGATCTTGTAAGGAAAACTATCTAGTTTCTAGATCTGATATAGATTTGATGTTTTGTCCATAGATCTACCCTAGATCTAAGTTTTAATATTCATCTACTACAACTCCTTAAAATAACGTTGTTGAGCCATTTCTACCTTTATATATGTGTTGCAGCTTCCTTCTCTGAGGATTTCTTGCTCTATTGCCTCATGTATTATACTGTATATTGAAAGAGCTTCATTATAATTTTGATGCTGCTGTACATTCATAAGTTAACCATATTTTCTGCCCTCCTACTCATACTGTCCAAGACTGCATTATTTCTGAAGCAATTTGTTGTGCATAGCTGCAGTCCCTCTTGTAGGGTGTTTTCCAGCTATACTAGGTTGTGGGAGATCTCTTTACCACACCTAGTTTGATTTGTTTTTGCTCCCCTTTTGGATTTAGACTCCACATTTGCTGATCTAAGGGATCCAAGAGCTATAAAATCATTTATGTAAAGCAATCTCCCAGGAGTGCATTATTTCAGTAGGCTTTCTATGCTATTCAAGATCTAGGATATTAAAAACAGTTACACTAAATTGACTATTGAGAAACACAATTAGTTTCAATTTGGTGATAACAGAGTCTACAAACAAAAAAATTATATGTATCATTAAGAAGACCATTTTCTCTGAACAAAGGAACTGGCACTCTCCTTTGCTGAATGCCCTATAGTTTGACCATGTCACACCAAAACATTCTATGAATACATATCCTTACTTCCTCGTGTACGGAAAACAATCCAGATCACCCCCAAGAATCTATTTTCCTAACCTTCAAATATCACAAGAATCCTAAGGAAAACATGCTTATTGGTTCAGTGTAGGATAAACACCCTTCACAAGTTTTAGGAAGAAAGACAAAAAGAAAAATAAAATTTTTCTCTTCACCAGAGTCGTATCAAGAGGTGGTTCAACAAGAATTCTGTAGGGAAGAATGAATTTTGTGTGGGTGGCTTAGTATTGAAGTGGAAAAAATCCCACGAGGAAAAATGAAAACACACTAAGTTCCAATCCTTGTGGATTGGTCCATTTACTATAGACGAAAAGCTTGGTTGACACACATATCATCTTCAATCACTATACGAGAAGATTGAATCTCTTCCTATCAGTGGCTAAGGCATAAAACCATATTTTTGATGATGATATAGGGTTGTGCCCTACCTTATGTACATGTTTTCTTGTTTGTTTGGTCTAGTTCTTGTTTCAATTTTTTAAATAAGTGTCATATGTGAACATGTTTTAAAGATTCTTTATGTGTGGTTGAGTTGAAATGAGTCTTGTGATACCAAAAAATTTGTATATCCTTTGGTCCACCTTTTTTTTGGTTATATCTTTTGGTCGATGATGTTCTGATGGAAAATATGATCCGTCTGAAAGGAGAGTTTTGTGTTGAACCATGATACTTGTGTCTATTCTGGAAATCTTATACCCATACTCAATTATTTATTTTTCGGTTTTTTCATGCCTATCGATTCAGTAGAGGAGGAAAAGGGGAAAAAATCATATGAGAAAATATAACTCAAAGGTATTTATATGCTTCTCTAAAGAAACAACCTCTCCTGCTCTCAATAAGTCGAGATCCCTCTTCCACCCATAAAATGAATAAGTGCATATTCAAAGTCCTATTTAAATATACAAATAAAGGTAAAAGAAGAGAAAGGCTTCCTCCATAGATGAGTGAAGAAAGCAACTTCGTCAGGGTATTGTCTAGGCTCGCTAGAAGCGGAGCAATGTTTTTGCTCCTATAGTGACTCTGCCAAGTTATTTTCCAAACTTGTTGGCAACGAAGCAATGCTATAGATGAAAAAATATACTTTTAAAATATAAATCTCGCAAACCATACTACCTTTCCAATTCAAAACATTGCAATATTTTTTACTCTTATGTTCTTGTTTAACTGATAAGGCACAAAGGGGACCATGTTTATTCATGGGGTAAGTGGGTAAGCCAAAGTGATATTCATGATGAATCAACACTCCCTCAAGAACCGAGAACCTTCACAGAAGATTCAACCAAGACAAAGAAGTTGGAATTCAACTAGTGTGTTGCCAAGTGTTGTCACTGCTACAACACCCTCCAAAAATTTTTTGTGCGCCAAATTTAGGATCCTACCTTGGTCTTGCATATTTTCATTGCAAACATTGAAATCCATTGTATGTGTATTCTTTAAGTGTTTTGGTCCCTTTTGAAAGAAAGGAATTTTTTTGTCTTTTAGCATGTTAAGTGTCACAAAATGCATATCATCTTGTTTTGGTGATTTCAAGGGGTTAACTTTGTGTATATGAGTTTATCTTACCATGTAAACATTTATTGCACTCATTTCCAAAGTTGTAAGAAATGTGGCACAAGTTTCGTCATTGTCATCGCAAAGTGTATATTTAGTGTCACACTTGTTGCGAGTTTTCGCAAAGTTGTCACAATAAGGGAAGTACGTTGTTCATGTTTCTTGTATGATCAATGTTTTTGTGTCATCAGGTATTCTAAGTGTGTGATCACCCTCAAGTATTATCATCTTTTACATCAGCTTCATCGATCCCACACTTAGTCAATTTCAAAAATCTCTATGACCAAGAAACTTAGCATCATCCAACCCTCCTGAATTGTACAGTGTGTTGTCTCATCCCTCTAGCTACAACCCTGCCTCTTGACACTATGTAGTGCATAGTTCCTTCCTCATAGTAGTACACACTGCGTAGTTTCAGTGCTCAATCCAAGATTTTGGCCTCCAAAAATGTGTAATTAATCCCTCCAGCATGGCCTTAACTATGCATTTCACAGTCTTTGACCTCAAGCCCAACCCTTGATATCCTAAGATGCAAAATTGTGCAATCCCCCAGGCTTCTCTTCCTTCCAAAACTACATAGTAGAAAAAATCAGTCTTCAACCCCTCTTCCTAGCTCCCTGAGCTCCCCAACTATGCAATATTTTTGTTCAGTCTAAGCTTGAACTACACATTGCATAGTCTCAAGGCTCAAGATCAACCCTTGAATGTTTGAGCTACGCAATTTCGCAAGCACTGAGCCTCTTTTTCACCCTATTACCTGGTCTCATATTAGTTAGTGGATCTTAATGCAACATATTAGACTAGGGGTTTATCAGACTAATTTCATCTTGTCATGAGTGAACTACAGATGTAGGTACTCTATCATACCATGAAAGGATGATGAATAAGGATATGGATAAGGGAAACATGCTAAAATACATCTTTATATCTGATTATGAAAGTATATCAATAAAGAGAAAGAAAAGTGAAACCAGTTTGTGACCATAACTCAATACCTAATATCATTGAAGACTCCTTACCTCTAAGCCATATGGAGGTGAACATAAGAGATTTACCAAGAAGACACATAGCAAGGAGTAGCAATAATGGATTTACATTTCAATGTCATCAAGAATTCCATGTCAGCAGTGTCATTTCATGTCATGTTATGAGTCGTCATATGCCACATCATTCTTGTGGATTATGTATTTCATATTTGAAAATGTAATTTAAAGTCGAAGTCCAAAGGACTTGTATAGAAGATGAAGAGTCATGTAAAGTTGAAAAGTCATAGGAAGTCAAATAGTCATGGGGGTAGTCAAAAAAACACAAGGGAGGTGACGCATCACTCCACTGGTTATATATACACCCTCATTCTATGAGCAAAGTAATTTTCACCTTAGCTCCTCCTGCAAGGCATTAGAGAGACAAGCTAGTTATTTTGGGGAGTAAGTAGTGGCTCCAACTCTCCACTATTAGAGCTAGTGATGTTCGTTGTATACTTCTGCCTTGGGAATTTTACTTAATATCTGAAGCCTAGTGGCCAAGACGTTATTCGTGCATGGATTATGAATATTTTTTTCCACCTGCACTAAAGTAGTTGAATTATTTCAGTTGTTTTAGTGCTTATTATTTTGAGAATGTGTTGTAACGGTTGTGATGACCGTCACATATTTTGTGGACTATTTCGCTGAATGTTATACAGATATTTCTTGTTTGTGTTGGTTGAAATTGAAATTGCATCCTTGTGGACTATTCCACTGTTTTTTATATGGATCCTTCTTTTTTTTACGTGTCTCTACGAGAGTGGTATTATTATCTCGCTCCTAGGGGCTCACTCATTTTATCTTTCGCGATAAAATAACCTCGACACACCACAACTGAACACTCACCGGGAGCACTCACTTTATTTTCGAAGGCATATGTGCATTCCTCTCTCTTGTGATTGTTAGATCCAAGGAAATCCTTTAATAAATCAACAACCATTCCATATTCTGGATGGGGCTCCTATCCCAAAGGGTGTGAGGTCTAATTGGGACAATATATTGGGGAGATACCTTAAATGTTGGTGGGTCTAGCACCATCAACAGATCAATAAATTCAAATTATTTACCTTCTTCACAACATCTCCTAATAATCCCCTTCACATTTACTTCATCATCATACAAGTATGATCATCATGCTATTCATATCATCATACTTGGATCATACAATTTGGATCATCATTCTATGATTATTGGATCCATTAATTCAAATTGTAAAGGTCTCCAAGGATTACCCTCCTTTTTCGTATCTCAGACTTCAAGATTGTAGGACTTTGTATGCTATCACACACATTTCTATATTGTCACAATAATAAATTTTAGATAGCCTTTAGGCTTTGGATCAAAACATCTAACTTCATATTGTCTTAAAAAGTATTTTGGATCACAGTTTTGAACTTTAGATAACCTTCAACAGGCTTTAGATCATATAATTCAACTTCAGATTATCCTCAACAATATTTCATATCACAATTTTAAACTTTAGATAACCATCAATAATCTTTGGATCATAGCATTGAACTTCACATGGTCTCCAATAATATTTCAGATCATTTCCACAAGAAAACATGGCTTATATTTCTTGGGACTTGTTCCTTGGGTGCCAAAAGAAGATATTGAATTTAGAAAGATATTAAAAGACAAAATATTTTTCTTGAACCAACCATTGGATGTTTCTTATATGATATTCACATGGATGACCATGTCAGATCTGTTTCAAAGATCAAATTACTTTTCAGGAAGAATGAATTTAACTCCATATATAGTCAACTGACATTCCAAATGGGTGCGAAAATAGGGAAGACTAACTTGAATATGTTTGAGGACGAATTAGCACTATGGAGGCCTTTAAGATACATAATAAATTGTAAATTTTCTTCTTTCGAATGTGTAATATTACCAAATGGGAAAAGCAAGAATATAGCACATAATGTTGGAAATGGAAGTGTAGATCAATGCACAAAAGTGAGAGACCAAAATGGAGCTTCTTTATTAATCAAAACAACATCAAACATGTATAATATAATGGGCCACAAAGCATACAACAAGATAGAACAAGCCTCTAATAAAGAAAACCCTCAATAATGAGGTGTTTCTACTATATAAAAATTCCAGAAACACTGCTACATCACAGTTATATAAGCACTGCTACAGTAGATTAGTACACAAAAGATATGGGCTGATATAGGAATAAAAAATAATTTACAATGAAGATCAAGGCTCTATACAACCTCCAGAAAAGAACCCAAAAGGGTCTCCAGGAAAAACACCCAATAATACAATATGAGCTATAGCCATAGGGATGAAAGTATGATGCAACAAGATAGATGAAGAATTATGGCTGAAGTTGATACGATAATAAGTATGATATCCTCCAATGGATCCTCTGGATGAAAGGTTGACCCCTTCACTAAAGAAAACACTCCCAGATCACCTACTGCAAATACCCCTGCAACTCTTCCCTAAATTAATGCATATCCAGACTAATATTTCACTGTAAGGGATAAAAACACTATGGCCTGGTACCAAATGTATCAATAATGATCCAGGACCTCATTTTATAGACTCCTAAGAGAAAGGAAACTTCCTCCAATGAGATATATCTCAGAAATCACTCAAATCAACCCTCCACAACTTCTGCCCTGCAACACAACACAAACCCTCAATAGGAACTGCATTGTACATTAAGACTGAAGCCTTGGCCTGATGCCTGAAAGTGGAATATAGTTTAATGCTCTTCCTAGATATCATTAAAGGAAATAGGTGGGATTCCCACTCCGGAACACCCTATGTTAAACAACACTGCAATCTTAGATAAACAACTGAAGAAAGCTATATGTCTAAAAATACCATATAATTAAAATATCATATCATTAAATTGATTTTATGGATGCCATCTTCTTCCTTATAAAGTGATGAGCTTTCTCACCCTAGGCCCCACTCATTAAATTAACTACTTCCATGCATGAGATCGCCCTCCAAAACTGCCCAATCCCTCCATAAATGTCCACTCCTCCATAAAAATGCTGTTGATTTGGTCAAAGTTGACCTAGTCTAGGTGTTCCAGCCCCTTCTCACATACAAGGGTGCTCAATTAAGCTACTAAGGTGTCCTCCTTTCACATTAGCATTGATTTTATTCATATTAAGGAGATTAATGGGTCTCCATACCCTCTTATTCAGCAAATTAAGAAGAAAAAAGAAAAATTAATATTCCAACTAGCTCATGGCTAATTGGGAATATTACAGTCCTCCCCTCCCAAATGTTGCTTATCCTCAAGCAACGGTAAAGGTGAGTGTTGCAAATCTTCTCCTCCTCAATTGGTTACATCTCTATGTGATAAGCTTCCCTCATAAGCCAAGTGTCTCCCAATCCATCCCTCCATGACATGCTCCTCCCAAGTTCTCATGAGATGGAAATGACTCATCCCATAAGGAAGCAGAAGACCCAATGTATCCATCTTTGTTTCCCCAATGTTCTCCCTGAAATATGTAGCATAATAAACATGGAGAGTCTCTCTCCCAAAGGGCACATCCAATCCTTCCGTCCTCCCTCCAATCATTCCCATAAAAATAATAAGGACATTATCAATATATGGGATCAAAACCAAGTGCACATAAGCAGAAATATGCAAAAATGGAGGTGGGGCATAGTCCCACATGTAGAACCAACATAGTATATCTCTTGACTGCATCAGATAATGATATGGTAAGTGGTTTTTCCACCACTTACTTTCTTCCATAGTTTTATCATCAGTTCTGAAAAGCTGAGAAATGTTTGGTGCCTTTGGAGTGCACGCTGAATGATACAACATCTCCCTATACCCTCTTAGGGAGTGGCCATCCTAAAAAAAATTTATGGCCCAAAGTTGGCCATGAAGTTTGTAAGGAAGAATCCTCCTTCTTGGAGAAATGACCTGCACATATATGGTAAAGGAGTGAAAATAATCATCAAATAAAACATTATGCACATAAACATGTTCCTTACCATAATCTATGCTCATACAAATGGAGTGCTCCATAGATAGATCCCCTCTCATTCCCAAAGAGGAAAGATGTGGTTGTGATAACTCCCTCAAAGAGTTATGTATCTCCTCCATCTCCACATAGTCCATGAATATCCTCAAATGCTGATATATCTCCTCTTCAAAGCCTTTCCAAGTGTATCCCTCCATGATGCTTGTAGAAACTTCTCCTTGAGCTTGGAAGCTCTAGATAAGAAGATTATACCATGATAGTGTTATCACTCCAATAATTCTCAAGGGTTGTATATATTTTGGTTTAAAGAATATTAGAGGTAACCACAAACCTACGTTTAAGCCTTAGGATCTAGCCTTCCTAATGCTTAGAGAGGGCTCTCTCTATATGATTTATATATTTTTATTTTAATTGATTTTAGGCTAGTTATGTGAGATTACTTGGGATTTGATTTTGGGTTTAGTTTGGTGGTGTAATCACTGTTGAGCCTTACAATAGGTATGTATTTACTCTCAAATACTGTCCTTTTTCCTCTTCTTCATCCATTTTCGTGCTACAATATAATAATATCATGAATGGATTTCGATAAAAAAAATGAATGAAATACTCTTGATATGATTTAACCGTCTAAAATAATTCCCATTGCTTTTATGATGAAAATAGCTAATAAAATAATAGTTGTTCCCAAAAAGGAAGAGAAGGATCTAATCGAGGGAAAAAAAGGCGTGGCCGAATCCGAAAACAAATCAGAAAAGAACGACCAACTGTTCAGAATAGTAATCTGTTGCGAATGCCTCAAGATCCCCTGATCTTGAGGGATCACATTTTCCTTTTCCTTAGTTATAAAAGCATGAATAGAATACGAAGACGGGGAGAGGAACGATATGATGATATAGGAGAAAGAAGAGAATGTAAATCCGACTGTGTCATGTATTATGTTGTGTATCTTTCATTTATGTATCATTTGATAATGAACAGAACATAGTTCTGAAAGACAGAATTGTATTGCAATGATTCTGATGATTAATACATAGTTGCATTGTTGTTCATTCAATTGTTCTGGAGTAACTAAGAAGTGTTCGCTGGCAGCTAAGGGCCCAGTCTCTGGTGAATTTCGTTGCTATTATTTGTTCTATACCTTTCAATTTACTGCAATTGTATTATGCTTTTCTGCTTTACAGTGAATTTCTTTTAATGGTATTAGATTTCTGTATTTGCTCCTCTACGTGCGTATTTCCAATTTGTCAGTTGTTTGTTAACAGAATTGGTTTTGATTACTTAAAGCATAAAATTTTATTTCCATTACTTTCCTTGTGTTCGATAGTTTAGATCCAATTGAAAGAGCTCAGTTAATATTTCAGTGCTTTCGGTTGATTGAATTATTTGAATTAAAGAATGAATCAGAGTTTTGGATAGTAATGCATAGGCGAATTACTTTCTTTAAAGCTTCAGATTTATGATTGCATATTTATTCAACAATTGGCTTTAGCATTACTCCTTGTATGAATAAGCTTGCACATACTATGTACACACTTGAAATAAAAGGACTTACCCTGGTTGATAATTAATGTGAGGCAATTAGGAGTTTTTAAACACACCTTTTAGCACCCAACATTTTGGCACCATTTCCAGGGAGTGTGTTGCTACTCTAAGTAATGTCTGATTGATGTTTTTTTTTCTCTACTGAGGGAGAACTGGGTATTAAAAATGGAAGGTAAGAACCTACATAAATAACGAGTAAAATGCTTGCTCATCTGCCGCTTTCTAGCAGAATTGTGTGAGAATTTAAAGTAGTGATGAACGTTTGTATTTCTGCATGAATGACTAAGAAGGAAAAACCTGAAAAAGACAAAATTCCTCCCTCTAAACCTGAAAAACCTAGGGGACTGGTGACCCTTGGATGATCAACTTTTATCGAAGAAATCTTAAGAAAAGCTGAGTCTCAGTCATCTGTAGGACCCCGAATTGCTGCTGCCTGACGTTGTATTTACTCCCTTCAAGATGCAGGACCACCATCTATAGCTAACGCTGAGATTCACAGTAATACTGAAGGGATTGAACAGAGTTTTCAAGATACTAAGAATTCACAAACTCGCCCTTCACAAGAAGGAAACTCTTGCAACCTCCGTGAAGGAGAAGGAGAAATAGGCAGTTTTGAAATTAAATTATCAGAACCTAGATCTCTTGAAGTACTAACTGAACAGAGGATACCTAGTATCCCAGATCAAGGTAGTGCTATTAGAACTATTCCACCCTCTTATATATATCCTAGGAATAACTCTCCAGCTCCAGAGATCCCTGAAGAATATTGGCATATTTTTTATCAAATGGCTCATAAACAACAACCTCAAACTTCTACATTGCAATACTCTATTGTTGACACAACTTTCAATGCCCCCATGAAGGCTATCCCATTAAAGAATATTACTACCTTTCATGGGCTAACTTCAGAAGATCCCGATGCATTCCTTTTAGAGTTTGATGTTTTATGCAAGGGGGTTATGATTACACTACCAATCCCCAGAAGCTGAAGTTATTCCCCTCTACTTTGAAGGGAGTAGCTCTGCGTTGGTTCATGGGACTCGATGGAGGCACTATCAATGATTGGGACCAAATGAAAACATCTTTCCTTAAAAAATATCAAGATTATTTCTGGACTAGATAATTAAAATATGAAAATTTTCAAATGGTAGCCAAGCCTAGTGAGAATCTGGAAGAATATGTAGAACGTTTCCAATATAATATTCAAAGGTATCCTTATACAAATATACCTGATAATGTTTTAAAAACCACGCTGATTAGAGGTATGAAAGACCAATGGGTAGAGACATTAAACATAATGGGTAAAGGTGACATTTATCAAGAAAGCTATAACAATATTATAGATTTGTGCATTAAGTGTTCTAGGGGTAGTACACGGATGAAACCAGTCGGACATGATGCAAGCTCCAGAGACAACAAAGCCTCAAGAGGAAGCATTACACAAAGCGAAATCGGAAATATGCTAGAAAGTTTCAAGACTGATATCCTGGGGACCATGGCAACACAATTGGATACCATGCAAGCTAAGCAAAAGCAGGTTATAGCGGAATAGAATTTGGCTATTTTCTACCCTCGTTGTAGATAGAAGCACAGTCATAAAGAATGTCCCCCAGATACGATACAAACATGTGCCATATGCACTAAAGAGCACGCCACGAAAAGCTGCCCATCACTCCCAGGATTGAAAGCAGTTTTCAAGGAAGCAGAAGAAGAAATGGAACTAGTATATCTGTTGAACCAGTGTCGCCAATGGAAAGCATGTCAGATACGTGTTAGTATGAATATTTTGTCGAAGTGTATGAAAAAAGACCACTTTAGCTATGCATAAATTATAGCTCTAACATCAAATATGGCTGCCAATATCTTCAGATCTACAGTTAGTTGATCAAGACAAATGCTGCAAAAATCCAGATCTATGCATAAAAAGACATTAAGTAGTAAAAATAAGGTTTTGCTCCATACATCCAATAGACAAGACAATAACAATATTTTTGAAATAATTTTATATTAAGGGCACCTGGGAGGAAAACAAGAAAGGTGTTTCCAATTCTCCTCAATGGGATGGGTTCTTGAAAGTCCTCAGCACTTCAGATCTAGAATTTCTCTCTCTTGTTGGTGTAGAAAACCCAGACAAACATAGAACTCAAAGGGAGCTCACAAAGTGAAATAATGGAAAAATTGAAAATGATAATGGCTCAAAGTCAGACCAATAGCATAGATCCAGAGTGATCTAATAGGCAACCAAAGGTGACCAATGAATGGGAGAACCCTTCTATTTATAACAAAATATTGGGTCATTCTAGATCTTGGTGTATGATTAAAATAATATTAACCAAATCTAGATCCACCTTTTATGGAATATTTTATTATATTTGTTGGAGGGAAAAGGTATTTGACTTGGGTCGAATCCCTTTATTTGTAAATAATAAATAAATAAATGATTTATTTAGTATTTTAAGGACACGAGAATTTGGCGGAAATTCCGACGGCCAATTCGTCGCTATTTCGACACATAGTCGTCGCAAGAGCGACAGTTCGGGGGCGGAAAAACCATGGTTTGTCATGCTGTCGCCGTTCCGACGCACGTAAAAAGTGTCGCACTATCAACACTTCTTCCGCCGTTCCAAACAAGCGTCACTCTTCCGACGTCTCACAAACCGTCGCGCCTCCGACGTTTGTAAACTGTCGCACTTCCGATGAAATGTGGTTCGACGTTTGGAACGTCGCTCTTCCGACGCTTGTAAACCGTCGCAATTCCGACTCAACGTGGTCCGACGTTTTGGACGTCGCTCTTCCGACGCTTGTAAACCGTCGCAATTCCGACTAAACGTGGTCCGACGTTTTGGATGTCGCTCTTCCGACGTCTGGAAGATGTTGCAATGCCGACGATATGTGGTCCGACGTTTGGAACGTCGCTCTTCCGACGTTTTCATGCTGTCTCTCTTCCGACATTTTTGGGTTGTCGCAGTTCCGACGTCTACAAGGCATCGGTAGACCGACGGAGGGTTCAATTTAAAAAAAAAAAATTAAAATTTTAAAAGACGAGAAACGTTGTTTTGAAGATATTATATGAAGTAAAACAGTCCATGAAAGTGAAATAGCAGTATGTAGAATAGTAAATCAACAGATAGAGTACCGACGTCCATTGTTCCAAATACAAATTAAAGTACCCAAAACCCTACAACAGTGAAGTAAAACAGTCCATGAAAGTGAAATAGCATTATGTAGAATAGTAAAGCAACAGATAGAGTACCGACGTCCATTGTTCCAAATACAAATTAAAGTACCCAAAACCCTACAACAGTGAAGTAAAACAGTCCATGAAAGTGAAATAGCAGTATGTAGAATAGTAAAGCAACAGATAGAGTACCTACGTCCATTGTTCCAAATACAAATTAAAGTACCCAAAACCCTACAACAGTGAAGTAAAACAGTCCATGAAAGTGAAGATATTATATGAAGTAAAACAGTCCATGAAAGTGAAGATATTATATGAAGTAAAACAGTCCATGAAAGTGAAGATATTATATGAAGTAAAACAGGTAAAACAGTCCATGAAAGTGAAATAGCAGTATGTAGAATAGTAAAGCAACAGATAGAGTACCGACGTCCATTGTTCCAAATACAAATTAAAGTACCCAAAACCCTGCAACAGAGAAAACGCTAATCATGTGAGGAGTGTGATATGTCCAAAATATAAAAAGACCATCAGACCATATCAATAAACCAGCAACATAGACCAGCATCGCTAGTTTTGAAGGCAGAGTGATAAACATTAATTATTATTTTTTCACAAGAGAAAAAAGGTTGTTTTGAATATATTATATGAAGTAAAACAGTCCATGAAGTCATTACATTTTCACATCTGAAGATTGGAACCCAAATATCCATCCAGAAAAGTGGAAGTCCCACCCCAGACAGTGATAGAAAAATACCCCATGTCACATACAGGGACTTGATATAAAACCCAGTAACGGTTCACATGGAGATTATCGACAATCTGAGAAAGCATCCAAATATGCCCGAGGCATCTATAAGAAAGTGAAATAGCAGTATGTAGAATAGTAAAGCAACAGATAGAGTACCGACGTCCATTGTTCCAAATACAAATTAAAGTACCCAAAATCCTTGAACAGAGAAAACGCTAATCATGTGAGGAGTGTGATATGTCCAAAATATAAAAATACCATCAGACCATATCAATAAACCAGCAACATAGACCAGCATCGCTAGTTTTGAAGGCAGAGTGATAAACATTAATCATTTTTTTTTCACAAGAAAAAAAACGTTGTTTTGAATATATTATATGAAGTAAAACAGTCCATGAAGTCATTACATTTTCACATCTGAAGATTGGAACCCAAATATCCATCCAGAAAAGTGAAGTCCCACCCCAGACAATGATAGAAAAATACCCCATGTCACATACAGGGACTTGATATAAAACCCAGTAACGGTCCACATGGAGATTATCGACAATCCGAGAAAGTATCCAAATATGCCCGAGGCATCTATAAGAAAGTGAAATAGCAGTATGTAGAATAGTAAAGCAACAGATAGAGTACCGACGTCCATTGTTCCAAATACAAATTAAAGTACCTAAAATCCTACAACAGAGAAAAACGCTAATCATGTGAGGAGTGTGATATGTCCAAAATATAAAAAGACCATTAGACCATATCAATAAACCAGCAACATAGACTAGCATCGCTAGTTTTGAAGGCAGAGTGATAAACATTAATCATTTTTTTTTCACAAGAGAAAAAACATTGTTTTGAATATATTATATGAAGTAAAACAGTCCATGAAGTCATTACATTTTCACATCTGAAGATTGGAACCCAAATATCCATCCAGAAAAGTGGAAGTCCCACCCCAGACAATGATAGAAAATACCCCATGTCACATACAGGGACATGATATAAAATCCAGTAACGGTCCACATGGAGATTATCGACAATCTGAGAAAGCATTCAAATATGCTCGAGGCATCTATAAGAAAGTGAAATAGTAGTATGTAGAACAGTAAAGCAACAGATAGAGTACTGACGTCCATTGTTCCAAATACAAATTAAAGTACCCAAAATCCTTGAACAGATCAAGAAAAACGCTAATCATGTGAGAATTCAAAGTAAAGTTAATCTATTAACATTGCGAATAAAATTACACCGAAGTCAAAAACATTGCCTAGCCATACTCATGGCAAATTTGTCATCAAAAAATCAAAAAATTAAGAAGACTGCCCTCATACGGGGAAACCAGTCTTGAACGTTTAATTTACAGAATTCAAAAATATTACATAAAGGTCCAGCACAGTAAAATAAACTAAAAGCAGCTCAATTAACTGGGCCTGCTAAGCAAGAAAAACAAATCAACCAAAATAATCCTCCGCTGGTTCCTCCACGATTCGGCACCATCCTTCGGAAGGTCCAGGATCGCTAGGTGCTACCTCCACATGCATGCCACGGCTCCCCTCCTGAAGGCCCGAATGCTGGCCGGCTTTTTCCGAGCTCAGACCCACCGGACGGGTGCATTATTCCTCCGTTTGGGCCTCCTCGTGGAAGACCACAGTGACTACAGCTGTGATTCGCGGGCGGTTGAGAGAGCAATCAAAGGAAAATTGCGCAGTGCGCGTCATGGGAGAAGGTGAACTAGCAGTGGGGAAGCCAGGAGCAGGGGAATCCATACGGTGGCCAGATGCTACAAGCCGACCCCGCCCACTCCTAGTATTTGGATATCGACCTAAGTAATAATCACTGGACTGGCCGGAAGTCATCTCTGTTGAGGTGCTGGAGGGAGCGCGCCGAGATTGACCTCTAGTGCTCCCCCTGTGGCAACGCATCCTATGACGCACGCGAGGCATGGGTGCAATCTCAGGCGCAGTGGGCACAAGAGACGAAGAAGCAGAATTCCAATTAACAGAGGAAGACAGACAGAGACATAACCGAGAGAAATGGAAATATGCAGCAAAGTCTAGGCAGAAGTTCCGCTGGCCACTTCTCCTTATCGTCACAGTTACCAGACAGTGTAATCCAGCAACCGGCTTGTCTGAAAAACCATGGCTAAACGCCATTTTGTATGTCGACTCGTCTGCAATGCAATCAAAGGACGCCCTTCATAATGAATCTCTGATCATTAATAATGAGAGCCGAAGGCCGGATCAAATTGGAGCGTGCGGAATCGCTCAGAGGAGTGGAGGTCCGATCTTGAATAGTGTTAAAAATTAATTAATGCAGATTTGATGTGAAAACTTAATTGAACAGCGTTAAATGTTAATGAGATTGATATGAAATCGCCATATCCATGTCCCATCACCTTAAACGCCATCGAATGCACCCGCAGCCGGGAGCAGGGCAAGTTTTTATTGAGGACACGTGGCAAAAATTGATTGGAGCGGATCTTTGTTTGGGCCGCTCGCGCAGTGGAAATCTGGACCCGTAAAATATTAGGGCGAATTTGATAAGAAATTCGCGTCACAAAATTGGCCGACGTCAGTAGGCTATTTTGGAACGCGAATTTGGTTTGAATTATGGTTTATCGCCATTTGAAGTCCAGCGGGCTCGACTTAAGAACAATTTTGTTTGATCCCATCTTATAAAATTTGTGTTGGTTTTCTTTGATAATACACATATTAAAATCCCGCTTAATAAAGAGACAAAATTGTTGTGCTTTCGGAACCTGACCCGAGGATTGGACATGAGTTAACAAACAAAAGGATAGCGAAACCAGACATGCACCCGTGGTCAAGCCCTCTACCAAAACCACGAGCGGAATCACAAAAGCAGGTTGCCCATATCGCACCGCTTTTGCGGAGTAGGCGGTATTTCCTATTCGCGAGCGATTCCATAGGGAATGCGACACGTGGTGAAGTGACCCCGGAAAACAACCGTTTAACCCACGCCATCGTACGTTAAAGCCCGACGTTGGAAGCCGAGCGAAATTTCCAAGAGTCGTTGATTTGGAGAAGGGCCATCGGACGGTGGTCGCACGTTGAACTTGCCCGGAGGTTAACTAAGGTGTGCGGAGGATAGCTAGGTACGATACGAGTGTTTGATTGGTTATTGATATATATAGGTGGGGCCGGAGTATAATGAAATTGTTTAATTAAATGATTGGCGGATAATTAGCATAAGTCTGGAGCGTGATTTTTGTAAGGCTGGGTGGTGAAATATAGAGCCGAAATTTCATTACAAGTTATTTATTTAAAAAGAAACGTGGAGTATAAATACAAAGTGTTGAAAGTTAAACATTGGTTATAAGGCTTGGAGATAATATAAATTCGGGAATATAAATTAAAGTCCAAGCATTATGGATAGTATTTATTTATCAAATTCTACGAATTTCTACGAATTTGATAAATAAACCCGAAGAAAGAAGAAGTCAATTAAGACTCAGGCTGGAGGAAAAGAACAGGGTAAACCAAGGGAAAATGCTGACAGAGCGATTGTAGACACACCAGCTCTCCTTAGGGGTCCAATTTCAATTTTGTTGCGTCACACGATGATCTCTCTTCTCTGGCATTTACTTGTATTGAAGATCACTATTCTAGGAATGAGTTATTTTCTCCAAAAATAACCCTAGCCAAACATTGACAATGCATCAAGGATATCTTTCTATGCTTCATAAGCACATTTGTTCTACTTCTAAATCATTTCTTGGAAGTGGTTGTTGTGCTGGAAATTATTCACCAGTTGGTTTCATACCAAAGTCTTTTTCACATTTTCAGCATCCAATACATGAAAAAGATAATGGTTTAAAACAACATAAATATTTGAAATTTTGCAAGAATTGTCTGGCACACTTTGAATATGAATTTTTAAGTCAAGTGCATGATGCTGTGTAGGATCAAGTGTCATTTTGAATACCAAATGTTTCACAAGAAACTTCTCAACATGCTACCCCGCAGTAAGGATTAAATGACAATATTGCATCAACTATTTCCATAATAAAAGTGCACCTCGACCATAAGACTAAACAACTACAAATGTTGTAGATCTAACAACACCACACAATAAAATGTATTCCACAAGGCCAATACTGTATGAAAAATGAAAAGGAGTTTGCAACCAAAAATACCTTAGGCAACTCATTCAATTAGATACACCAAACCATCAACAAAAAGGAAAACCAGCCTACTCAAAAGGCAAGCGTTTACCTCCTTTGACAAAATTTTGAGTTCCGAAACAAGGGCCTTTATTGTCTTGTCAATGCCCCTAGTAATTTGAATGGGGTTTGCACCTGCTGCAACAACCTAAACAAAAAGGTTCCATTTCAAACTATTTTCCACAAATTTAAGATACAACCATTGTCAGTTTTGTATTTCCTAACAAGCTCATAAATTTTGACAAAAGAACCAAAATTTTTTAATACCTGATAGCAATTTTTTCACTCAAAAACTATCTTAGACTCAATAAACCCAACCCAAAACTAAAAACCAAACACCATAAGACCCTACAAAAATGAATAGATGATCTTAATCCAGTACCATCGACAAAAAGTTACCTTTACACCCTCACTTATTAAACCCTGTGCTGTTGAATTTTAACTTCAACTGCTGCAGCAGAAGGACGGATGCAGCAGCAACATTTTTTTTTGGAGGCTGCTTGCATGCCATCCAGAAATTTAATTCAGCATTTAAAATTCCTTCAAGTTTTTTTTGTAGACGGCCACAACCATATTTCTGTACAGGATTGTATTTAAACACAACAGCCAGCATTAACGCAATTCACCAACCAGAAATTAAACAAACAGAAATTTACCCGACAGTTTTGTAAATTCAAAAGGAGGACACGTGGGGCATTAATATTGGATCGCATGAAATTGAAGGGAATCTGAAAACCTGAAAACCGGACCCGAATTTTTTATAGGGCACATTGGATTGAGAATTCGAGTTAAAATTAGGCAGACGTCAACATCCCATTTTGGAACGCGAATTTGGTTTGAAATTCAATCTATTCAGACTTTTGAAGTCCGACGGAAAGGGTTATTTAATGTTTTGATAGTTTAATATATACATATGTTTTAAACATATGTTATATATATATATATCATATGCGAAATGAAAGGTGGGCCATAGAATTTAGTTTTAATTTTATTTTTTTTAAAAGAGGGTTTATTATAATATGTTTTATATGTTCCGGCATATAAAAATAAAAAGGTCGAAAAAACTTGGTAGTTTTTTTTATAGACAGTACGTAAATTTTTTATTACATAGCAGTGTGTAAAAAGTGAAAAATTGAGTGTAACTTTTTAAGTGTGTATGCACAGCAGTGCGAAAGGGAAAAACACAGCAGAGTGTCTTAGAGACAGAGTATGTTTGTTTTGACCAGACAGTGAGTTGGTTTTATGCACTGCGTTTTGTAGCAGTCATAATTTTGTAATCCCTCTCAGTGAGGAAGTAGTGTAATAGTTTTTTTTTGAGTTATCGAAGGGAATAGAAGTTTGTTTTCAAAGTATTGAAACTCTGTCTCCTGTCAAAGAAATTTTTATTTTCTGTGTGTTAGAGGAAGGGAGATTTATGGGTGGTTCTTATAAATCAACCAACCATTCAGAACATGCTCATCAATCCAAACCATAAGTATTATGTGACAATATTCAAGCAGGCACTCAATCGGATTTCTGAAGCTATGTTAGAGAAACCCTAAACTCTCACTGAAAATAGGTGAAATGTGGCACCACTCAGAGATTGACATGTGCCAATTGGTACAAGTGGTATACAATTGGCATGCTCAAACAACGAGGTGATGTAGGAATGACATGAGGGAGAAAATATCAGAAAAGCCCCAAATCTGGAGAACTAAAGCTCATCACCAACCTGAGATTGACAACTTTACATGATGTAACCTATGAAATCGTAAATGGAGAAATCATAGTAATAATAAAGTAACCTATGTAACAATAAAGTCGGATTCATCCTGGGAGTGGTAATGGGAGAAATCATAGTGAACAACAAGAAACATGCATAGTTGCTTACAATCAAATAGATGAAAAAACACATACAAAAAACCTAGATAATGATCGTGAACAAGCTTAATATTGAATTATGAACTGTAAAGGAACTTACAAAATGTGACATTACGAACCTGGTCAAGCGCACAAGCAAAAATATCCTGGACATGACCCCGGTTGACAAGTTGTATTGCTCATGATGCAAGAGGATTTGTACCTGCACTGCCAAGTCAATCAAAATCCATCATTATCTATACAATAAATACAAGTAATTGATGTAGTATTTTTTACTCTAAGATGCATTCTTATGATAATGTTAGAACACATGTTGAAAATGTCAAAACATACCTGAATAAGCTCCTCTTCGTTTCAAGAACAATTTATTGGAGTCGCATGAACTTGGAACAAGCCTCCCACGATCCGAAAGAGTAGCAACTAAGTCAACAGTGACTTTTTTGTTGCTACGCTGGATCAAGGGAGGTTTGCTCCAAGATTAAATCGCTCCAATAAATTATTCTCTACTAAACAGGGCCAACCACGTGAAGGTGGAAGCTCTTATGGCCCTTCCCCCCCCCTCACATCACTCTCAATTCCCCAATACCCAATCTATATTTCATTTTTTACTTTCATGAGCATAAAAAAAAATATTCAATAACTAATAAAAAAACAATTCAACAAAAGTACGCAAGGAAACATTGAAATTAATGCTTGACATAAAAATAGTATGATAAATGAGTTTTTTATATAACGCAAAAAACGTTCCAAGTATGGTAATGTTTGTCTTATAATAATACAATATTTTACATTATCAAATTTTCTTTTTCTTCTTCCTATTTTTAAAGCTCCTAATTACATCATCAATATCATCGTGCTCTGCTCCTGTTTCGTGCCTTTCAACCCGCACTGCTGACCTACTTGCGTATTCACGATGTCTGGGCTCATCCAGTGACGGGGCATCGCCTACAAAAACAGATAATATTAAATTTTAATTGTCAGTTTTTAAATATCATTGAACTAGTTCGGTAATATTAATAAAAAAAATTGCAATGAGATTATTTACCCGGTGCACCAGTTGTCGCCGCTGACCTAGTTGCATTGTCACGATGTCTGGTCTCATCCAGTGACGGGGCATCGCCTCCAAAAATAGATAATATTAAATTTTAATTATCAGTTTTTAAATATCATTGAACTAGTTCGGTAATATTAATAAAAAAATTGCAATGAGATTATTTACCTGGTGCACCAGTTGTCGCCGTTGGGACTGTTGCCCCGTCTTCCTCTCTGGTGGTAAGATCCTCAAGGGAAACATTCTCTGTCATTTAAACAAAAAACGTTATAAGGACAACCATCAAGGTATAATTAGAAAAAATTATAAGTGGAAATTAATTACCGCCACGGCCCTCACTGATAGTAGCATTGTCGGCCTGGTCCCCACTACAATGATCAGGTTGCACGTGAGGATCATCTACATCTGGCTCTAAAACTGGGTTATTTGCCTCGTCGGTAGTGCTGCTCCCCTGATTTAAACAAAGTTGTTAGACATTAAATTTATGGATGAAAACAAAAATATTGAAAGGTTAATGTTTTACCTTATCAGGCATTGTAGATCTTGGGACCTGCCCCAAGCTTCTGCGACGTTCAACTACAGCTTGATAGCCAAAACGGAAAGCAATATTTTTATCTTCCTCCGTAGTTATTGTTCCAAAGTCATCACCCTACATTATATATGATTGTGTATTTTTAATCATATCTGATAGGATTACAAAAACGTTGGAAGGCGATACAATTAATAATAAGATGTTTAGCTACTTAATTACAATTCTTGCAGCTAATTTCAAGTAGCCACCCTGGCCGAGCTTGTGATGGCCCTTTTTCTCTATCCTAGCTTTGGTTGCCTTTGAGGTGTCAAGCAACCTAGCATCAAAAGATTGAAGTCAGATATGACGTAGCACACTTTTATTTTAGACATAGAGAAAATTAAAGCTATTGAATTAAAGTTGTAATTTACCTTGCGGGTCCAGTTGGCATTTTTCCTTCTTTCTTTGCCCTTTTCTCTTTTTTGTCATGGATGAGTGCTCTCCACTCACTCTCTGAAACTGCGAGAGGACACTCATATCTAGGGTTAAATTGCAATTGCGTCCTATAGGTGTCCCTAGTATATTTCAAATATTTGCCGGCTACCTGAGCCACCGCTTTTCTGTCAAATGTGCCGACCCCAAAAAGGGCTTCTAGATAATCTAGAAGTTATTTTTTCAGGTTGGAATTCTGGGAATTCCACCTTGTACGTATGGTTGGGCCAAAAATTACCAACGCATGGCTCTATAGAATCCTGTAGAACTCATTGTTTCCTACACAGAATAAAACCAAAAGAAAAAGAAGATATTATCATTAATTTAAAAATAAAAATCATGATAAATATGTTTTAGATAAAGTACATGAAATAGTTAAAATATTACAATTTACCTGGGAGTTGTACATGCTTTATAGGGACACCCTCATCGTTCACCAACAACTTGCCATTAATGGTCCCTGTGGAGCTGACACGTGTAGCTCCAGGAAACGCAATAATGTAGTTGGCCATATCAGCCTCATCATTGCCAACACGTTCAGCAGTTGGCTGGGTGTCAGCTTGGGCAGGGTGTGTTTCTTGGCTAGCACCTAAAGGAGTAGAAGGTGTACAAGAGGGTTGTTGGGCAATCTCTTGCCCTTGTTTCCCACTACCACCAACACCGGGTTCAGCAAATGCCAGAAGACGCTACATACAAAAGAACTTTTTGTTAGTTTAGTCAATGTAAAAATTAAAAATCAAACTATCACAATTCATCTCATGCAGAACAAAAAAAATATCCTTTTGACTTTTTATTATTACCTGATATCTTTCAAGCTGGCTCATAAGATGTTTTATCCTCTCTTCTATTTCAGGTGTTTGAGGCGCATCTATCAAAGTATTAAATTTCGACCTTGCATCTCGTGCCTTTTTTTGCAACAAGAACACTGGAGATAGGGATGAAGAAAGCTCTTCCTCAAAGAGGGAATCATCAGGCGTACCATGGCTAGGTGTCCGCATATTTGAACAAAATTAATATTATTTCAATTATGTAAATAACTAAAATACCTGAAGATAGAGCAATGCTGGCACTTTACATGTTCTTCCGCCGGCCTCTTTCCGCGATCATCCCATCTCGGGGTTGTTCCTGCACTGCTCTAATCAGTCTGCCACATTGCAATAAAATTATAAATGTAAAAACTTGAAAACAATATCTAACTTGAAAACAAAAAATGAAAACTGAAATAATTTCTAATAAGACACCGGAAGACAGAGTTAGAGTTTCAAATATTCCTTGCATTGAATTCAGTCCTGGAAACATGTCATTGCACATTAAGGCACCCAAACATTCAATCCACAAATGATATATTTAAGTAGGCTTCTCCTATTCTGGGAAAAAACCATACCTATAATGCATTCACTTGCATGTATAAAGGGAAAGGAAAATATGTTTTCATACAACGGTGACAAAGGCATCTTGGGGAAAGGTATCTTCACTTTTTATTTATGTTGTTCACCCACACCACTCTCGTGTTTTCACTAATCCTTTTTTGTCATTTTTGGATTCAAATTAAGTTAAGGCCTTAAGTATTTTTTGACCTTTCGGTGTAGTTTTTATAAGTGGCATGTATGGATTTTCCATTAATTCTGCACTTTTTCTCTTCATGCGCATGTTTCCCCGGAAATCAAATGCATGATTTAGTCCCATACATTTAACAAGTTGTTGGATCAACTCCATAAGAAATATCATGTTTCCTATTCAATCAAAATTTATCTCAGTTAGGGTAGGTAGGAAGGTTTTCCCTTTGTATTAATAGGGCACTTCTAGCTTGCATTTTTATTATATCTTTCAAATTTAGTGTCGTTTCAATTAGGGAATGATTTTTTGCAACTTTCAAGGTGAGAATGAACAAAGACAAATTTTTGTGATGGATGACTGTATATGACTCCATGGCCAGAGGAAAAGGCACTAATCTACTTCTTCAAATATCTATAGTTCTCATTCACCTCATACGAAGATGGTCCCCGATTTTGAGCCAAATGTTGCAGCAAAAAGTTCCCCCCCTCCATAATTTGATATTCAATGGAAATTTCTTAAATTGATGATGGGGCAAGATTATGGAACATTGGCACATACATATGTAATGGAATTCCAAGACCATGATATATGTTTGCATATGTTTATGGCAATGTTCCACCAAGTCCCCTGGAGGTGGGAGCGAGGGGGCGAGGGAGCGCGGGAGCGGCCTATGCAAAAGCTCCCTACCAATTTTCAGGAAACGTGGGGGGACGTCGTGGTCATAAAAATTATAAAATTTAATATTTAAAATGTAACTATATTTTTGCAAGGAATGTATATACAGTCATCATACACTTGCATCATGAAAGATAAATCATAAATGATAAAATTACAAATCGATGAATGATGAATCATATAATTGAAACAAATTTAAAATTTAAAAGTTAAAACATACATCATACAATCATGCACGTAAGTTTGTAAGTTTGTAACTATATAATCATTAATGTAACTACTAACAATGTACAATGAAAATAAATTTTAAGATATCATATGACATATTATATCAAGATTCAAAATAGAGTTTAAACTGAAGTTTACAACTCAAGTCTGAAACATAAAACTTAAACACAAATAAGTTATGTCTGAAACATAAAACATAAAACATAACATATGAATATCAAATGATATCATCATACTGATAAATGAGCATAAATGCTCAAGATAATGCCCCACTAGTCTCTGCATCCAACTTCTGCACGAATATATCAAGATCAACCATGTCACCATCTGAATCAGAATCACTTGGATTCTCAAATATGCTAAGTGGCACATAAACTTTTAACACGAAACCATAAACTAAAAGGGGCGGTGAGGGGACGTGAGGGGGCGTGAGGGAAACATCCCCTAGAAGTCCCCAAGACCCTGGAGCGCGAGGGGGCGAGGAATCTAGACCCCTAGGTGGGGGGGGCGAGACCCCGTGTAACACTGGTTTATGGAGGTGGTGGAGCAAAAAAGAGCTCAAATAGAGCTGAAATTTTTCACATAAAAAGGACCGTGGGCTTGACTAATGGTTCCATTTAAAAAATGATATCTAGACAGAGAATAAGTGTAGCATGCAAACATGCATTGAAAATCCATCCGAGTTTGCATTGTATTACTTATGATGGATTCAAATTTGGGTTTCAAAATGCCAGGTTATGGCATGATTTTGTCGAGAAACCCTTAGTTGGATTCTCATGTTGGTTTAATTTATATTTTAAGTTTGTTTTGCAATCTTTGGGTGATAGTAACTCATGAACTAGGTTACCAACGTGTAACAATCACATTTCAAGAATAAAGTTGTGATTTTTTTATATTAGTATTATTATCTATTAGCTACGAGTATTGACACCTAATGCCTGGAATTTTGACATCTTGATAGCATGGATAATTTCGAAAATGTTTCTAGTAATGTTAACATAATAACTATCATTACGTTTCTTCACTTTTTTCACCATAATAGACGTGTGATATGGACTCATCACACAACTTCATATGCTATGTCCCAACAAGTTCAAACTGGTTGAACCTACCTCATAGTGTGGTTATTAAGGAAAAGTTGCTTGATATATAACTCGATAGCATAGACCACGTTGCAGTTCTAAAAAGAATCCTCAAGTGTCAAAAAAACTTCACAATATGTTCTACTATAAAGCTTTTTGGGATACCTGAAATAATATATGTATCATTGATGACTTTTAAAGTATGACAAGATCCAGAGGGAAAGGAAATCAATGGAAGAGTGATCCACCAATGAGAACCTAGAATTTAGCATCAGATGAGTTAGAGTCTAGGAAATTGAAACCTTATAATTTTAATTAGTGATGAAGGACATCACATAGGTAATTATATTTTCATGTAGAATAATCTGTTAATTCAAATTTAAACTACATAATATGAAAGGCATACCATAAATTTTTCCACGTAAGTCCAAACAACCTATAAAAAGGGAAAACCTTCTTTTTCCATGGAAATAATTTACCTTTCCTTTTTCAAGACAATCTAAATCACAAAAAATATGAACTATACTGCACACATTCTTGGATAATGTGAAAGTGGAAAAGGAATACCCTACACAAGTGATGCACACATGTACATTTGAACACTAATAGATTTTTGCAGTTGAAATGCAATGCTTGTTTTCATTTAAATGTAGGATTTTTAAAGCAGGGAGAAATAATGGCTGCCAAATTAATAAGCGTTTCTTTGGGAAAAATTTAAATCTTGTATTGGGTGATGAAGATAATAGAGGGTATTGAATCTTGATTCTTGACATCCAGAGAGAACCATACAGCCTAACACAATCTGGAATTGACCAAAAAAACCCAAATAGAGTCAACCCTACTATAGGAGGAAGGGCCTGCAGTAATAACTTACCATTTTGCAGAGGGTGAGCGAATGTTTGTTACGCAAGAGAAGTGAGGGGCGAACGGCGAGAGAGCGAAGATGTTTGTTACTGCAGGCGAGCGAACGGCGAGGGCGAATGCTAAGGGCAAATCTTGTTCTGGCCAAGAGGGCGAGGGCGGGTGCGGGGCGAATCTTTGACCGAAGAGGGCGAGGGCGAATCCGGGCGAATCTTTGATACACAGGCGAGGTGAATGTTGGGGCGAATGCGTGCACGAAGCCGGGCGGGTGCGGCGAATCTTTCGTGCCGCAAGAGGGCGAGGGCGAATGCGGGGAAATGAATCGATGCCTGGGCGGAGGGCGAATGCGTGCGTGATATCCCGAGCCGATTAATGTAGCACATGTACATTTGAACACTAATAGATTTTTGTGGTTGAAATGAAATGCTTATTTTCATTTAAATGTAGGGTTTTTAAAGCAGGGAGAAATAATGGCTGCCAAATTAATAAGCGTTTCTTTGGGAAAAATTTAAATCTTGTATTGGGTGATGAAGATAATAGAGGGTATTGAATCTTGATTCTTGACATCTAGAGAGAACCCTACAGCCTAACACAATCCAATGGAATTGACCAAAAAAAATCCAAATAGAGTCAACCCTACTATAGGAGGAAGGGCCTGCAGTAAGAACTTACCATTTTGCAAGAGCTGAGGGCGAATGCTGTTCTGCAAGAGCTGAGGGCGAACGCTGAGGGCGAATGCTGAGGGCAAATGCTGTTCTGCAAGAGCAGAGGGCGAATGCGCGTGTGATATCAAACGTTAATGTAGCTATTGCAACAAATATGAAACAATAAAATCATTTTTATGTAGCGCACATATAAGTTTCGAATTTTTATGTAGCGCCCATATAAGTTTGGTATTTTTATGTAGTGCGAAAATAACTGTCGCTATACCGACGGCGGAAAAGGCGTCGCTATTAGGACGGTGCCTCCAAACGTCGCAATGGCGACACCTAGACATTGTGTCGCAGTTGCGAAGTTTAGAGTCGTCTCAATAGCGACGCTTTGGGCCATGGTGTCGCAATTGCGACGTCTTCCTTTAAACGTCGCAATTGCGACACTTGTTTAAGTGTCGGTATTGCGACACTTTTCTATAGACGTCGGTATAGCAACGGTTTCGGGCGGGATGGAAAAAATTTGGGAAAATTTCCGACATTTGGTCAAAAGCGTCGGAAACAGGTGTCGGAATTTCCGCCAAATGTAGTAGTGGGAAGTGGTTGAATGATAATTAAATAAATAATGATTTATTTAATTATTTATAAATGAGTTAGTCATATTTAACAAGGAATATTATTTAAATAAGGTTTAAATAATTATTCTAAATATGCAAATAATAGAATTTATCTAAAACATTTCTTTGTTTAAAATTTAATATGACAGAATCATAATTAAATGTGTGGTCAATTATTCCATGAGAAAAATCAAACAAATATAGATTTGTTTAATATTTCTCTTTGGGGTTTCTTGTTTAGACCATAAAAAACCTAATAAATGTGTTTTATTAAGTTATTTTACATAGTGAAAGCAATTTTACTTAGGGTAAAATTGGTCTTACATGGTGTACTTGGGTCCATCTAATGATAATAGGTTAGATGACCAAAAAATGGTGTAACAGATTGCCCCCAAGCATGTGAGTGTTAGGAGCAAGTCATATGACCGAAGTACGTTGTAAGAACTTAATCACCAGAAATCAAAAGGGAAGTCAGAGAGAGAAATGTAAGGTAGTCTGATGTGCTAAAGAACTAGACCCTGAGGAGATGAGACTTACAGGTTCAAAAATTCTCTTTTTATGAGAGGGTACCTGTGCTAAAGGCGGTAGGGGAGGCATACCTATGCCCACCGAGACAAATTACAAAATAATAGTGTGTCCAGTAAACAAGGGACCGAACTGTAAAGTACATGCTGGCAAAAAAATGAGCCAGATAAGAGAAATAATGATAAATCCCACATACATGTTGTGCCTGGGATAACAGCCAGGACTTGTACAATAATATCTGAGTACATGAGATACAAATACAATCCAAATTCCCCCTATTAATGGGGAAGGGCTTGCAAATTCTGACTGATACATGAAAATCAAAGAGGCGCTGCAGGCGGCTAAGGCCGACATCATCAAATATATGGATCTGCATCAAAGGATGCAATGAAGAGGTCATTTGAGCATGTGGGGGGCTACTTGGAGGGCCACCCCCTCATGAGGTTTGGGACATCTCACACACACCCGGGAATCACCGATATCAGCTGCTACATCACGGAACCATCAAGTATACGTATCTCGATCATGCTGAAAGGAGCTGTGGCTGAGAAACAACCAATTCAAAGGGAAATAAGTAGTCCCTTTGCCTGATCTAGGGCACCGAACAAGAGAGGAAGCTAGAACCAAGGTACATCGCCCTCTAGACCTGTCTTCTGGAATGAATGAGATGATGTCGACAGAAAGAGGTCTGCCATAGGTGAGGCAATAAGGAATCCTCAGCTAAGGCACGAGAGAAAATAGTATAGAGACTAACAGACTAACACCAATGATGATGATGAAATGGGGGGAACTGAGTAGCGAATGGACGACTTCCCTTGTTAAAGCATAAAGGGAATGGATGACCTGGCAACGACTGACACAATATCATAAGGGATAGGGGACAATGGGACTGAAGGCCATAATGTGCGATGCGAGAGAGAGACCAAGCAATGAAGGATGGAGGACTATATCGAGATACAAAGGGAATCGGGATAGACTCCATGAATGTGATGATGACTCAACTCGGATGCTATAAACAAGGGCGACTCAATGGTGCTGCCACACAGTAAAGGTCCAAGTGGGGGACCATAAAAACATGAGTACATGAGGGTAACTCATGACAAAAATCAACACAAACAAGGATGAGTAAGGAGGCAGAGTGATGCCCCTAGTACAAGCATTGTAAGTGAGGAAATTCGATTTGGAGGAGAGGTGAATAGACCCTTCATGGAAAAAATGGGTCCAGGTGAAGTATCAAATCATGAAACACTAATAGATACCCATTTGAGTGCTCGGTGAGAGATTTCCAATGATGCAGACGGTGTGTCAAACGGGGCTATGGTTTGGTTGCAGCGGGCGAAAGAAAAATCAGGGGTTGTGCTTCTAATAAGGCATTTTCCCTCCAAATGCATTCATTTGCTTGTGTAGCTATGGTGAATGTAGAGAGGAGAGAAGGCCCTAAATCTTACAGCGATCGTAGTGGACAAATTGACCATTGGAATTGAGATCCGTCAGTTGCAGGTAAGAGGCCTAATACTACTCTTTCTTTTTGATGGATTGAAAGTTCGAATTAGGGTCCTAAATCTCAAGAACAGCCCCTGCCTCATCTTCATGGCCAGGTCGCACTATTTGGGCCAAAAAATGCGACCTGGGAAGCAGGTTTTGGCCTCAAAAGTGCGACCTGTCCCAGGATTTGGCCAAAAAGTGCAACCTGTCAGATGGAGGTGATTTTAGTGCTGTTGTGGGCTGAGAGTTGGGTTTTTTGTAATTGGATACAGTTTTTCCTATCTGTATACTGAAAAAGATGGTGTTTTTGTGCAGTTATGGTAGATATATGGATCAACTGGAGAGAGAGAGACCTGGGTACATTACGGTCGGAGATCCAAGAAGATCAGGGTGTCCGTCGTGCACTGGCCAAGTTTGGGGTTCTGAAATTCGTGTAGAACCCTCTGATGAGAGCTGGGGAGCCCTTGTTGGCCTGGATTGTTAGTTATTGGGATCCAGATCATGAGGTATTTATAGTGTAGGGGCACAGGATCAAGTTGATAGTCCAGGATCTATATTTCCTAACTGGTCTCCCGCCACTTGGGATGGTGGGAAATACGCAACCAGTGTTACCACAGGGGTGGAACATCATGGAGTTTGTAGAGCGACGTTTTCGACCAGGCCTCCAAGTCAAAGGGACTTGGATACTGATTGGGGATCTAGAGAGGTTAGAGACCCGTGCAGTGGCGGCAGCAGTGTTGTGGATCCTGGGCAGCCAGGTGCTCCATCACATCACTGGGGGGTAGATGATGATTGTGGAAAAAGTGTTGAGTGGGACCTACTATGGGTGGGCCCAAATGATTTTGGTGTCATTGAAACGATAGCTATCACTTTGCAAGTGGCAATTGAACCATGATTGCTCGTATGGGATCGTATTGTGCTCCTTCTTTTTCAAGAAGATCCCGACCTTACGACCTCGTGTACAACTACCAGATGGGGGTTCGAGAGAACCCAGGATGCGTCGGTGGGGGCGCTTACTATGTAGAGGAGGACGAGGGGTGGTCAGGCGGGTGTTCCAGCCAGAGTTTTTTTCCAATTGGGATCAGATGTCGTTGTACATAGACGACTATCCCTATAGTGGGATGAGTTATTATGGAGATCTAGACTTTCCACTTCCGCCTGGTCGAGTATGGGAGCCCGATGGTAAGTGTCAAGTGACTAATATTTTATGTGCATGTGAAATTTTGTGAATAGTATATATGGTACTGATTCTTATACTTTTGGTATGCAGATATAGCTCTGGTAAAACCGGCCAGATATATGGGACGGCCCGTAGTATCAGGAACTACAGGTGCTAGTGGATTGAGAATGACACATAATGAGGATATGACCGCCCTCCTGGAGGACATCTGTCATAGATGTGAGGGGCTGCTGACCGGTGTTTCGGAGTGGGTTTGGAAAGACTTAGACAACCAGTACATAGAGCTATGTATTGGGATACCCTCTGAATGGCGAGGTGTCATGCGGTGCATGGCGATGGCCGGTCAGACTGTGCATGATCTACGATCAGTAGGAGTAGAGAAATTGGCTCCGGATCCTCTAGATAGTGATTAGATGTGGGGTAGGTGGTGTCCTCTAGTGTGTATGTAGGGGCAAGTGGTGCCCCCTAGTTTTGAGTTTTGTTTTTTGTAGCATGCTATGGGCATGTCATATGTATCAGAGTAGATGAACTCTAAAAACATGTTGTATGACACATATTATGGATATGCATCGGTTTGATGATTTTGAATGTTATTGTCTTGTGGGAAATGTGTGTGATAAATGCAAATCTAGGACATGGTTTGCAATGATATCTACGTAGTGATTTTGTTCTCTAGGTACCTGACTGAAAGTAATGACTCTAAACTCACATATCAAAAGCTTCACTTGTAAATATCGTCTAAAAAGGATAGGATTATGCACACGATAGACACCATTGAGTTGCATGACAAGAAGCATAGAATCTAAACGGACATGCAGATGGAGGATGCGATGAGAGAGGGCATCAGCTAAAAGACCACGCATTGCATCATATTCATCCTGATTATTGGTGGCAGCACCAATGTAGACCCCATTGGAGAGAACGAGGGTATGCAAGGGGGTAAAGATGGCCTAAGCTACCGAGGCTAGATTCTGGGAATAGCGACTTGCACCATCGGCGTAGCCGATATAGGGTGTGGACGGGAGGTCCTGCGGAAGAGTGTCAGAAGAAATTAAATGGGAGGGGGAAGAACAATGATGGTAGCGTGAGTGCAGAGTAGACATAAAATGACAAATACGGGAGGGAGTAGTCTGGATAGGATGGCTATGACTCATAAACCGACTAGAGGGTGATGTATGAGGGCTACGGTAGGGATAGTTGGTGCTCAAGCTGCGGAGAACGTCATAGATACGGATGGTATCATCCTGATTATGGGTGGGAAAGAAAAGGTCAGTGAAACCACATGAGGCTACAAAGCTACCTAAATCATCAGCATGGGAGAAGAGGCTCACATATGAATTGTCACGGGGGATGACAGAAGAACAAGTAAAAAGATGGTCAAATGATGTGGAGCCCAAGATTGTCTCTGAAGGGAGATCAAGCAAAATAGAAGGAGGGGATTCAGTGGGAATGAACTTTGAGGGTCACATGGATGATGATAGGTAGAGGATGGGGGCGACAGGTTCTGTCATCTCAACATCAGGGGGGAATGTCAATGGTCGCAGGGGGATCCTTGAGCTAACCTAATGCATACTACACGAGGATGGGAGAGGCGGATTGATTTTTTTCAACCTCATACTCGCGGATGACCTCTAAAGAGGCTTGGTAATGCGTTAGGTGAGGAAAATGGTGGGAATAATGGCCATGGACACCACACAGAGCACATGGTTTGTTGGTGCGAAGAGTCTTTGGGTTCTTGGCTGTGGAAGATAAAGAAATAGAGGGTTCAGGGACCGTAGACTCAGGGAACGCGACTTTAACCATGGGTTTAATACAGGGCAACTCGGGACAAGTATGGTTGGCATGACCGATACCATCACACAAGGCACAAGGTTTGGTGGGTGGAGGAGGGGTAGGGTAAATCGGGGTGGCCTTGTCTTTGGATGCCCCCTTGAGAGCTTTTCCTTTCTTTCCTGGAGCTTTCACAATAGGAGAAGGATATTGTTGAGGTGTGGGTGGAATTGTGGCGATGGAAGAAGCTAGGGGAACCAGTTGAACTGGTGTCAAAGCAAGGTACGGTTTGGGGTGATATGGTGGGGTAGCGGCTGGAGGGTCAACGTACCAGATGGGAATTACTAGGATCAAATTGGGGAGGGAAAGGGTGGCCATGATGGGGAATGAATAGACTCTGGGAGGGGGAGCAAGGAAAGGTATTTGACCAGCAGGTTAAAGGTCAGGAGGGATGGATCCAAGATGGTTGAGACCTAGGGGAACCAACCCAAGAGGGTAGAGAGGCTCATGGGTACCAGCTGGATGAGAAGGTCCAGAAGGAAGAGGTCCTGCTGGATGAGGTGAAGGGCTAGGATAAGGTTGCAGCAGGCGAGGTTGAGGTTGCTGACTAGCCGAAGCGGGCCACTTAAGGTCAGCCCGAGACGATTGCATCATGTAAACATTCGCTAAGCTAGGATCAGAGACAAGAGGAGGAGGAAGACCAAGGAAGGTTCCAAGCAAGGAGGAGTCTTTGTAGACACCGAGGGAGACACTGGTCAAATAATCAATGGTTTTCTTATTAGATATAGAAGAGATGGTCGACTCAGGGGAGGTCTGATATTTTGGCTCATGATATGTCAACTGGTCAATGGTGACTATCTTTCCATTGTGAGGGAAAAAAATCTTGCAGTGGACCACGGATGGGACAGAAAACATGGCATAGGTGTAGCTATGCCCCAAAAGAATGTTATAATCAAGAGGGGAGTCGAGTACTTCAACGTCAACGGAAACAATCTTGCCCGCAAGAGTGATAGGAAAATTACGGAATAGGCCAATGGGCTGGGAGGCATGGCCATCCCATGCACGAAGGGTGATTGTGGAAGGGGCCATCTCAGGAGATCTGAGTTGTTTCAAAACTGAAGCAGACATCACACAGGTAGATGCCCCCTCATCAATAATACACCGAGACATGTTAGTGTTCCAAATTTTGACTGGGATTTGGAAAGTGACGGAAGAAGGAAGGGGAGGATGGTCTGATTGACGGGCGTTGAAAACAATCAATTGGTCATCAGTAGGATATATAGTGCCCACGGAAAATAGTAGAGCCTTCCTTTGAGAAGGACAGGACTGAAGGAGTTCCAGTGTTGAAATGGCAGCAGGAGACTGTGCCAAATCATCTACTATGTTATACGAATGTGCAACTCTACCAGAAGCAGCATTTCGGCATAATGGGCCCTTAGGAACCTTAGTATGAACCTCAAATTTGGGCTGAGGGATCTGCAAAGGACCATTGGGTGTCAAAAGAGGCTCTATAGGACTTGAAGAAGTTGAATCAAGGACAGACGGAGCAGGAGGCTTGGGGTACTGACGAGACCGAGTTTGAAGGTTAAGGTCGATGGTGAGAGGTTGGTCATAGTTCATCATGAGAATCTGGTAATCGGAGGAACCAAAAGGGGAAGGTTGAGTGGTTACTGGTGCGTCAGGTAGTTGGGTAGCCACGAATAATTGCTAAGGGAAAGGATCGGTAAACACAGCCGGTTGAGAAGTAGCCGCATTGGGGGGAACAGTAGGGGAGGCATGTTGTCCTCATAATGTATCCTGAGACTCCCACATCTGCCGCATCTGTGGTAATAGGGGACAATCGTAAGTGTAATGATCGTAAACACCGCAACACGAACAAGGCTTATTTGTACGAAGAGGCCTGTCAGGCTTGGGCTGAGAGCCCTATTGCTGGTTAGCAGTGTTAGAGTCAATACCTGAAGGATTGGATCCACGATTACCAGGGGCAGATTGATTTTGATTTCCTTTCCTCTTTCTTTGAGAAGAAGGAGGATTAGTCATGCCCTGCTGTGCAAATACTTGCCCCGAGGGGGGTGGTAGTTGTTGTAGCTGGGGTTGAGAAGGCAAGGGAGGTGGAGGTGAAAATGCTGGAGGAGCTGGGGCACTAGGCTGTGGATAAGGATAATGGTTAGGTTGAGAAAAATTGAGTTAAGCAGGAGGTTGGGCGAAAGGAGGAGGCATGTTGTATCCTAGATACATGCTACCTGGAGGGGGAAAAGTGCTGGAGGTGCTGGCCCCTCCTAGAGGGAAACCATAGCCCATAGGAGGTTGAGCGTATGGATGTGAAAGAGCTCCAATAATACCGTCGTCAGAGTGTGATGCTCTCGGGGCATTAGCATCACTGGGTCTAGGGAGGTGAGGAAGGACGTTATAAACATAACTAGATTGAGCATAGATGAGGTCATATTTCAAGGCTATTTGGAGGGTGGCTTCTTCGGTTTGAGGGAACTGGGATGCGACATCCTTGCCGATGGGAGGTAAGAGAGATCGAAGGAACTAATCCATGTAGACCCAATATTCAAGGGTGGGAGCTCGACATAAGCTCCTTCTTCTCTGCCATTCCTGGACATGAGCGGAAAGCCGGGTCGCATATGATTGACAGAAGGAAGTCAAGATTTCGGTACCGATGTCGTATCAGAGAGGGAGCTGGAAATAAGATAAGAAGGCTTGGCCAATGGTCACAAAGGTGGTATGGGAAGAGGCAGTCTGATCAACATACCAATTAGAAGCCTCGCCTATAAGTGTGAGTTGGAACAATCTAAGATGGATGGTATAATCAGTAATGGAATTGGATGAACACCACATGTGGAAATATCGGATATGGTTGGAGGGATCTTCTCTAGCAAGGTCTTCGAACTTGGGAATGTCGGAGGGGAGGTTGGTTGGCATAGTAGACCAGCCAACATCGTGGTGGATAGGATCATTGATCAACTGATTGAAATCGGGGAGACTGAGACCTGCCATATAGGGGAGCAAAGGGACAGTCGAGGTAGTTCCCGTGGAGATTTCGCTAGTAACAATCCTAGCATTAGGGCCAGGGTTGCCGCTAGCATTAGGCCCTATACTAGACATGGTGAAGGTAACAGGGAGAGAACCAGAAGTAGGGGGAGAACCCAAAGAATTAGAAGAGGAGTTAGAGTGCGGACTCAGGGGAGGAATAACTCAACAACGGTGAGGAGAAGCAAGTCGACCAACCGGAAATTGAGGGTGAAGGCCAAGAAGTCTCCAGGATATACGCCTTGGGGGCACAATGATGACGGCACAAAGGGAAGAAGAAAAACCGACAAAGGCAGGGAGGTGCAGAATCAAGCGATGACAATGTCGAAACAAGGGCAGAGAGGTGCAGTGTCAATTGATTTTAAAGTCTTTGCCTGGCGATGTTAACCAGGCTCTTCTTCACTTAGGGTCAGTGTGTGGCATGTGTTAATTTTAATTTTTAAACCCAGACGTTTTGAGAGTAAAGAAAAGGTGTGCTGCGTAACTGAAAATGAATCTGTAGAGTACAGTATATAATGCTGAAATAACAGAAAATTAACAGCTAACAATGCATCGATCTAAACCAAGAAGGTGGGTCTCTCAAAACTAGTCTAAAAGAGGGAAAACATTTAGTCAAAACACACTAAAAAGGGCCCAATAGATCTAAGGTTGGAAGGGACAGGGATCTAAAGGAGAAATCTGCTGGAAAGAGGTGCAGAAAACAACAAAGAGGCAGAGGCAAGGTTGCTGCAAAACAAGGAGGAAATCAACTAAAGTTAGAAGGGAAAAGGAGGTGACCCTAGAGGCAAACCCAAAAGAAACTATATGAGGTGATTTGAAAGGGGGAAGAGCTGATCTAAAAGGGATCTGAAAGTGAGGTATCAAATATGAAAAGAAAAAGGCTGAAACTCTGAAAATTCAGATGTCTGAACCAGCTAAAACTCTTCCACAAAAAGTGGAGGGTACTAAAGCCCTAAGGGGTGATATTCCCACTTAGTTGAGTAAAAAAGATCAGAAATAGGTCTAAACGGGCTGAGACAGAGGCTCGAAAACCCTGACAGAAGCTTCAGACAAACCTAGAAAAATTGCTAAAAAGTTGCAGAAAAAAGTGTAGGTCGCAGGTTCTGACCTGTTTTCTGTCCAAGTCGTAGATTATGGGCTAAAAAGTGCATCCTGTAGTCCAGGTCACAGGTTCTGGGGAAAAAAGTGTGACCTGCAACTCCAGGTGTCTCGGCAGAAGATTTCAGAAAAAGTTGTTGTCTCAATTGCGGTTGATGTCTGTTACCTGCGCAATAGGGCCAGAAACACGCGGAAGTTAGAAATTTTAATGTTTGATGGTTTTATAGGTAAAAAATTACATAAAAATAGAAAAAACAAAAAGCTGTAAAGAAACCCTAGGATCTGAAGCAGCTGGATATGCAGGAATAGGAAAAACGACAATGGTCGTAATTGAAAACCTGTGTGGAGTCGCCAATTGTTAGTATGAATCTTTTGTCGAAGTGTACGAAAGAAGACCACTTTAACTACGCATAAATTATAGCCATAACATCAAATATGGCTGCCAATATCTTCAGATCTGCAGTTAGTTGATCAAGACAAATGCTGAAGAAATCTAGATCTATGCATAAAAAGACATTAAGCAGTAAAAATAAGGTTTTTCTCCATACATCCAATAGACAAGACAAGAACAATATTTTTGAAAGAATTTTATATTAAGGGAACCTGGGAGGAAAACAAGAAAGGTGTTTCCAATTCTCCTCAATGGGATGGGTTCTTGAAAGTCCTCAGCGTTTCAGATCTAAAATTTCTCTCTCTTGTTGGTGTAGAAAACCCAAACAAACATAGAACTCAAAGAGAGCTCACAAAGTGAAATAATGGAAAATTTGACAATGATAATGGCTCAAAGTCAGAACAAGAGCATAGATCCAGAGTGATCTAATAAGCAACAAAAGGTGACCAATGAATGGGAAAACCCTTCTATTTATAACAAAATATTGGGTCATTCTAGATCCTGGTGTATGATTAAAATAATATTAACCAAATCTAGATCCACCTTTTATGGAATATTTTATTATATTTGTTGGAGGGAAAAGGTATTTGACTTGGGTCAAATCCCTTTATTTGTAAATAATAAATAAATAAATGATTTATTTATTATTTTAAGGAAATGGTTGAATGATAATTAAATAAATAATGATTTATTTAATTATTTATAAATGATTTAGTCATATTTAACAAGGAATATTATTTAAATAAGATTTAAATAATTATTCCTAGAAAATAATAAGATAAATAAGGATTTATCTAATTGATTTCCTTGTTTTGGGTTAAACATGACCAGGAATAATAATTAAATTATTGTTTAATTAATTATTCCATGAGGAAAATCAAACAAATATAGATTTGTTTAATATTTCCTTTTGGGGTTTCCTATTTAGACCATAAAAAACTTAATAAATGTGTTTTATTAAGTTATTTTACATAGTGAAAGAAATTTTACTTAGGGTAAAATTGGTCTTACATGGTGTACTTGGGTCCATCTAATAATAATAGGTTAGATGAGCAAAAAATGGTGTAACAATAGGTATGCCTACCGATCCATATTCATTTTTTCCTTCCTAGTAATATAATTCTTAGTAATATTCAGGGGCAGCATGGCAAAATCAACCACCTTTTCTGTCACCTCAAACATTTTTTATGCCACCATGGCCCAATCAGTCAAATACAAATAATAATTGGCCAAATTTCCCTTACCCACCACCATTCTGTCGAAACAACCCTTATCCCTCCCAATGGTCCCCTTCCACCTCACAAAATAAGAACTGGCAATCAAATTCGCAAAGATCTACAAACCAGCCTATGGGGATAGTTCCTCTGTCTCAACCAACTTTACCATCACCTTACACATTACAGTAGAATCCTCAATCTAATATATGACCAAAACTTCCAGCTCAACCTAACCCAAATCCAAATAACAAACCAGTCCATTCAATACAAATCATTGAGGGTCTGGACCCTGAATATGAGTTGAAAGAATTTAACGAGCTTAAGTTGAGATCTAGACGTATAATCACTTTAGATAAGGATGAATATTTGCAACTAGAAGAACTGCACACAAATAAGCCTCTGACTGTAGATGATCAAGAAATAAAGCAAGGGGAAGATACAGTCAGACAAAAAAATCCTGAACAAATTGTAACCACTTCCCTCCCCATTCCCAGAAATATTGTTGATACCACGCCCGATTGAACCTCTTGACTTTGATCTTCTGGGTGAACTTAAGAATATTTTTATAAAAATCCCTCTCCTCGAGGCTATCCAATACATTCCAATATATGCCAAAACTATTAAAGAATTGTGTATAAAGAAGTCTGTGAGGAAAACAAAAACAACCCCTACTGTCCATGTTGTTGGGGCTTTGTCAAATTTATTACTAGGCAAAGAGACTCCTGTAAAGTGTGAAGATCCTGGAAACCCCATTTTCATAGTCCAGATAAATGGCCATTCTTTTCCCAATTCTTTAGTCGACTTAGGGGCAGCTATTAATATTCTCACAACTACAACTTGTGACATTCTTGGTATCACAACCTTGGAGCCAACAACTACCTTACTGGAACTAGCTGACCGCTTAGTCATTAGACCAGAGGGAACATTATAGGATGTGATGGTTTCTATTGAAACTTGGGAATACCCCACAGATTTCTTGATTATTAATCCTAGGAACCAGCTAGATGGGCATCTCTTAATATTAGGAAGGCCTTGTCTAGTGACTGCTGATGCTTATATCAGCTGCCGGATAGGCAGTATGACTATAACTAGGGGGAATGATGTGAAAAATTTAGCTTTATACCCTCCTTCTCAACCAAGCTTGACTATCATGAAAACCAGGAAGAAACCTGCAACATACTTAACAAAAAATATTCGGTCACCATTGACTATGGTAGATGCCCTTGAATTTAAAAACCAAACTGAAGACGATGTCATTAACACTTTTATCAATCATCCTACCACAGTATTAAGTTCGAAATGTCACATGATTAAAGCAGTCCTTGACAATGAAATTGAAGAATATCCTCTTAGAGATATCCATGATCAAACAATACCAACAACCACTGTTTATCATAGCAAACCTGTTGAAATTGAGCCATGGAAGATCCTGAAAATTAACAGTAATCTAAGTAATGACTAGCAACAAAAACTTATTTAAGTCCTTAGGAAAAATAAAGGGGCTTTTGCTTGGGATTACTCAGATATGAAAGGGATTGACCCTCAGCTATGAATGCATCATATATACACTTAAAAGGATGAAAAAACCATTCGACAACCTTAGCATAGATTAAATCCTCACCTAAAAGATATTGTTAAAGAAGAGCTTAAAAAAATGCTAGATGTGAATTTTATCTATCCTATTTCTGACAGTAAATGGGTTTCTCCATTAGTGGTGGTTCCCAAAAAGAATGGGAAATGGCGAATATGCGTTGACTATAGAGAACTCAAAAAAGCAATGTAAGAAGACAACTTTCCCCTTCCATTTATTGATCAGGTCCTAGATACACTGGCAGGGAAGAAATTTTTCTCTTTCTTGGATGGCTTCAGTGGCTACAATTAAATTCAAATTGCCCCTGAAGTCCAGGATAAGACTACCTTTACCTGTCTGTGGGGAACATTTGCCTACAGGGTATTACCTTTTGGGTTATGTAATGCACCTGCCACATTCCAAAGGGCCATACTCAGTATTTTTGCAGACTTGATAAATGAAGGATTGGAAGTGTACATGGATGATTTCACACCTTATGGAGATGACTTTGAGCAAGCATTACAAACATTGGAAAAAGTCCTGGAACGGTGTATTACTACTAGTCTATGTTTAAGTCACGAGAAGTACCATATGATGATGAAAGAAGGCCTGATCTTGGGTCATTACATTTCAGCAACTTGAATTCAGGTAGATCCGGTAGAAATACAGGTAATTCTCTTACTAGCTACTCCCTGCACTCAAACAGAGGTGCGTAGTTTTCTAGGATTTGATGGATATTTTCATAGATTTATCAAGAATTTTTCATAGATTTCTGCACGATTATATGCCTTAACAGGAAATAGTGATTTCATATGGACTAACAAATGTGATACTTCCTTTACATATTTAAAATGGCTAGTATCAACAACACCAGTATTACGAGGTCCAAACTAGGATATACCATTCCAGATTTCATTAGATGCATCAGACATAGCCATTGGAGCAGTTCTTGGCCAAGAAGAAGACAAGAAACCCTACACTATATATTACATTAGCAAAAACTTAACTCTTGCTGAATTGAATTACATAGTAACAGAGAAGGATTTTTTAGCTGTTATTTATGCTATTAACAAATTCAGACACTATATAATTGGATACCCTATAATTCTATATATGGATCACTCTACTATTAAATACTTAGCTAATAAACCCATTACGAATGGAAGAGTGACACATTAGTTGCTACTTTTGCAAGAATTTGATGTAACTATAAGGGATCGACTAGGGAAGGAAAACCTTGTGGCAGACTTCCTCTCCCGAGTGCCAAGAACGGATGACACAGTATCATAAGAGGATCAGTTTTCAGATGAAAACCTGTTTGTTGTAACCATGAAAACACCATGGTACGCAGATGTGGTGAATTATTTAGCTGTGGGAAAACTACCAAAACATCTGACACCCAGAGAAAGGAAATCAATAGTACAACGCAGCACTCAGTTCTCCTGGATTGGAGGATACCTTTTTCACATAGGGGCCGATATGCACATCTGCAGGGGAATCAGGGAAGACGAAATTTATGATATCTTAAAATCCTTCCATGATGGACCTTGCGGTGGACATTTTGTAGACTATAGAACTGGACACAAAATTTTATAAATGGGCTACTACTGGCCCACGATTTTAAAGATGCTAAGAAATTTGTCCAGGCCTGCAATAGTTGTCAAAGGATGGGTCACCCTGGTCAATTCGATGAGATGCCTCTTCATCCACAGCTAGTCATAGAACCTTTTGAGCATTGGGCATTAAATTTTTTTGGGCCAATCAACCCATCATCCAACCAAAAATCATATATATTGGTTGCAATAGAATACGTAACCAAGTGGATGGAAGCGGTAGCATTACTTAGAGCCACAGAAGAAACCATGATAAACTTTCTTTTCGAAATTTTCGTATGATATGGGTTACCCAGAGAAGTAATCACTGATGGAGGGCCGAAACTCGTAGGCCACAAGATTGCTGCTACATTGAAAAATCATCGTGTTATTCAAATATTAACCTCTCCATTTCACCCGCAAGCAAATGGGTAGGTAGAAAGCACCAACAAAGTAATTGAAGCTATTCTAATGAAGACAGTCTCATCACACAGACGATAATGGGCTACTCGACTGCTAGAAGCCTTGTGGGCATATCGCACAACTTGAAGGAATACTACTGGATACTCCCCATATCAACTGGTATTTGGTAAGGAACCTATTTTTCCCATAGAGTTTGAGATACAAACACTAAGGACAACCTAGGAAGTGGGACTGGATTTAACTGAAGCCCAAATTAATAGATTGCAACAAATAAATGGATTAGATGAAATCCGGCTTTCGGCTCTGCAACATACTGCACTCATTCAACAACAAAGAGCCAAATGGCACGATTATTTGATCAAGAAAAAGAAATTTCATGAGGGCCACTGGGCACTTCCCTACGATTCCAGATTTCAATACTTTCCTAGCAAACTGCAGACTAGGTGGTTAGGTCCTTATGAAATAAAGGAAGTACATGACAATTGCACTCTTATGTTAACCACCATTGATGGGTCTGATTGTTCCTTTAAAGAAAATGGGCATCGAGTGCGCCTCTACCAAAGATGCTTACAAGAGAACCTTTTTGTCAACATATACGCAAAGACTCCACCATGCAAGTTTTAGTTGCAAAAGATAATTCTTCCGCAGCTTCATCTTTGCAAAAATTCATTTTTTTTCTTTTGTAAATAAGATTGCCGATTTAATTTGTTTTTTTTTTTTGCCTATTTTTTTGTTCCCTCTTTGGAAAAACACTTTTTGATTTTGTTGTTCCCTCTTAGGAACAACAATTTTTTGATTTTGTTGTTCCCTCTTCGGAAAAACACTTTTTGATTTTGTTTTTCCCTCTTCGGAACAACACTTTTTGATTTTTTTGTTCCCTCTTCGGAACAACACTTTTTCGTTTTGTTGTTCCCTCTTCGGAACATTACTTTTTGATTTTTCTATTCCCTCTTTAGAACAACACTCTTTGATTTTGCTATTCCCTCTTTGGAAAAACACTTTTTGATTTTGTTGTTCCCTCTTCGGAACAACACTTTTTCGTTTTTCTGTCCCCTCTTCGGAACAACACTTTTTTTATTTTGTTGTTCCCTCTTCGGAACAACACTTTTGGTTTTTCTGTTCCATCTTTGGAATATTACTCTCTTTTTGTTTTTTTTCTTGCATTTTTGTATTTTTTGAACAACATCCTTGTTATATATTTGCCAAAAAATTCTAGTTCATTTTTTTCAGCTTCATTTCTTTGATTCCTTTTATGGTCTGCAGTATAGTACCTTCACGCGGACAAAAGACTTATGGATTTTATTAAAGAAGGTGACTATTTTTAACATTATGATCTTTGACAAAGACAACTTCTTGATGATAGGCTTAAAACAATTTAAAGGGACAAAATTATCTATAGTTTACTTTACTGTACTAACTTCTACTATATATGATACGGATTGATCATATTTACCATGTTGGTTCTACTTTTCTTGGTTATAATTCTCTATTTCTATTATTAATGGGATTATGGGTATACTTTTTCTTATTATTTATATGTTTCAACTTCTTACACCATCCCTACTCTTAAGGAGTACTGAGCCTCTCTCTATTTATCATAAAAATATGTAATGATAACTAATCTACAGACATAGGATAGGGGGTCTCATTAAGAGTCAGCCTACTATGTTCATAAGGATGTAGCAATGTGACATTCCCACTATGGCCACCACACCAGGGTTATGGTCCATTGGATGGCTAAAATATCTTTGGAACAGGAGGTGTCATGACAAGCTGACCTGCTCACTTTTGCTACTCCCCAGTGAATGGTAGTGTCGTTATTTGGTTACAATGCCAGCACACTGGTCTCTTCTGTAAGAATAGCAATAAAAAATTTTCAATTATAAATTGAGGATCCTGGCTCACTTGAGTTAAAAAGCAACTCTATCGAGGCTATGGATGCCTTCTGGCAGCAGAAGCTCTGCTTATGGTATTGAAGTTCCATTTCCACAATCAATAACTCTTATAATACCCTCTTCCCATTTACCTTTCTTTCCAAGAGATTATTTCCTCTAAATACTTCCCTACTTTGAACCTTTATGCATGCGTTTATGTTTTTACTCAATCATATCATACACGGTTAGAATATCATCAAAAAAAGTTTTTTTACATATTGTTGTTCCCTTTCCTATCACTTAACTTATCATCAACTAAAGCTTCTTGTCTATTATCATTCATTATCATTATACCCCATGATTTTATTCTATCCATATTTTCCTGTCATTCATCTACGTACTCTGACCCATTTATGGTTGTACTCTTTATCTTGCCACCAAAATAACCATTTCCCGTCTAATTGGTCGAAGGCAACCTCTCATTTAGGAGGGGGAGAGGAGTTCCATTATGCATTAACTAACACGATATCCCATGATTATGCAGCATGTGAAAATTTAACAACATCAGCTATAACAAACTTGCTGTTCTATCGCTCTATGTATCGTTGTGCTGTTGTGATTTTCAATACTGTTGTGTTTTTCAAATTTGCTGTTCTTTTCGGTATTGCTGTGCTTTCCAGTATCACTGTGCTTTTTAGTATTGCCGTGCTTTTCAGCATTGCTTAATATTTCCATTACATCCATCCTTTGCAAAAATAAGAAGAATTTGAACACTATGGGTGGTAAGACAGTGCGCCGTGAACCGTTAGTATTAGAAGTCTTCGACATAGCAAGAGAAATTCTAATTCGAGCAGGATGGATATCCTATCTTACAAGGTTTCAACCCTCAAATGAGGAAATCACTATTGAGTTTTTACAGAATTTGTAGAATAGGGAATCCATGGTAAAAGGCAGAAGGATTACAGTTACAGATGTTGTAATAGTTGAGGTAACTGGGCTACTGACAGAAGGCATCAAATGGGCACAAAAACATGTATCGATACATGACGCAGTGGAGACCTTCAAAGACGAAGGTGAAAAACTAGTCAGAAAGGGTAAAGGCTTTCAACCATCTTCTCTCGCAGAATCATGGAGGGAATTAGCAAGAATCATCTAGAAATACATTACTTGTGATGGACGTTGTGATGTGGTAAGGCCACGACAACTCAAAATCCTAGTTGTTCTAAAGCAAAAACTTACTGTTAATTTTCCATCCCTTTTAAATTATTTATTGCACGATACTGCTACTATAATAAGATGGGTTGGGCACCCTAAAATGGTGGTAAGTCACCATGGACTTATTAGAATGATCATTATGCATAGCCTAGTCCAATACTACTTGAGTTGGGAAGGTTTCATCACAACACTCAAAAGCATACAGAACCTTGTAATTCAATATCCCGCAATTGCGGAAGCAAGTAAGCAAAACCCTATCTCAAAAAGAAAAAGGATTTCCCTTTTAAGGGTCAAACCTCACAAACAAACGAGGTCTATAAGAATCGAATTAGCCCAGATAATGTCTGTGAATCTACGAGAAAAAATCAATCAACATGCGTAGACATCCAGCCAAGTTAGGGTAGGAGATTCTAAGGCTGAACAAGAAGCACCAGGTTCAAAGGAAGAGCCAGAAGAAGAAACTAGGTCAGAACCAAAACAATAAGAAGAGCCCAAGGAAGAGGCTGAGCCAGAATCAAAACCCGAAGAACAAGAACAATGACAAGAACAAGATTATGAATTGGAAATTGAAACTAGACTAGATTTTGAGGCAGGAATAGCCGAGCTCCTAGCGAATCTCGATGTATACATGCAACCGGGAAGACCATTTGGCCCTAGCACATTGGAAACACAAGCCCCGGAGAATTCTGGGCACATAGATACGCCTCCATCACAAGAGGCTGCAGACACAGAAATTGTACAGGAATATGATAACTAGTCTAGTGATACAATTTTGTTAAGCCAGGAGGACCCACAGAAGTCTGTAAATATAAAAATTGGTCAAGAATCTGAAATTCAGTCAGGTAATACAGCTCCTTTAGAACACAGCCTTGAGGGCCAACAAGCAGACTTAGAAACAATTGATAAACTTTTTAAGGGTACAGACGCTCCTCGAAAGAACCTAGGAGCCAGAGAAAAACTTAAGAAGTTGCAACAACAATACCAGAACCTTCAAAAGACAGTTAAAAGGTTGCGACAAAAATTAAAAAAATGGAAAACATAGAGCACCGCTCCTGAGGTGACTTCTGTAACAACACAAACACTAAAATGTGAAAATGAATTAGTGGGGATTCAAACAGAAATCGTTTCCACTAGAGAAATTGCCACCTAGATTGATTTGCATGAGAATGTGGTGAATGTAGTTGTTCAAACGGAGGGTTGGTCCTCCCACAATAAGAAAATACAACTGAAAAGATACTCTTTCACAATATTGGCACCCAAACAGAGAAGAAATTTGAGGATTCATCGTTAAAGCAGGACCCTATTGTTTTAAATCTTTAGGAAGAATTAGCGCAAGCCCAGCTTGCTCTAGAACAACATTAACAATAGACAGTTTCCCTGTAAAAATACCAGGAATTACAAAGAAAATTGAGAGGAATAGCTCTAGTAGAGAATGAGGCTTTTGATAAGGCTAGACAAGAAGAAGAAAAACTGAATAGAATGAAAACTAAGCTGAATAGAGTTAGGAATCAATTGGACACCATTTGTTCGCTGTATTCAAATATATTGGCTTGTCGATCTCCTACTACAAACTATGCCTTGTTTTTATTAGAACGATATTTGTTGTTAAAAATCAAAGCTGTTAGAGCCGGCAAGCCAATTGAGCTAAAGACGATGGAAGATTTTATAAATTGCTATAAGATGCATGGAGTAAAGGTCCAAAGGCTTCTTTGTGAATTTTATTTACATAATTTTATATTAGATAAATAAGTGGATGTGAATCCTAGCCCTTTTATTGGAGATGTTCAATTCCAGGATTTTATTTCTTTTGCAGTCAACCAACTCAAATGGTTGAAGGCTTATAATTTGTTCCAAAAATAGGAACAAAGCCTGGATCTTTGGGTAAGGAGTGAACCTACTCACCCTCTACAAGTGTTTACTAAGCATAAATCACTGATGACACAAGAGGGCGTGACTAAGAGTTTAGGGCCCATACATAAGGAACTTGTGCTAGAAGGAACAACATATTTTCTCTCCATTCAAGAAAGATCCCTGGTTGCATCCAAAATGAGATGGATGGTTTCAAGAAATAGTTTTAAAGATAGAGAACCATTTAATTATGGGAATTTCAAAGTTGCTGTAAGACGGTTAATCCCATATGGAAAATTTATCTTAAGAGGAGGAACTTATTGGGTGGGATGTTGCTATAGATGCCCCGTTATTTGGTATCCTCCTGAAGGATATCATCCTGACTATGCGTTACCATAAGGACAAGAAGTGGCAACCTTTGCACACTTGGCACGACATCATGGTCTCAGGCTTCTTATAGATAGAGCTTCTCCAGCCTACTCTTTAACTTCTTTGCATCAGAATTATTTATTTTTCATAAGGACATGAATAAAGGTAAGTAGGGGAGTATGTTGAGCCTTACGATAGGTATGTATTTACTCTCAAATATTGTCCTTTTTCCTCTTCTTCATCCATTTTCATGCTACAATATAATAATATCATGAATGGATTTTGATAAAAAATGAATGAAATAGTCTTGATATGATTTAACTCTCTAAACTAATTACCATTTATTTTATGATGAAAATAGCAGATAAAACAATAGTTGTTCCCAAAAAAGAAAAGCAGGATCTAATCAAGGGAAAAGAAGGCACGGCCGAATCAGGAAACAAATCAGAAAAGAATGACCAACTATTCAGAATAGTAATCTGTTGTGAATCCCTCAAGATCCCCTAATCTTGAGGGATCGCATTTTCCTTTTCCTTAGTTATAAAAGCATTAGAAGAATATGAAGACGGGGAGAGGAACGATATGATGATATAGGAGAAAGAGGATAATGTAAATCTGACTGTGTCATGTATTATGTTGTGTATCTTTCATTTATGTATCATTTGATAATGAACAGAACATAGTTCTAAAAGACAGACTTGTATTGCAATGATTCTAATGATTAATACATAGTTGTGTTGTTGTTCATTCGATTGTTCTGGAGTAACTAAGCAGTGTTCGCTGGTGGCTAAGGGCTCAGTCTCTGGTGAATTTCGCTGCTATTATTTTTGCTATACCTTTCCATTTACTACAAGTATATTATGCTTTTCTTCTTTACAGTGAATTGCTTTTGATGGTATTAGATTTCTGTATTTTCTCCTCTGCGTGTGTATTTCCAATTTATTAGTTGTTTGTTAACAGAATTGGTTTTTATTAATTAAAGCATAAACTGTTATTTCCATTACTTTCATTGCATTCGATAGTTTAGATCCAGTTGAAAGAGCTCAGTTAATATTTCAGTGCTCTCGGTTTATTGAATTATTTGAATTAAAGAATGAATCATAGATTTGGATTATAATGCATAGACAAATTACTTTCGTTAAAGCTTCAGATTTATGATTGTATTTGTATTCAATGATTGGATTTAGCATTACTCCTTCTATGAATAAGCTTTCACATACTGTGTACACACTTGAAATAAAAGGAATTACCCAGGTTGATAATTAATGTGAGGCAATTAGGAGTTTTTAAAGACACATTTTAGCACCCAACAATCACTGGTTCATATGGATAGATGTAGGTTTGAATTCCAATGGGATAATCGAGTCAATGTATGAAGTAGTTAGATCAGAATCAAGGTTCTAAAGGGACGTGTTCATAGGGCAAGATAGCTGAGTTACTTCAGATCCTTAGGCTGATGGTGAAAATGGTTTCAATTGGGATGAGAGATAAATTAAGGGTTCTTAGATCTGGATAATGAGTGAAAAGAAAGAGGTCAACCGAAGCTAGGGAGAAATTAAGAATTCCCTAATCTGGACATCAGTAGAAAACATGTAAATGACATAACAGTTCAAGACAGAGTGTTTTTAAACATATTCTGAAATAATATTCCTGTTATACATTTAGATTTAGAAAACATACAAGTATTGTGAAAACTTCAAATAAAAACATAATAACAATTGAGAATAATTCACTGAAGTGGTCGAACACATGAATCCTGTAATATAATATCTTTATTGCTCAATCCAGTCTGCTGACTTGAAAATGCTACAAAGAACCCTCTGGTTCAAATCAATACATCTATAGAAATGTTTAGCAATTCATCCACACTCAATACTTGGAATTGTGAAGTATTTATAAAAAATTTCTTACAAAATATCCTAAGACAAACTTAGGAATTATTCATGGAAAAATAAGTATCTTCATGCAAGAAGAAAGAGACAACTATCTAACTAATGAAAGTTGTCCCTGATTTTATTGAATTTTTTGTTTGTTGTCTTTGATTTGTTGTTGACTTTTCTCTTTTTTGTTTGCTCAACGAAGGCTATATTTGAGTTTCTTTCACGTTGGTTGGCTTTAAATTTCAACTATGTTTTGACTTTAGCCTTTTGACTTTCATTTGATACACTTTAAACTCTGACACTCTTTTACTATAATTGCTTTGTTACTGTTTTAAATTTCACTGTTATTGTTGTTCTGTAGCTGAAAAAATGTCTGCTCTGTTTACGTTTTTCCTGACCAATATGTTTTTCATTTGACTATCATGTTTACTGTTTAGCCTTCATAGTAAATCAGTCAATTTCTCCCAAGATTCTTTTTCTGGTAATTTAATCTTCACCACTCTTCTAAATATTTCATCTGCCTCAGTATACTTTGAAAATGTAGGATTTTTAATGAATAGGTGTTTTACCTCATGCTATAGGTAAAAAGGGTTCTCAAAACTCTTGTAAAGTACATTCCCTGTTGGAATTCCCTGCATGGATGAATTATTTTCTTGTTGCTTAGCCACCTCTCTGATCTTATCATAATCCTCTTGTTTCATTAACCTGCCATTTATAACTAGAGGATTTGGAAGGCCTTTTTGCTTCAGAATGTCAAACTTCATCATAAATATTTTTATGCCAAGATCCATGTTCTGACATTTTTCTTCTAGCTATAGCATTAACTTTCTCTTTGAAATAACCTTCCTGACTTCAAGAATGGTATCTGTCCTATCACTAATTCCAATTTCTTCTACTTCCTGATTATTCTTGGAATTAAGGAATTTTATGATTTCATTAGCCTCTTCAGGTTTCTTTCCAAGTTCTTCTTTGATTTTCTAGATGGCGTCACCCAGTGATTTAATTAGATCTTTTTGTTCATAGATAACCTGAATAGATGGCCAAATATCATTGACAGATTCAATGATATTGGCCCATAACCGCTGCTTGTATTGTGCCATTGGTTCTTTCAGTGTTAGATCTTTCTCTAACTTCTTTAAATTCTCTGTCAACTTGTTTGTTTTTTGTTCTTAATTTTTGTGCATAATCTGGACTAGTTTCTTTTCATCACTCATAATTTTCAATTGTTCTTTAATTCTATTGATTTCATTAGCCTGAATAGACATTTCCTACATTTCTTTTACTAGTTTTCCTACCTCATCTTTAGACAGTGCTGCTGTTGTAGATGACTCTGTTGCTGAAGTAGTAGCTGATGTGACAGGAAGTGTTGTAACCATTAGAACTGAAGGGGCCAATGATTATGCTAATGTGGAAGGAACAATAGTAATGACTATAGGAATAACAGTGACAGGGACTTCTTCTGATCTTTCCTTTTTCTCTTGCACTAACTTGCCCATTTCTTTTCCACTTCTTTTATTTGGGCAGTTAATTGAAGAATGAGGTTCATCATCTCATATTTTTGGTTTTCATCGTGTAACACTTCCTTTTCCTGAGTATGTTCAGTAGGAGGCAGTTTTAGTTGCTTCTTTAATGCATCAATGTATGCATTCTTCTTCTTTATCAGTTAATCTGCAACTTTGACATTATTAGGATCATATCCTACTTCAATAATCAAATCTTCCAGTGATTTGATTTTTTTATCCTTAGCCTGTGAAGATGCCTTTTATAATTTGAGCTGATGTCTGATGTTCCCAAGAGTGTTTTTCAGCTTCTGTACACTCATGCGTTTATTTTTCATTGTAGAATAATACATTTCACCAGCTTGCTTGTGAAATTCTATTTGATCAATTGGATGAAGGTATTCTACTTGAACTTCATATGATTTATTTTTATAATCTATTGATGATTTTGGATGCTTGAATTTTGGTTGTAGGAAGGTCATTTTCATCTTCCTAGTATTGTAGTCAAAAGCAGAAAGCAATTTGCTTTGGTCACTAGGTGACTGCTTCTCGTACTATGTGTATGTATCAACCTTTAAGGCCTCATTTCTAATCTTGATCTCTTTATATTTCTGCATAATTTCCATCTCTTTATCTGTTGGTTTGTTGGATGAGGATACTTCAATACTATTTTGTTTCTGAATAATCTGAGTTTTGGATACTGAAGGCTAATGAGTTTCTTCAGAAACTGCAAGTGGTGCATTATCCTTTACCACTGTATCTGTGTCATTAATCTTAATTGTTTCCACTTCTTCAGTTACAAGATTTAATTTTGGAATCTTTCTGTACATCAATTTAAATTTAGTTTCAGTAGTAGTTTCTGCAGTGTATGATCCTTCTTCTCTTATTCTTTTTGAGTTTCTATCTTCTTGCGCTGGAGTCTGCAATATTTTACTACTATCACCTTGCTTATAATATGCCTCTTTCAAAGTGTTCTCCAACCATTCAAACTGATTGGAGTATTTCTCAATGTCTGGTTTTGACTCATGCACATAAGGAGTTAATTTACATTTAACTCTCAATTTTATTATTACTCCTAGAGGATCATAGTACCGTTGAAAACTTTAGCTAAATTTAAACTCCTACAAATGTTTTTCTGCCTATGGACCTGCATCTCTACTATTGCAAATAAAAGGGCCAACCTGATTCTTAATCTTAAATTGTGTCTTCTTTTTGGCTACCAAGAAATTAATTGCATCATAATTAAGGATCTTCCTGATAGACTCAAGTGCAAATAACCTCATTGGGAGGTATTTGGGTAGCTTAAATGGAAGAATATTAGATCCATATACCCTAATTTCTGTGTGGTTTTGATACAGGTACCAATCTCCTATACTACTGTGCTATGATAATTGCAGGACCTTTTTAATCTCCTCACTGACTCTTGGTTGAATGTTGTTGTTCAACATATTGACCATTGGATGGATGAAAGAGTCAATGAAATTTGTGTATGTGAATTGTGTTGAATCCTTCCTGAGTAAGGAAATCCAAAATATTATTGACTGTGGATTACCTTCAACATCAAGTTTCTGAAGGTTGATGGCAAATTTCTCATACTGGAAGTATAAAAACATGTGGAATAAAACTAAGGAATACTTGAAGACACCTTCTTCAGGCATTTTGACAAGTTTTTCATGAATAGTAGCAAAAAGTTACTGGACAAAATTGAAAATGGTAGCAAGAGGTTGACCAAGTGTGAAAGTAGACAGAAACCCAAAACTGAAGCATCAACATGCTCATTTGTGAAATAACCCAGTAAACATGATAGCATAGTGCTGATATGTCTGGTTCTTTCAGAAAATATGGTTGCTGGATAAGGAGGGTTTCTTTTGGGAGTCTCTACAGATGAAGGAATGAATGTATGAAATATCTAGAACCTCTTGGGGAAGTCCATATTTAGGTATAACTGTGTAAGTGCCTCAATAGACAGAGGAGTTTCATCTAGTCTAGGTTGGATTTGCAACATTTGGTTAATTGTATCAACAGTGATAGTGAACAGAATTTATTTTCTAGGGGTTATTAGGGCTCTTTGGTCAGGGAAATAGAAATATTGACAAAGTCTGATGATTTCTGGGCACTGGAAAGTTTGTGGGACAACATACTTTGGAAAATTAGACTCCCAAATGAAAAATTCATTAGCTTGGTCATTGGATTTGTCATGGCTCCAGCAGTGGAGCTCTAGAAGATTAAACTCAATGATATGGTCGGTAATTTTAATATCTTTTTCAGCTAAAGGAGTGTGTTCTACATCCACAACTGGAGGTTGCAGGGGATTGACATATATAATTCCTTGGGAAGCCATTTTTTTGTTAATTTTATTCAATTGATTAATCTTTGATTCAAGAATTAGACTTTGGCCTATTAGGAATGTAGTGAAAGATTATTTCCAGTTTGCAGAAGGGTTTAAAATGAAACAAGAGCTTATCCTTTGGTCTGCAATGTTTTAATTGATCAAATTATACTCTCTGTGATTAAAAACAGTCTTAGGACCTCAGAAATTATGTGAAAAGAAGACTAGGGTCTATAGAAAAAGGACTGGAGGCAATAGGGGTTTTCTTTTGGTCTGAAGAGGCTCCTAAATGATTCAATTACTTATTACTCTTTTGTTGTAAGTATAGGCCTTGGTATTTCAGAAATACCTAGAAAAAACGAAGTTTTGCTGATTGCAGAAGGCGTTCTAAGGTAGCAAAGGTTTTGTGAGGCTCTACTAATCTTTATACTGCTTCAGTTCAGTTTTGCAACAACTATAGTAGTAAATGGTGTTGATTTCTGGTAAAAAGGGCTTAAAACAGGGCCGACAACAATTATTTAGGTCGACAATGGCTCTGTATGCGGAAATTGTAACAGAAATAATGGTAAAATACCCAAACGGATGGCCTTATATGAGTTTTTTAACCAATAGTAGTTAATCATTAATGCGAGGGGTTAATTCAAATGGAGATGGTTTTCGCAACGGGCAAGAATAAAACTTGTGGTTTTTTCATCGACCGAAGGTGGTAGGTGGTAAATTTTATGAGGATGTGATTGAATGGAATATTGACACGTTGCAAGGAGCAGGGGTGCGAAAACCACACATTTCACAACATCGTTGGCAAATGCGATGGATCCGTTAGGATTTGATAGGCATGGGGCTTGGGAATAGTCAATGCGAAATTTATAATGAGTGGTTTTAATATATAACCAATGGGTTAGAGAAAAGTGGAACTTATGTATAGGTGGGGTTTAAAACAAGTGGGCCCTAAATAAATCAAATGCGGGGAATTTAAACCATAGGTTATAAAATAAAACAAGGGTTGCGGAAATATATATAAAGGGAATTAATATAATAAGGGATAATATGTTTTATATGCGGGAGTTAATAAATAAGTTAAATGTTAATAATATACATTGAAATGTTAATAAGTGCGGGATTTTAAAATACACTAAGGATAGTGTTAAAACTAATATCAAGGTGGGATTTTCATAGTGGGGCCCATTATTAATATTTTAAACTTGAAAATTTAGGATAAGTGTATTTTAGGGGGTATTATGAATGAAAAGGGAAGTTAGTAAGGAGAGAATTACTTTTTCAAAGGATAAATGTGTTTTAAACTAGGGAAAGGGGTTTTGTAAGGGAAAAAGAGTGAAGTAAGTGGAAAGGATAAAAATAAAGGGGAAGGGGTATTTTTACAAGGGGAATGAATTTAGAGGGAAATTAGTAAGTATGGATTAATCAATTTCTACTATCCATGCCTTGTGAAAACTGTTTTTACCTACCCATCAACTACCCTAACATTTTTTCTTCATTTCTTTGGGTGCATTTGACCTTGCAAACCCTTATTATTTTTCTTTTAACAACAAAATATCTAATTCTAACCTTATTACTTCCAAGGGCTCAGATTAAACTGTTGAGCTCCTTATTATTCTCTACCTAACTACTGATATTCCAAGATTAAATAGTTTGGGTAGATCTTTATTCTCTATCTATCAGCATGAAATTTAAAGCATGAAAGGTCAAGATTAAGAAGTTTGAATTTCATGGATTGTGGAATTTTTAACAAGTTGCACACAATCTTATTTTGCAAATTAAAATAAAAATTAGTGGCATTTGAATTTGCATCACTTTCATGATCTATTTTATCTCTTTTTTTTGTTTTTGGGGTTCAATTTTTATATTCTTTTCTGATCTTTTTTCTTTCAGTCCTTTGATTTTTCTTTTAGGACTTTTACCCTCTTTACATTTTTTTATTTTAATATGGGAAAACAATTTTGCAGAAAGAAAAGTATGTACATATTACAAGACTAATCATATTCAATTCAAAATTATGATTCCTATTATTATAGGACCCTAACAATGGCTCCACATGGGGATGGAATTTCCTGGTGAAATTTTAAGAAATTTAAGATCAATAGCCTTTGAAATTTGATTGTGCTTGCCTTGAAGCTATTTTTTTGAGCTCTTCATTATTCATACTTATGAAATTTTGTCTTTCAAAGATTAGGGCCTTCTCTTCGGGCTTCAACTTTGCAAGAAAAACATCCATTCCAATCTAAACTTTGCAATGTTATGCACAAATAAATAAATTAAACAAAGTGATTTAATGTTAATCAGGGGAATAGTAATGCTTCAGCATTCTGCCATTGTTAGGTCCACTTGGCAGATTTGATCCATCTAACTCCTTCAAAAAGGATGCACTGTTGCATCTGTAACCATAAATGACATAGGGACCTTTCCATAGGAAATCAAATTTACCATGTTTACCTTTCTCTTCTCTTCTGGAATCCCACTTAATAACTTTATCACCTATGTAAAAATAATATTCCTTTGTTTTCTTATCAAATATATTTTTAATTTTATCTTGGACAACTTGTGACTTGACATAGACTTCTTCCCTAGCTTGCTGCAAGTGTATGGTCTGATTTATCCTTCTCTGGATATCATTGGTTTCTACCTATAATTCCTGGATCATACTCATCACTGGTACTCTTAAAGAGGATGGAAAAACAACATCCATCCCATATACAAACTGATAAGGGGATGTACCAATGAAATTCTTTGTGTTGAGTCTATCTTCCCATAAGGCATTAACTAACCTTTTATTCCAGGTATTTTTATTGTCTTCTAGTAGTTTCTTGATGATATTAACAAGGATTTTATTGGAGGATTCAACAAGTCCATTACCTTGAGGGTAATAGGTAGTGGAATAACCAAGGCTAATGTGGTTTTTGTTACATAAGTCAATCATTTTCTTAGATTTGAAAGAAATTGCACTATCAGTAATGAGATTTTGGGGGCATCCAAATCTAGACAGTATATTATTTTCTAGGAATGAGATTATGACAGAATCAGTGACTTGCCTAGAAGGAATGGCTTCCATCCACTTGGTGAAATATTCTGTGGCTATCAAAATCCATTTGTGCTGGGCTGAGGAGGGTGGGTGAATTTCACCAATGAAGTCTAGACCCCATTGCTGAAATGGAATTTATGTGGAGATGGGTTTAAGAGGTAAAGGTAGCATCTTTTTATTCCCTTCAAAGATCTAGAATTTGTGACAGGAGGTCACATAATTTGTTAGATCTACAAAGAGAGTGGGCCAATAAAAATCAACCCTCAAGATTTTATCTGCAGTTGATTTCCAGTAAAGGTGTCCTCCACAGTTACCTCCATGAAAATATTCCATAACTTTGTCAGCTTCATCTTTAAGTAAACAATTCAATAAAATTCCACCATGATATTTCCAAAACAGAGCATTATCTATGATACCAAATTTCATTGCCTTTAACTTTAAAAATCTAGCTTTAGTTCTTAACAATCCATGAGGAGCTTGTAAGTTTAGTAATACAAATATGGTATTTGCATACCATGGTGAATCTGAAAAAGCTTCACTCACCTATGGAGTCGCCATCTCTTCTTGATCACCTAATTGGGAAATAAAGTTTATATCTAAGGCATGACAGTTTGATTCAGCCATAAGTTTGCCTAAACCTTGACCTTTAATGATTTTGGTGGACTGAATTTCCATTTCATATTCCAAAATGGTGGCAATCCATTTTCCTCTCTTGCCATCAGGCCCATTATGAGTCAGAATGTCCTTTACTACTGAATTTGGGACATATGCAATGATGTGTGAATACAAGATGGACACTCTAAAGTCTTTGATAACCTTCACTAAATCTAGTGCTTGTTTTTCCATTATGTTATACCTTAGTGTGGCATCTCTAAGTGATTTGCTAAAAAAAGAAATGGGATGTTCATAGCCCCGATCATTCTTCTGTAGTAAGACTGCAGCAATGGTATGTTATGAATCAAAAGAAAAAATAATGAAATCTTTTTTGAAATCGGGACTTATTAGGACTGATGTTTCTGTAAGGGCTTGTTTGATTGATTCAAAGGATTGTTTGGCCTCTACTGTCCATTTAAGTGTTGATTCTTTCTTTAACATGTTATTCAGTTCTCTAATTAATTTTACTAAATTTGAAATGAATCTTTTGAGAAAATTGATTTTACCTAAGAAATCCTGCAATTCTTTAATATTCCTAGGATGGCTTATGTTCAAAATGGCTTCTATTCTAGCTGGGTCGATCCTAACTCCCTCTTTTGATATTATATATCCTAATAGTTTACCTTCTTCAAGTCCAAAGAGAGTCTTTTTGGGATTCAAATAAATACCAAATTTCCTGCATTTAATAAACACTTGTCTCAGATGATCTAGATGTTCATTGTCAATTTTTGAAAATATACTTATATCATCTAGATAAATCACAAGAAAATCATGAATTTCCTTGGAAAAGGCTATATCCATAGCTCTCTAGAAAGTGGCTCCTGCATTCATTAATCCAAAAGAAATTTTCAAATACATGAAAGTACCCCAAGGAGTAGTAAATGATGTATTTGGTTGGTCTTATGGCTGAACTAAGATCTGATTATACCCAGAGAATCCATCAAGTAATGAAATCATGGATGAACCAACCACCGTCTGTAAAATATGATCCATCTTGGGGAGAGGGTAGTTATCTTTTAAGGACACCTTGTTTAAGTTTTGGAAATCAGCAGAAAGTCTGATTTCCCCTGTTTTCTTCCTAGTGGCAACTAAGTTTGAAACCAAATCAAAATATCTGATAGGTGCAATGGTCTGTGCTTCATACATTCTCTTTACCTGTTTTTCAATTAAACTCATCAGAATAGGATTGATTCTTCTAAGCTTTTGTTTAAAAGGTTTTTGATCTTCTTTGATAGGTTTTTATGTTGAATTATGCTAGTGTCATAAGATTTAAGACTTCATAACTCCTTGCAAATACATCCTGAAATTCCTTAAAAAGAGCTATGTATTTCAGTTTTTCTTCTTGAGGTAATGCTTTGGAAAGTTTGATGAGCTTAGGCTTTTGTTCTGTTCCTATATTTCATTCTTCTATATATGATCTTAATGGTTCCATCTTTGGTTTTCTTACAACATCATTCGAATCAAAAATATCTTCTAATGGGGCTAATCCCTTAGGTAAGAATTTATTCTTAAGGTTTAAAATGTCAGAATCATCATCTGTTAATTCTTATGTTTCTAGCTTTTCTATTTTATCTATTTCTAATTGAGTAAATTTAATGGGTTCAGTAAAATATAAATTATTTACATCTATCTCACTGCCTATTTTATCATCTACTATACAATCTTTATCTATTTTAAAATTCTGGAATTCTCCCTCAGCATTCATAAAGTGATAGATTTGAGTATCCTGTGTGAAAATTTGCAAATATTTTAAGTTGTCTGATATAGTAGGCATGTGTCTTACCTCTGTTGTATATTGATGATTTGGCTGAAAAGGAAGATTGCAGGTACTAGAAAAAGTTGCTAAACTGTGTGCTTGTATGTTTTGTTTTCTAGGAATTATAACAAAGTCACATTCAAGCAATTCTTTAATTATATCTAAAATTGTTTCTCTATATTGGCTTAATCTAGGATTATACATAGAATATTCTCCTCTAATTTGTTTCACAATTAAGTGAGGGTCTCTCATGATAGAAACTCTTTTTCCTCCTAAATTTATAACAATCTATAATCCTAAAATCAAAGCTTTGTACTCTACCATGTTGTTTGTACATTTTAAGTTTAATCTAAAGGCATGACCTTTTGAGTGATTGTTTTCCATGTTATGAGTCCAAACTCCCGCTCCTACTCCTAATTTATTCACCGAGCCATCAAAATCTAGGTGCCACATTGATTCATGAAATATTTTATCACTATTCGGTTCTTTGTGTTTATGTTTTAAAGCTATGTTGTTCTCTATGCTAGTTTCTGAATTATATAAAATGAAATATTCCATATCAACATGTACAAAATAAATGGGTTTCGAGGTATTTCTACACTATTGACCATGTAATTCATTAGAGTCTCTCTGTAAAGTTTCTTGGGTTGACCAAATATTGAAATGATGACATAATACATGTCTAATTGTAGATATCCCTATATTTTTTCTTCCCTTCAGTGAGATAACAACATTCCATACTTTGGAGGGATTTCAGCTACTACAATATCCATGACTATACTTTTTCCAGGGTATTGGACTAAAGTGACACATAAATCTTTGATTAAGCCTAGAAATTTCACTTTACTAGAATCAAATGAGAAAATATCTTTATAAGGTCTAGTGATGTCTAAATTCAAAGTTTCCATAATGGATTTCGGCATTAAATTATGTGACACTCCTGAATATAGCATAGCATTATGTAAAATTTTATCATGAACAGTCAAGCTAATGTAGAAAGGATGAACTCCTCCTTCTTGGTTTTTTTAATTTACCTTGGGACCAAATATTAATTTTGGTTGGTCATCACTCAAATTAACAGAGTCTTCTCCTTCATTCATGTTCAATGTAGCAGTGATCTGTGATTTGTATAAATCATGTTTTACCAATTCTGTTAAAGGAATTGGTATTTTCAGTTTGGATGTTGAATGGTGCTTTTGTTTTCCCTAATTGAATGACTTCTTCTTTACTAACTGCAGTTTGAGTGTGTTTCTCTTCTTTTTCTACATTTGGTTTTTCTGTTTGTGTTTCCATTGTCTTGTTGTTTTCAGTCTTCTTTTTGGGGAAAATTTGAGTTGTAGTGGAAGTTTTGGTAGGTTTTGAAATTTCAGCAATTGTTTTGGTAGTAGCTATTTTAGGATCAGCTGATATTGGATTAGCACAAGATGTTTTTGGATCAGAAATTGTTGTTTTAGTAGAATTTATTGTCTTAGCAGCAAAGGATTTTTGAGGATCAGTTGATGTTTAAACAACAATATCTGTAATGTCAACAATTTTATGACTAGAAATTTTCTGATTAGGATTTGAATTTTTCTGATTTGAACCAGAGTTTTGTTGGGTTTCCCTAGGGAGTATTTGTAGTAATTTGGTTGTAGGATCTTATATTTTTTTCTTTGTCTGAGTTTGGGTATATTTCTTAGTAGGGGCTTCCACATTTTTCTTACACCTAAGGTTATATTTCTTGTGAAATTCATTAATGGAAAACTCATAACCTTGCTTACAATCAAAAGACTCTCTAGATTTTAACTGTAATTGTTGTAATTCATATAATTATTGTTCTTCTTGTATAAGAAAAATAGTATTATCATCATTAATTCCTATTAGATTAATCTGGCTATCTTCATCTTCTTCATTTTGGTGATAACTTTCAGCATAGTTCTCTTAAAAAGGTGGTCTTATTGTTTGATCAGGTGTTGATTCTGTAAATTTACTAGTGTTGGTATTTTTTCTAAAGTTGGGATTTCTTATTTGAGGGCCTTGTTGTTGATTATCCCATTGTGGTTTTCTTTCCATACTTTCTATTCTATCCATCATTTTTTCCATGGATTTTGCTGAACTATTTATTTTTCTATCCGATGTAGATGTTTCCTCTTTTATTGTTACCCTTCTTTCATTTCTCATTCTTGCTCTCTTGGCTAGAAAATTGGGTTCTACACTAACTGCTATGTTTTGAATCTTTTCTAGTGTTTCTGGGTTCCTTTCCCTCAGTTGGTATGATATATCCATATCAAAATCATCAGGAAATTTAAGTAAAGCTAGATCTGGTGGGGGTTTAATGTTTAGTGGAATAGCATTATAGATACTGTTGAATCTAGTACAATAGTCTGGAACTGACTCATTAGGTCCTCTTTTTATGTTTTCATATTCAAACAAATTTTGTAGAGGATTCTTCTTTTTCTCCCATCTATTGATAAATAATCTATGGAAGGATTCTAAATCAGCAATATGATTTTCAGGTAAAGCTTTAAACCATTTCTTTACTTCTCCAGCTAAAGTTTGGGAAAACAGTCTCATTTGGACATCAGATTCACCAATTTCATGCAATTTGAAATAGTCAGCCATTTTGTTAACCCGTTGTTGTGTAGTGTATTGACTAGCTCTATCAAATTGAGGGATTTTGCTTTGATAATCTTGGGGCATGTTATGTAACTGACTTGGTAAGACCAAAGGAGAATATCTGGAAGCCATATCTAATATTATATATATGCTAGGAGGTAAGTGTGTGGTGCTTGGTGATAAGGTTGAGGTACTTGTAGATAAATTTGGTACACTAGAAGATGTACTTGGAAATGTGGTTGAAGTGCTTGAAAATGCAGCTCCAATGCTAGAAGATGAACTTGCAGTATTTGGGGATGGAAATAAAACTCTAGGTTGCAGAGGAAGCTTAGGGATGAAGGATTCAGTGGAATGAGTGATCCAGGTGGATATCGGTGGCCACACACCTATTCCATTTGGACCCGCACCATCAATTCTTGCAACTTTTCACTTCCAGTAGCTTACTATTTTTAGTAGTTTTTTGGGTCCTGCACACGCGAAGCCGTTTTGAGGCATTAATGATCTAGATGGATATCAGTGGCCACCCACCTATTCCATTTGAATCCCCACCACAATTTATTTCCATTTTCAAGTTGCGGCACAACTTACTATATTTAGCAGTTTTTCGGGTCCTGAACTTCTGGAGACGTTTAGAGGACCTAAACGACGATTTTTGGGAAAACCAGGAGCAACATGGGTCCATGGGCTAATGTTTCTCACACCAAAATTTTTATTCCTCGGACATATCTTTATAATGAGCTATTGAGTGCGTAAAATGGAGATCGAATGCCAAAGTTACGTCCCCAAGAAGTTGAAACACCAATTTACCCAAATGGGGCTCACAATTTTGGTGCTTCATCTCCTAGGGTTAGGTTTTTGGATGTTTCGGGTTTTACATTGTTTCTCAACAATAAATAGGCTTTCCAGTCTCATTGTAACACATTTTAGTGGCTTGTAGCCATCACATTGCTTCTCAAGGATATGCTACCGGTACCCTTGTTCATCTATTTCCATTATGTCTGTAATAGGCCTTTGAGCCTCAATGTAACAGAACTCAGAGGCCTATGCCTGCCACATATCTTCTCAGAGATAAGCTACCAATGCCCTAGCTAGTTTCCATTATTTTTTTAAGCCTACTCTAGTCATTCTTTTATTAATAAAATGAAGCATTATTTCCGTTGCATCTCCATGTTTATGGTTATATCTATACTCGATTGCGTTCCTCCGTAAAATTTGGATCAGTGATATCAGAGGGGGTATTCTCTTTCTTTGTTTCTCTTTTCATGTCCCCAACATGGTCAGGGTATAAGGAGTTTAGGCTTCATCTGGTTGCACCCTTCCACGATTAGCCTCGCAAACCTTGACGACCCCCCATGGCAAAAGGAAAGAAAGATGAGGGAGCAAGAGATCCTATCAAAATATTTCTCGAGGTGGCCCTCGAGAAATAGAGGAATGCGATTATGGATAAATTTTCCCAGATCCTTCAACTTCTGCCCACTAATGGCACATCCACATCCAACACATTCGCTAAAAGGTCCGTGACATCTTGGAAAAATCCAATACCAAGTTCAACATAATTCCCCCCCCCCAATGGAGGAACTTAATGCAATGGGGACCATTACATCCTAAGGAGGGAGGAATGATCATAGTGGATATCGGTAGCCACCCACCTATTCCATTTGGACCTGCATCATCAATTCTTGCAGCTTTTACTTCTAGCAGCTTACTATTTTTAGCAGGTTTTCAAGTACTGCACGACCGTATTCGTTTATGGGCATTAATGATCCAGGTGGATATCAGTGGCCACCCACCTTTTCCATTTGAACCCCCACCATCAATTCTTTCTGTTTTCAAGTTGCAGCAAAAATTACTATATTTATCAGTTTTTCTGGTCCTAAACTTTCGGAGCCGTTTTGAGGCCCTAAACAATGTTTTTTGGGAAAAACAAGAGCAACATGGATCCATGGACTAATGTTTCTCACACAAAAAGTTTTATTCCTTTGATAGATATTTCTAACGAGCTATTGAGCATGTCAAATGGAGATTAGATGCCAAATTTACGTCCTCAGGAAGTTGAAACACCAATTTATCCAAATGGGGCCTACAGTTTTGGCGCTTCATCTCGTAGGGTTAGGTTTTTGGAAGTTTCAGGTTTAACATTGTTTCTCAACAATAAATAGGCCTTCAAGCCTTATTGTAACACATTTCATGGGCTTGTAGCCATCACATCTCTTCTCATGGATGCACTATCAGTACCCTATCTCATCTATTTCCATTATGTCTGTAATAGGCCTTCGAGCCTCAATTTAACACAACTTAGAGGCCTGCACCTATCAAATATATTCTTAGAGATAAGATACCAATGCCCTAGCTAGTTTCCATTATTTTTGTAAGCCTATTTCAGTCATTCTTTTATTAATAAAATGAAGCATTATTTCCGCTGCATCTCTGTGTTTATGGTTATATCTATATTTTGTTGTGTTCCTGCATAAAATATGGATTAGTCATATCAGAGGGGGTATACTCTTTATTTTTTTTTATTTTAATGTCCCCAACATGGTCAGGGTATAAGGAGTTCGGGCTTGATTCGGTTGCACCCTTCTAAGATCAGCCTTGCAAACCCCGACGAACCCCCATGGCAGAAGGAAAGAAAGACGAGGGAGCAGGAGATCCTATCAAAATCTTGCTTAAGGAGGCCCTCGAGAAATATAGGAACGCGATGATGGCTAAATTTTCCCAGATCCTTCAACGGCTGCCCACTGTCGGCACATCTACATCCATCACGTCTGCCAAAAGGTCTGTGACATCCTCGACAAATCCAAACAAAGTTCAGCAGAATTTCCCCCCCATGGAGGAACTTGACGCAATGGGTACAATTTCTTCCTAAAGAGGGAGGAATGATCCAGGTGGATATTGGTGGCCACCCACCTATTCCATTTGGACCCGCACCATCAATTCTTGCAGCTTTTCACTTCCAATAGCTTACTATTTTTAGCAGGTTTTCGGGTCCTGCACGCCCGAAGCCGTTTTGGGGCATCAATGATCCAAGTGGATATGGGTGGCCACTCACCTATTCCATTTGAACCCCCACCATCAGTTCTTTTTGTTTTCAAGTTTCAGCACAACTTACTATATTTAGCATTTTTTTGGGTCCTGAACTTCGGGAACCATTTTGAGGCCCTAAACAATGTTTTTTTGTGAAAACAGTGAGAAAACACCAAAAATTTTATTCCTCCAACAGATCCTTCTAACGAGCTATTGAGGACGTCAAATAGAGATTGGATGCCAAAGTTACATCCCCAGGAAGTTGAAACACCAATTTACCCAAACGGGGCCTAAAGTTTTCGCGCTTCATCTCCTAGGGTTAGGTTTTTGGACGTTTTGGGTTTTACATTGTTTCTCAAAAAAAAATATTCCTTCGAGCCTCATTGTAACACAGTTAAGGGGTGTTGTAGAGGTAAATCCCCTCTGCAGACAGAGGCGATCCCTACTAGCCCAGATCGAGTCTAGCAAAAATCAGTCATGCAGTGAAGCAGGTCTCTAGTTACAAAACGAAAAAAACATACCGAGTTGCCTACCTCAGATCCTATGCAATGGTCGTCGAAGAAAGGATGACGCTTCCCATCCTCCACTCTGGCAGATCATGATCCTTCCTCTTAACACGTCCGAACACCTGCACACATGCGAAGAAACACAATGATACACAGCACATAATCTAAATCTTGTAACCATACATCAGTCAAAGAGGATGTAATTCACTGCATCAAAGACAAAGACACATGAATGAAACCATAATCAAAGTTGCTTATCATTAATAATAACAAAGGAAAGATACAACCCAAAGCTTTGATGTTGGATCTTCCTTCGGCGAGGCTGACAGCGGAGCACGTCTCAATGAAGCTCATTGGAAATGGGACAAAGCTCTCTCTCTTCGGCTTGGCTCTCAAAGGATGTCTGGAGATAGTCTCCTTGCTACAATTTCAGCTCTTTCTTCAAGCTTGCTAAGAGAAAATGGCAAGTTTATATAGATGGTGGAAGGGGAGTTTGGATCCCTACAATTGTGGGATTGGCCCTATCCTTAAAGAAGCTTCCATTATAGGTGGAAAACCACCTCCCATACATGGAGATCCAGAGCCAAACCTCCCAACTCATTTTAGAGACTCGTTTAGGAGTTTGTTGGAATCAAACTTCCACCATTTATTTTAAAAAAACAATCCTTATTAAGCTTGGTGCGAGCGAGACACTGGGACAGAGCGCCAGTTGGCACGCCCTCTTTAGTGGATTTTCCCCATTGGCACGAGTGCTGAACTGGATGGTCGCGCCAAGGCCAAAAGATCCGTTTTTAGGGTTTTTCAAAGGAAACTTTCTTCGGAGGAATTATTTTCCTTGTCAAGGGGGATGCCATGAAAGTGATTTCAGGTTATGTCACTGCTCACAGGTCATATGAAAAGCCCTCCAATGTGCAGGACGGGGAATTGCAGGGACAGTGGAAAATTGTTATGTAACAGATGCCCCCTAAAGCATGAGGCCCGAGAGAGAGAGGGGTGAAATGCTTTATGAGAACATGCCCAACTGAAAACACTGCCGTCAGAAAACCTGCGTAGACAAATACAACTGATATCTCAAATACATGATGTGTGGTATGGGTGCAGCCATCCAAAATAGAGTATACAATAATCAGGATCTAAGGTATGGACGCAGCCATCCAAAAAATATCAATAAGTAGACTCAGGTATGGTCACAACCATCCAATTAATGAGTCATGTAACCAATCAGGATAATCCATAAAATCCATAGCCGGGATTCCATCAGACAAAATCCAGGGTCTTGCGCTCCATCTCGACCCAAAAAGAGTACAAGTTCCAGCATGTGAATATGTGAGCTGAAGTCGAACATGAAAGAACATCGTCTGATTACCAGCCAATGTTGAAAGCCATTAACAGATGTGAGAGGAACCACCAATAATGATGATGGCCCGCAAGGTACTAGAGGTACAATTCACGAAATGTGAACAGTGAGCTGACGTCGAACACCCTCAGAATCCTTCGATCGAAGGCCAATGATGAAAACCTTGTGTCGAATGCGAAGAAACTACCATTGAGGCATGCAGGCTCCAAAGTACCTAAAGGGAGTCTCTAGATCAGCTTCCTGGATAATGAGCTGAAGTCGACAGAAAGTGACCTTGATCGAAGGTGGGCCATAGAGTTTCCCACATCATCGACACAAGATAGAGGAACATAATGTTTATGAATCAGGATCAGATGAGAATCAGAGGAGGGTTGAAACTGCAGAGGCCAACTTCTCTTGAACATATCAGCGACACGACACTGGATTTGGCAGTATTTGACATCAAAGGATCTAAGGTCATGATGACGAGGAAAAGAGCAGATGAGTGGCCAAAAATGATTACCCAAACCCACGGAGGTAAGCAATAAACAAGATGAGATGTTCCCAACCCGACACGAATGTAGACAAGTGCCATGTTCAAGAGCAACATACTGCTGACACGATGATGATACTGGTTTCATTTTTCCCCAACATTTCTGGCGAGTACCCCAATTATTTTTGAAAACAAGCTTGAAGGGGATAGCATATGCTCGCGATCTAATTTTTTCCTTCGGACAAATCCAACCTAGTACATTTAACAAGTCCTCGAAAGGAGGAACTCGAGTAACATCATTGCGACGGAGTCCAATGTCATCAGGTTTTAACGAGTCTGACAAAGGAAGAACTCGGCGTCTTTTCATGTTTAGAGAGTTTGAAAAGATAGTAGAAAAGTAAACTCCAACAGTCCCTTTTCGTAGATAGTTCCTCTGATCCAAAAAGGTAGAAAATTGTGTCTGAGAAAACCTCCTAGTCGCGATAGGCTAGGGTATTCCTTTTTCGTAAATAATCTATCCCAGCTCGAAAAAGGGGTAAACATATATTGGGTAGATGTCGTTTCGCAACCAACTTAACGAGATCAAAACGACAAGCGACTCAGAAATATTTTCATGTTTAGAGAGTCAGAAAAGAGCTGAAAGTTGACTCCTCCTGGAGGAACGAGTGGTATAAAGGGTAGCAACTGGTTCTAGTAATGGTGGAACTGCTCTAAACAAATAAAGGTCGAGAGGCTGGCTAATAAGACCACTCATCGCAGCGGTTCCTCAAGAATGGGTAACACAACCAAGTGAAGGCATATGATCAGCCAAGTAGATGGGGATGATGGATTGAGAAAACCAAGGCTCATCTAAAAAAACAGGCTGACAAAATGGCAATCACAAGAGATAAAACGGGAATGGTTTCATTTTTACACAAGCTTGAAATCAGAAAAATCTGCTTGAAATTGGTTTCATTTTTACACAAGCTTGAAATGGAACAAACTATGCTTGAAAATGTTAGGCATGCCCCCAGCATGGTGACTTAATTCGAGGTACATGCCCCCCAAGCTTCAATCCATATGAAAGGCAGATGGAGTGAAGGTTCAAGTTACGAGATCAAGAGAAAGACTCGACTGGGATTTTACAAGATCTTATCAAAGGCTCGAATTGAACGGGAATGTGTTTCATTGTTTTAACAAGGTTGACACATTAAAATAAATATCCTCAGATGACCTTGTTTCATTTTTTAATGAGGTTGATACAGAAGACAAACTATCCTCGGAACACCTTGTTTCATTTTTAATGAGGTTGATACAGAAGACAAACTATGCTCTGAACACCTTGTTTCATTTTTTAAGGAGCTTGACACAAGAAAACGAACTATGCTCCAGAGACAAATCACCATGATGAATAATAAGTCATGAATTCCAGGAGGTTCTCATCCGATGGAAGGAAAACATCTTGGAAGTCAAGACCCAATGCCCCCAGCACACAATGTACAATGGCACTATCACTGCATGCGGGCACGGGACAGGCAGCCACATAATTAACATGCGGCGGGGATGACATAACCGGTAGATAAAGGTCTGGAAAAGATGATGGTGGACTAGCTGCCATATTAGGACCAAAGAATGCAAGCTGATCGATGGTCACGATCTGACCTTGGTGCGGAAAACACATCACATGAAAGAGGGAGGAGACAAGTTCTCCCATGGCATAAGTATAGTCGTGGCCCAGGAGTAAATTAAAGTCCAAGGGGCCAGGAACAACCATCACATCCATATGGACAGTTTTCCCTCCCAAAGTAATAGGAAAATTCAGAAGGATCCCCAACGGTTGACTAGTTCTTCTGTTAAATGCCAACAAATTCTGCGTAATGGGCAAAAGTGGCGGCGAAACGAAAGCTTGCCAAGTAGTTGAAGATAAAATACTAACAGATGCACCTTCATCTATAATGGTGTTGGGTACGACTAGATCAAAGGTCTATACCATGATCTAAAAGGGCACATAAGAAGGAAGGCGATAACCTGTGAATCGACTCCAATTGAAGGAAGCGACCAAACTACTTGGAGGGGCTACCATCGAACCGAGATGGTCGTCCCCCGGTGTTACAAGATAAGAAAGAGAATCCTCCACGACCTCCATCACGAAGTTGGGAGGGATATCCTCTGGTACCTCCATCACGAGAGGCAGAGAAGCAACTTCTTGAGATATAGGGACAGGAGAATCTTTCACCAAGTACGAGGAATCTGAAGAAATAAGAAGAACTTGAAGGATACGAGAGTCAATCTCAACGGAAAAGACCTAGTGCACCACAAATGGGGCTAGATCAACTGATCCCATGACCAATGCTTGGTCAGGGATGGATTCATGATTTGGAATCTCCGGGGGAGTGGGATCAACCAAGGGTGACTCTTGACTGATCGTTAAATCAGCTGGTGAAGGACTCAAAGAAAGATGTTTGTAACTAGCCAGAAGGCAAGGTGCAAAAACAGTTGAGTTGTCCAAAACTCTCTTGGCTTCATCCATATACAGACAAATTTGAATGGCATGGTGCCCTTCACACAACTTATAGGGATTGGCAAGCTTACCCTGCTTCTTAGGAGCTTTACCAACATTAACTGAAGACATGCCCCCAACCTAACTCCCAAAATCCAAAGGAAATGGCAGACGACCGTTGGACCATACTTCGAGCACCTTGGGAATACCAGGGTAATCTCGAAGAATATCGTTTCCCTGGAACAACATGCAAGGGAACTTAACTTTCCATCGAGGGTTGGAAGGTTTATCGATGGATGGTTTCTTAGGCATAATAGCCGCAAAGCTAGCCTCTCCTTTATCAGAATTCTTTTTCTTTGTCTTCTTCTTCTTCTTCTTAGCCACCTAGTTACTCAAATCCATACTTTCACCAGGAGAAGTAGAAGAGGAGGACACATAAACAGGTGAAGAAGGGGAGAGGTCCACCTTGGAATCAACATGATGTTGTTCAGGCAGAGGAGTGGATGGTATCGTAGCTAGAACACTCGGGACTAGAGAGGTTGAAAACAACCAAATAGGAAACCTAACAGTTAACCCAGGAAGGGACAACATTGCCATATAAGGAGTGCTAGCATTTCCAAAAGGAGGAAAAGGACCAGGATTCCCTTCGGAGGGGATTCCTTGGTTGGTGAACTCCAGAAAAGTCACCATCGGAGACAACTCAAAATAACACCCTAAGGAAACTAACTTTAACCAAGAATATTTCATGGGCAGTTAATTTTAAAACAATGAAACCAGAATCTACTCTTTCATATTTTAAGAGTCGAGAAACAAGTAAAAGGTGACTCTATCACTTTCAATTTGGAAACAAGCATGAAAGGACAAGTGCTTGATGATCTTTTCAAATTTAATGAGCCAGTAAAGATCAAAAATATTGCTCTGGTAATCTAGGAAAATGGGTGTACCAGATATCCATGAACTGCAATATACACCTTGGTGATCAAATGAAAGAGAAATGACCAAGGAATTAAGGTACGTGCTGGTAATCTCCCCAAATGCTGTGTCCGGTGTATCATGGGTATAAAGCGGCAGACTCGGCTTCCTACGGATAAAGGATAGCAAACTTTTGGGGTCTCCCTTTATATATGCGACGGGACGGGGAGCACAAGTCCGTACTAGCACTATCTAAAGCTAAGAGGTGAATGAAAACTACTAGGTTTAACGACGCTGGAACACGTCACTAGCCTAGACCTCTAGATATTTCGTTAATGTTTCAATGTTGCCTTAAGGTAAATTGAATAAATTTTAGAGCTGATCTTCCATTATGTTTCAATTTTAGGCCCTAGCGAATATTATGTCTCAAAAATCCTCTAAATGCACACTACATGCCACAATATGTCACTTTGGTAGATGAAGAGCTAACTACAAGAAGGTTGAGAGCTTTTCAAATAATAACAAAATGAACGGAAAACATCCGCCAATGTCTCTAATGCACGCTAAAGAAACTAAAAGCTTTTTCTTTAGAGTTATATAACATTAATAATGCAGAAGAAGCTTTCAATTTTCACTAAATAATGAAAAGCAAAGAGATTTGTTTTTGTATTTTTCAATGTTTTAGAGAAAGATGCACCAAACGAAAAGAAAAACTAATAAAGAGACTGATTTGAGAAATGATGGTGAAAGAGTATAAATAAGAAAGTTTACTCAATGCAAAACACACAGTCAGACCTAAAACTGATAGAGAAACCCCTCAAATCAAAGAGGAATCCCAAAAGACTCATACAAACTGTGTGATCAGGGCTCGAAATGAGAGAAAATGAAACTTGAACAAAGAAGAGAGCAATCACTCAAATAATGCAATGATACAATAAAAACCAACCAAACAAATGCAAGGAAGAAAAAATGAAGTTTACTGAACAGGCAAAAACCAAAAACTCCCATGGGAGGCTCAGCACACAATAGCACCTAGATGCCCTAGGGCTAGAATGTAAAATTAATGGTAAAGGGCAAACAATCAAAAGATAGATGTCAAAGACAATCAACAAGGACTTCAAGGCACTCAGACAGTTGTAAAAATAACACCAAAACCAAAAATCAGACTCAGAGGGCTCAAAACAAGAAAACCCTTGCACCAAACAGGGTTGGCATGACTGTTTGGCTATATCTTGCGCCAAAATAGGGTTGGCGCGGGGGCATAACTAGCAACAAGCACCAGTTGGTGCGACTGTCAGTCTAAAAAGTGTGCCAATCGAGTTTACTAAGGACAGGAGTAAAAAAGAGTAAACAGAGAGTAGATCAGGTATGGTGCGGGATGAATAGAGGTTTTACACCAGAAGGAGGAAAAACAGAAGAGAAAATCAAGCAGACAAAAGCCAAAAGCAACCAAAAGAGACAAGACAAACTCCAAGCTACATCCCTAGTGGAGTCACCGGTTTTTTGGAGAGGTAAATCCCCTCTGCGGATAGAGGCGATCCCTACTAGCCTAGATCGGGTCTAGCAACAATCAGTCACACAGTGACGCAGGTCTCTAGTTACAAAACGACAAAAACATAACGATTTGCCTACCAAAAATCCTACGTAATGGTCATCGAAGAAAGGATGACGCTTTCCATCCTCTGCTCTGGCAGATCACGATCCTTCCACCTAACACGTCCGAAAACCTGCACACATGTGAAGAAACACAATGATACATAGCATAGAATCTAAATCTTGTAACCATACATCAGTTAAAGAGGATGTAATTCACTGCATCAAAGACAAAGACACATGAATGAAACCATAATCAAAGTTGCTTATCATTAATAATAACAAAGGAAAGATACAACCCAAAGCTCTGATGCTAGATCTTCCTTCGACGGGGCTGATAGTGGAGCACATCTCAATGAAGCTCGTCAGAAGTGGGACAAAGCTCTCTCTCTTCGGCTTGGCTCTCAAAGGTTGTCTGTTGATAGTCTCCTTGCTACAAGTTCAGCTCTTGCTTCTAGCTTGATAAGGGAAAATGGCCAGCTTATATAGATGGTGGAAGGGGAGTTTGGATCCCTACAATTGTGGGATTGGCCCTATCCTTAAGGAAGCTTCCATGATAGGTGGAAAACCACCTCCCATACATGGAGATCTGGAGCCAAACCTCCCAACTCATTTTAGAGACTCGTTTAGGAGTTTGTTGGAATCAATCTTCCGCCATTTATTTAAAAAAAAAATCCTTATTAAGCTTGGTGCGAGCGGGACACTAGGACAGAGCACCAGTTGGCATGCCCTCTTTGGTGGATTTTCCCCATTCGTGCGAGGGCTGAACTGGATGGTCGTGCCAAGGCCAAAAGATCAGTTTTTAAGGTTTTTCAAAGAAAACTTTCTTCAGAGGAATGATTTTCCTTGTCAAGGGGGATGCCATGAAAGTGATTTCAGGTTATTTCACTACTCACAGGTCACGGGAAAGGCCCTCCAATTTGCGGGATGGGGAATTGCAGGGATAGTGAAAAATTGTTGTGTAACAAGGGGCTTGTAGCCATCACATCTCTTGTTAGCAATATGCTACTGGTACCCTAGCTCATCTATTTCCATTATGTTTGTACTAGGCCTTAAAGCCTCAATGTAACACAGCTTAGAGCCCTGTGCCTGCCACATCTCTTCTCAGAGATAAGCTACCAGCGTCCTAGCTAGTTTCCATTATGTTTGTAAGCCAATTTTAGTCATTCTTTTATTAATAAAATGAAGCATTATTTCTTCTGCGTCTCTGTGTTTATGTTTATATTTGTATTCTATTGCATTCCTGCATAAAATCTGGATCAATGAGGTGTAGTGGAAATAATAGATGAGGTGGTACTAAATAAATTTGAATTTATAGATTTTAAATGACTGGTAGAAGGCTTAGTGGTATAAGCAGATAAAGCAGTCAATTCTACAGAATGTTGAAAATACGATTCATCAATTTCTTTAATCAAAGTTGCAGTTAACGCATCAAGTTTATCATAAGGTTCTAGAACTTTTTCATCTGAATCAAGTGAAATAATTTCCTTCTTAGTTTAAATAAATGAAATAAAATCAGGATCTATTACACTATCATATATAGAACTTTCTGACTTATTTCTAAACAAAGATTGCTCAAAAGCTAAATCAAATTCAATGTCTTGTAAACTTGATAATTTATTGGGAAGAGAATTTTCTTTGATCAATGGATTTTTATTACCTAAAATTTCTACTTTTTTGTTTTTCTTTAAAATTATGTTAGGATTATCTACTGTTACAGCAGGTTCTGGATCAGGATTAGACCTGGTATAGTAGATTCTTCTTAAAGCCAGAATTTTAGTTTTTTTGTGAAAATTCTACTTACAACCCTTTAAAACAATCTTAACGCGAAAATATAAGTAAAAGTATTTCCTTTAAGATTTATTTTAAACACTGAGGACAGGTTAGCATCCCCAGTATGGTCGCCACAATGGTATCACTCCAATAATTTCCAAGGGTTGTATATATTTTGGTTCAAATAATATTAGAGGTAACCACAAACCTACTTTTAAGCCTTAGGATCTAGCCTTCCTAATGCTCAGAGAGGGCTCTCTCTATATGATTTATCTTTGTTGATTTTAATTGATTTTAGGCTAGTTATGTAAGATTACTTGGGATTTGATTTTGGGTTTGGTTTAGTGGTGTAATCACTAGTTCAAATAGATAGATGTAGGTCTAAATTCCATTAGGTTAATGGAGTAAATGTATCAAGCAGTCAGATCAGAATCAAGGTTCAAAAGGGAAGTGTTCATGGGGCAAGATAACTGAGTTAATTCAGATCCTTAGGCTAATGGTGAAAATGGTTTCAATCGGGATGAGATTGAAATTAAGGGTTCTTAGATCTGGATAATGAGTGAAAAGGCAGAGGTCAATCGAGACTAGGGAGAAATTAATAATTCCCTAATATGGATATTAGTAGAAAACATGTAAATGGCATAACAGTTCAAGACAGAGTGTTTTAAAACATATTCTGAAATATCATTCCTATTATGAATTTAGATTTAGAAAGCATATGAGTATTGTGAAAAATTAGATAAAAACATAAGAACAATTGAGAATACTTCATTGAAGTGGCCAAACACATGAATCCTGTAATATAATCTCTTTATTTCTCAATCTAGTCTGCTGACTTGAAAATGGTATAAAGAACCCTCTGGTTCAGATTAGCACATCTATAGAAATGTTTGGCAATTCATCCACACTCAATACTTCGAATTGTGAAGTATTTATACAAAAAATCTTACAAAATATCCTAAAACAAACTTAGGAATTATTCATGGAAAAATAAATATCTTAATGCAAGAAGATAGAGACAACTATCTAAATAATGCAAGATGTCCCTACTTTTATTGAATTTGTTGTTTTCTATCTATGATTTGCTGCTGATTTGTCTCTTTGTTGTTTTCTCAATGAACACTACATTTGAATGTATTTCACGTTGGTTAGATTTGACTTTCAACTTTGTTTTGACTTTAGCCTTTTGACTTTCATCTGATACACTTTAAACTCTGATACTCTTTGACTATAACTTCTTTGTTACTGTTTTAAATTTCACTGTTACGGTTGTTCTATAGCTGAAAAACTGCCTGCTTTGTTTACCTTTTTCCTAACTGATATGTTTTTCATTTGACTGTCCTGTTTAATGTTTAACCTTCATAGTAAATCAGTCAATTTCTCCCAATATTCTACTTTTGGTAGTTTTATCTTCACCACTCTTTTAAATATTTCATCTGCCTCAGTATACTTTGAAAATGTAGGCTTGTTAATGAATAGGTGTTTTACCTCATGTTGTAGGTAAAAAAGGTTCTCAAAACTCTTGTAAAGTACTTTCCCTGTTGGAATTCCCTACATGGCTGAATTATTTTCTTGTTGCTTAGCCACCTCTCTGATCTTCTTATCACAATCCTCTTGTTTCATTAACCTTTCATTTATAACCAGAGGATTTGGAAGGCCTTTCTGCCTCAAAATATCAAACTTCATCATAAATATTATTATGCCAAGCTCCATGTTCTAAAAAATTTCTTCCAGTTGTAGAATTAAATTTCGAAATAACCTTCCTGACTCCAAGAATGGTATCTTCCCTATCACTAATTCTAGTTTCTTCTAGTTCCTGCTTATTCTCAGAATTAAGGAATTTTATGATTTCATTAGCCTCTTCAGGTTTCTTGCCAAGTTCTTCTTTGATTTTCTATATGGCTTCACCTGATGCTTTGATTAGATCTTTTTTTTCATAGATAACCTTAATGAATGGCCAAATATCATTGACAGATTCAATGATATTGGCCCATAATTTTTGCTTGGCTTGTGCCATTGGTTCTTTCAGTGTTAGATATTTCTCTAACTTCTTTAATTTCTCTGTCAACCTATTTGTTTTCTGTTCTTAATTTTTGTGCATAATCTGGACTAGTTTCTTTTCATCACTCATAATTTTCAATTGTTCTTTAAGTCTGTTGATTTCATTAGTCTGAATAGACATTTCCTGCATTTCTTTTACTATTTTTCCTACCTCATCTGTAGATTGTGCTACTATTGTAGATGACTCTATTGCTGAAGTAGTAGCTGATGTGACAGGAAGTGTTGTAGCCATTGGAGCTGAAGGGGCCATTGATTCTTCTAATGTGGAAGGAACAACAATAGTGACTACAAGAATAACAGTGATAGGGAATTCTTCTGATCTTACCTTTTTTTCCTGCACTAACTTGTCCATTTCATTTTCCATTTCTTTTATTCGGGCAATTAATTGATGAATGAGGTTCATCATCTCATATTTTTGGTTTGCATCCTGTAACACATCCTTTACCTGAGGATGTTCAGTAGGAGGAAATTTTAGTTTCTTCTTTAATGTAGAAATTTTTGCATTATTGTTCTTTATCAGTTCATCAACAACTTTGACATTATTAGGATCATATCCTTCTTCAATAATAAAATATTCTAGTGATTTGATTATGTTATCATTAGCTCGTGAAGATGCATTTTCTAATTTGATCTGATCTCTATTGTTCCCAAGAGTGTTTTTCAGCTTCTATAAACTCATGGATTTATTTTTCATTGTAGAATAAAGCATTTCACCAGCTTTCTTGTGAAATTCTATTTGGTAAATTGGATGAATATCTTCTGCTTGAACTTCATATGATGTCTTTTTATAATCTGCTGATAATTTGGGATGCTTGAATTTTGGCTGTAGGAAGGTCATTTGCATATTCTTAGTCTTATAGTCAAAACCAGAAAGAAATTTTCTTTGGTCACTAGGTGACTGCTTCCAGTACTATGTGTATGTTTCAGCCTTTAAGGCCTCATTTCTGATCTTGATCTCTTTATATTTCTACATAATGTCCATCTCTTTCTCTACTGGTTTGCTAGATGAGGATACTTCAATACTATGTTATTTCTGAATAATCTAAGTTTTGGATACTAAAGGCTGATGAGTTTCTTCAGAAACTGCAGGTGGTGCATTATCCTTTACCACTGTATTTGTTTCATTAATCTTAATTGTTTCCACTTCTTCAGTTACATGATTTAATTTTGGATTCTTCCTATACATCAATTTAAAGTTAGTTTCAGTGGTAGTTTATGTAGTGTATGATCCTTCTTCTATGATTCCTTTTGAGTTTCTATCTTCTTGGGCTGGAGTTTGTAATACTTGACTAGTATCACCTTTCTTATCTGCCTCTTTCAAAGTGTTCTCCAACCATTCAGACTGATTGGAATATTTCTCAATGTCTATCATTGACTCATGCACATAAGGATTTAATTTACATTTAACTCTCAATTTTCTTATTACTCCTAGAGGATCATAGTACCACTGAAAAATCTGACTGAATTTAAACTCCTGCAAATGTTTTTCTGCCTGTGGACCTGTATCTCTACTGTTGCAAATAAAAGGGCCAACCTGATTCTTAATCTTAAATTGCGTCTTATTTTTGGCTTCCAAGAAATTAATTGCATCAGAATTAGGCATCTTCCTGATATACTCAAGTGAAAATAACCTCATTGGGAGGTATTTGAGCATCTTATATGGAAGAATATTAGATCCATATACCCTAATTTCTGTGTGGTTTTGATACAAGTACCAATCTCCTATCGTACTATGCTCTGATAATTGCAGGACCTTTTTAATCTCCTCACTGACTCTTGGTTGAATGGTGCTATTTAGCGTATTGACCATTGGATAGATGAAAGAGTCAATGAAATCTTTGTATGTGAATTTTGTTGAATCCTTCCTGAGTAAGGAATTCCAAAATATTACTGACTTTGGATTACCTTCAACATCAAATTTTTGAAGGTTGATGGCAAATTTCTCAGACTGGAAGTATTAAATCATGTGGAAAAAAATTGAGGAATACTTGAAAACACCTTCTTCAGGAATTTTGACAAGTTGTTCATCAATAGTATCAACAAGGTACTGGGAAAAATTGAAAATGGTATCAGGATGCTAACCAGGTGTGAAAGTAGACAAGAAACCCAAAACTAAAGCATCAACATGCTCATTTGTGAAATAACCCAGAATACATGACAACATAGTGATGACATGTCTGGTTCTTTCAGAAAATATGGTTGCTGGATAAGGAGGATTTGTTTTGGCAGTCTCTAGAGATGAAGGAATGAATGCATGAAATATCTGGAACCTCTTGGGGAAGTCCAGATTCAGGTATAACTGTGTAAATACCTCAATAGATAGAGGATTTTCATTTGGTCTAGGTTGGATCTGTAGCATTTGGTTAATTGTCTCAGTAGTGATAGTGAATAGAATTTATTTTCTTGTGGTTATTATGGCTCTTTGGTCAGAGAAATAGCAATATTGACAAAGTCTGATGACTTCTGGGAACTGGAAATTCTGTGGGACAATAAAATTTGGCAAATTAGACTCCCAAATTAAAACTTCATCAACTTTTTCAATGGATTTGTCATGGCTCCAGCAATGGAGCTCTAGAAGATTAAACTCAATGACATGGTCACTAATTTTAAAATCTCTGTCAGCTAAAGGAGTGTGTTCTACATCCACAACTGGAGGTTTTAGGGGATCGAAAAATATAATTCCTTGGGAAGCCATTGCTTTTTAAATTTTATTCAATTGATTAATATTTGATTCAAGAAATAGACTGTGGCCTCTTAGGAATCCAGTGAAAAATTATTTACAATTTGCAGAAGGGTTTGAAATGAAACATGAGCTTATCCTTTGGTCTAAAATGTTTTAATTGATCAAATTATACTCTCTGTGGTTAAAAACAGTCTTAGGACCTCATAAATTCTGTGAAAATAAGACTAGGGTTTGCAAAAAAAGGATTGGAAGGAAAAATGGGCTTTCTTTTGGTCTGCAAAGGCTCCTAAATGATTCAATTACTTATTACTCTTTTGTTTTAAGTGTAGGCATTGGTATTTCAGGAATACCTAGAAAAAACGAAGTTTTGCTGATTGCAGAAGAGGTTTTGAGGTAGTAGAGGTTTTTTGAAGCTCTACTGATCTTTATACTGCTTCAATTTGGTTCTGTAGCGACTGTAGCAACAAACGGTGTTGATTTATGGTAAAAATGGCTTAAAACAGGGTTGACATCAATTCTTTAGGTCATAAATGGCTCTGTATGTGGAAATTGTAATAGAAATAATGGTAAAATACACAAAAGGGCGGTCTTAAATGAGTTTTTTAACCAATAGTAGTTAATCATTAATGTGTGTGGTTAATTCAAATGGAGGTGGTTTTCGCAATGGGAAAAAATACAACTTATGGTTTTTGCATTGGATGAAGGTGGTCAGTGGTAAATTTTCTAAGGATGCGATCGAATGTGTTAGCGCTCAAATCTACCTTAGGCTGAAATACGGTAAAACTCAAGGCAACATAAAACCAAGCTTAGCCTCGTAGCTAGCCCTACGAGGACAGGAGAGGGCTCTCTCCAGGTCGATCTCGATAAACTGATCAATAGGGTCTGAGATGACTTAAAATGGGAACTGATTTTAGGCTAATAAACAAATAAGAGGATTTGATTTTTGATTTTTAGGCTGGGTTTTCTGGGCTGTATGGGACCAAGGACAGCATGAGCAGAGAAATTTAATCAAAGGCAGAGAGTATTCCATAAGGCGAGATAGGCATGAGGTTTTAGCAATCAAATTTCATTTAAATGGGGTGAAAAGACTGTTTAAGAAGACTGAAAAGGGCATTGACCAATGAATCCCTTCCAGGTAGAAGAAGACACACAAAGTCTGAACACTTCCTCAAGGCAGAGCAAGAAATGAATTCTACCTTTCTTACTGTAAAATCATTCAGCTGAAAACGATTATGAATGAACTATGAACATAACAAAAACATATGAAACATAAAGAAGAAACACATGCTAAACTCATACCGCAAGAATCTTACAAATCAGAGCTGCACCATTTAATTATTTCTCTGTCAAAACTGTACAGTGATAGCGCTGGGTTTTTTCCTCCACACTTCTCCCAGAACTCTCCCCCTTACAAATGATTTACCATACTAAATAAGCTCAGAGGTGTGATAACAAACTGATGAAAAAATAGGGTGCTGTTTAATCACTATTAACAAACAAAAGCAAAGAGCCAATCATCTATTCTGAAGGGAGCAGCATTCAACATGAAATCTTTTGATACCCACGAGGAAGCAACACCTGTAGCATAGACCTTCCAAATCATAACTGAAGATGCAAATAGACTACCCACTCCTTTTTCTCTGCTATGGTAGATATCTCCTTTTTAAATTTAGGCGTGCTTTGACTTTCCACCTTTTACATTTTCCGTTGAATAAAAACTAATCCTTAATGAAAATGGTTTTGAACTGAGCTTTTGCCTTTAATAAAGGGGAAAACGTGTCAATGAATGATCCCAGCTGGAAAATCCACGTGCTTTTGGGTGATTGGAGTGAGTTTGGGCAATTCTCGGGCTTCCTAGATGTGTGCACCGCGCAGCACGCCCAGTGCGCCGCGCGTGCCATGTGCGCCGCGCCCATGATAATTTCCACTGTCAATTGCGGCTCTATGCGCCGCGTCAATCTTATGCGCCGTGCCAGTTTTTAGAAAATGAACTGTGGAGTTTGGCTCTATGCGCCACGCTCCTCCGGTTGTAAGATCTTTTATGCACAGCACCACATTCCCACTCGGCTTGCCCGACAAGAAACAACCTCTTTGCATTTACTCTTTCTGCATGCTTAAAAGCCCATTACAGGCGTTTGTTCTCAAAAATTAGATCCACAATGCGCCCTTTGTTTCATAAATTGAATGCCACCATGATAGCTGCTTGCTTAATCTCTCCATTCACAGGGAAAACTATGTGGTCTATTTCCTGAGTTCGAATTGGGATCAAATGACAGCATCTCCGAAACCAAAACCACATGCAGGGATGTCAGAGCCACCAAAAGCCAGTCAAGTCAATTGTGAAAGGTTTCAAACAAGATGGATGTTTCGAACAAGATGGACATGAGGACTATCCAGAAGTTGAGCTATATTCTTCTATACAACCTCTGCAGAATGTGTGTCCACATGATGCACTAACTGGATCATCGCATTGATCATTACAGAGACTGCAAATATTTTTTGCTGTAGATGAATCAAATGCGGTGTTCTGGCCATTTGCAGGTGACATGGAAGTTTTAGAACAAACCACCAGGTATGGATGATCTACTGCCTGGCGCAATCTTGTGAGCAGATCAAAGATATGAGCATAATTGTTAAGCAGTGTTCCCGCAGTTATATATGTGTTAAACTGTGATTGACTTTTTGTATACAAAGCTTGGTAAAAGTCTTCTTCTCCTGCATCAAAAGCATCTCGTCTTAGAAATGCTACTCTGGGAGGAAAGGCAAGATCTTCTACCTGTTCTGACTTGGTACGCCTTAAGACTATGCTATCTAGAACTTTGTACTTGAGCAAAATCAGAGCTTGTCGACCTTCATATTTGTAGCCCCATTTCTTTATTGGATTTGCAACATACTTATTCCACCAGCAAAAATGGTGTAGTGGTGAATGACCACAATGATCACATTTCTGCCAATGCTTCCCAAAGCTGTAATCAAGTGATTTGCAGTCGCATTTCTTACAGAAGTAATAGGAGTAAGGGTAGATCTCTAAGAACCGAACAAGTGAATTTCTCCCACACGGTTTTGAAGAGGAGTGCCACTGAGAGCCCACTTGTAACATGACTGTAATGAGAATACACCTTTAGATGTGCTGCATCTTCTATCCTTGATAAAATGGGCCTCATCCAATATTATTCGATTCCATTTGACTGAATGTAGAATAGAGGACCCCGCGTCAGCTGATGAACCTGAGGCATTGTTTGCAGCTTCTATAGTATCTTCAAAATCAATATCCACATTTTTCTTCCTTCTCCATTTCCTTTGAACCTTTGTGCTGATGATGTTCTTCCTATTTTTCTAATGCAGGGGTAGGCGCTGCTAAAGCCGAAACAGGGCTGCCATTGTAGAATTTGAAACACTTTGACAAATTACATATTTATTACGAAAACACAGTTGATGATTTCTTCTTCAAAACAGGGTTTTGAAGAAGAAACACTCTCAAGCCTTATTGACTATGAAATTTAGCAATGGAAACTGATTAGGAACCTTTCATGCGGCTAAGCCGACAAAACCCTAGACCTAAAACTCTTAAAGACTCTTTGCCATCCATGAATATGAATGACGAGAAATGAACTTTGGTGAATTTGACTCTGACAGAGGACTAACAAGACCGAGTCTAACAGAATGGAATATTGACACATTGAAAGGAGCGGGGATGCGAAAACTGCGCATTTTGGAAGGTCGGGGTGTGGTTAAATTTTTGGCTATCGGGGATACGATAGGAGATATGGGCCATCGGATCTGATCAGTATAGATCTAACTGTTGGAAAATGCGATGGATTCGTCGAGATTTGATAGGTGTGGAGCCAAGTAATAGTCAATGCAGGATTTATAATGAGTGGTTTTAATATATAACCAATGGGTTAGAGGAAATTCAGACTCATGTATAGGCGGGTTTTATAACAAGTGGGCCCAAAATAAATCAAATGCAGGGAATTTAAACCATAGGTTATAAAATAAAACAAGGGTTGGGGAAATACATATAAAGGGAATTAATATAATACAGGATAATGTGCTTTATATGGGGGAGTTAATAAATAAAGTTAAATGTTAATAATATGCATTGAAATGTTAATAAATGCTGGATTTTAAAATACACTAAGGATAGTGTTAAAACTAATATCGGGGTGGGATTTTCATAGTGGGGCCCAATATTAATATTTTAAACTTGAAAACTTAGGATAAGTGTATTTTAGGGGGTATTATGAATGAAAAGGGAAGCTAGTAAGGGGAGAATTACTTTTTCAAAGGATAAATGTGTTTTAAACTAGGGAAAGGGGTTTTTGCATTGGCTGAAGGTGGTCAGTGGTAAATTTTCTAAGGATGTGATCGAATGGAATATTGACACGTTGCAAGGAGCGGGGATGCGAAAATTGCGCATTTTTCAAGGTCGGGGTGTGGTTAAATTTTTGGCTATCGGGGATACGATAGGAGATATGGGCCATCGGATCTAATCGGTATAGATCTAACTGTTGGAAAATGCGATGGATCCATTGAGATTTGATAGGTGTGGGGCCAAGTAATAGTCAATGCAGGATTTATAAGGAGTGGTTTTAATATATAACCAATGGGTTAGAGGAAAGTCGGACTCATGTATAGGCAGGGTTTATAACAAGTGGGCCCAAAATAAATCAAATGCAGGGAATTTAAACCATAGGTTATAAAATAAAAAAAGGGTTGGGGAAATATATATAAAGGTAATTAATATAATACAGGATAATGTGCTTTATATGGGGGAGTTAATAAATAAAGTTAAATGTTAATAATATGCACTGAAATGTTAATAAATGCGGGATTTTAAAATACACTAAGGATAGTGTTAAAACTAATATCGGGGTGGGATTTTCATAGTGGGGCCTAATATTAATATTTTAAACTTGAAAACTTAGGATAAGTGTATTTTAGGGGGTATTATGAATGAAAAGGGAAGCTAGTAAGGGGAGAATTACTTTTTCAAAGGATAAATGTGTTTTAAACTAGGGAAAAGGGTTTTTGCATTGGCTAAAGGTGGTCAGTGGTAAATTTTCTAAGGATGTGATCGAATGGAATATTGACACGTTGCAAGGAGCGGGGATGCGAAAACTGGGCATTTTGCAAGGTCGGGGTGTGGTTAAATTTTTGGCTATCGGGGATACGATAGGAGATATGGGCCATCAGATCTGATTGGTATAGATCTAACTGTTGGCAAATGCGATGGATCCGTCGAGATTTGATAGGTGTGGGGCCAAGTAATAGTCAATGCAGGATTTATAATGAGTGGCTTTAATATATAACCAATGGGTTAGAGGAAAGTTGGACTCATGTATAGGCAGGGTTTATAACAAGTGGGCCCAAAATAAATCAAATGCAAGGAATTTAAACCATAGGTTATAAAATAAAACAAGGGTTGGGGAAATATATATAAAGGGAATTAATATAATACAGGATAATGTGCTTTATATGGGGGAGTTAATAAATAAAGTTAAATGCTAATAATATTCACTGAAATGTTAATAAATGCGGGAATTTTAAAATACACTAAGGATAGTGTTAAAACTAATATCGGGGTGGGATTTTCATAGTGGGGCCCAATATTAATATTTTAAACTTGAAAACTTAGGATAAGTGTATTTTAGGGGGTATTATGAATGAAAAGGGAAGCTAGTAAGGGGAGAATTACTTTTTCAAAGGATAAATGTGTTTTAAACTAGGGAAAGGGGTTTTGTAAGGGAAAACGAGTGAAGTAAGGGGAAAGGATAAAAATGAAGGGGAAGGGGTATTTTTACAAAGGGAATGAATTTAGAGGGAAATTAGTAAGTATGAATTGATCAATTTCTGCTATCCATGCCTTATGAAAACTGCTTCTGCCTACCCATCAGCTACCCTAACATTTTTTCTTCATATTTGGGTGCATTTGAGCTTGCAAACCCTTATTATTTTTCTTTTAACATCAAACTATCTAATTCTAAACTTATTACTTCCAAGGGCTTAGATTAAACTGTTGAGCTCCTTATTATTATCTACCTAACCACTGATCTTCCAAGATTAAATAGTTTGGCTAGATCTTTATTCTATATCTATCAGCATGAAAGGTCAAGATTAAGAAGTTTGAATTTCATGGATTGTGACATTTTTAACAAGCTGCACACAACCTTATTTTTCAAAGTAAAATAAAAAGTAGTGGAATTTGAATTTTCATCACTTTCATGATCTATTTTATCTCTTTTTTGTTATTGTTGGGTTTCATTTTTTATATTCTTTTTTGATATTTTTTCTTTCAGTCCTTTGATTTTTCTTTGATGACTTTTACCCTCTTTATATTTTTTATTTTTAATATGGGAAAACAATTTTGCAGAAAGCAAATTACATACATATTACAAGACTTATAATAGTCAATTCAAAATTATGAATCCTATTATTATAGGACCCTAACAGATAGTAAATGACCTCATATCTAACTAAATATCCCTCCTCTTGTAGCTAGTCATCAAGTATCATGCAATTAAAAAGGTCCTTGGAATAATCCACCAACAACTGGGATTTCCAATATGGATCTATCCTCCATAGTGACAGCGCTGATGATCTGTCATGTAAAACATCTGTCATGTATCTATCCTCCTCTTTGACATCTCCCATGCCAAATTCAAATATCGGGATGATTTTATCCCTTCTCTGTTGCTCCTCTACTAGCTGCTCATGATCAAGTAAAGGCTTAAGATTTTGGAGGTTAGTCTTCCATGGGAAGCTATCACCTATCCAAAACTTCCTGAGTTTGGCCAAAGCATGCATGAGTGGCCACCATCTTCTACCATGTGTGGAAGACTTATCCCCAAGTGAGAACATATTATGAGCCTCCAAAGTCAAGGAATAGTCACCTTGCACCATGATTGTGTCGTCCTCCATCCCTGTAGCATCCTCTCTCAGTGCACGATATGGTGTGAGAATGGGAAACGACGATTTTGGGAGAATGTCTCCCTCCTCTTTGAGTCTACCCAAGACTCTCTAAGTTGTACAATGAATTCCCAATGCTCCCATTCCTCTCGGATCTATGAGTGGTGCAACATGTTGTGATACATCCCTCATCAACTCCTGATCAAGTGGCCTCCTAGGTGGTTTTCCATAAAAAATAAATGTCTCATGGGCCAATCACATCTTGATAATAGATGAGACTATCATGTCCTTTATTCCACTGTACAAATCCAACTTTGTTTTTTGTGTGGAAGTTTCCTGATATTTGGGTACCACTTTCAATGATGCAAGAGTCCCTCTAATTGGAGAAATTTCTCCATCCTCACCTCCTGGTGGTGGTGGATCATCTCCTGCAATTACAATGTTTTGACCCCCTACTAGTTCTTCTTATACTTCATCCTCATCATCTAAGAACACCTCTATATAGTGTGCCTTTCTTGCTTCACATCTATGTCCAGGTGCCCATGACTCTTGGCATGTGAAGAAAAGATTCCTTCTCCTCAAATATATTTAGACATCATCACTAAGAGGTACTTTACTTTAGCTCTCCTTTGAAAGAGGAGCATTCTCATATTTTCCCTTGGTTGGAAAGGTGGGCTTCTGCTGAAATTTTGCCTTTGATTTTGGCAAGGCATCTTGTAGATCTCAAGCCCTTTCAATGACATCTTGAAGGGTAGTGCGCTTAGTAGACTTAACCAACCCATGAAGTGGTTCTGCTAACCCATCAATGAACATATAGACCCTCCTTATTATAGATAAATTAGGAACCATAACAGAAAGTTTTAGAAATTCATAAATATAAGTTTATGGATTACCTGATTGTTTGAGCTTTACTAGCCCCATGAATGGTGCCTCTGGGTCTCTCCGATCAAACCTCTCCACCAACATCCTTGTGAGATATGAATATGCAGTCACATTTGCATGAACTAAGGTATACAAGCCATGAAACCACCAAGCATGTGCCTCACCCTCAAGGTGCAGCGCTGCTATCTTGATGGCCTCCATATCTGGTACTTTGTTTAGCTAGAAGTAGATTTCAAGCTTCTCTACCCATGATTTTGCAGTGCATTTAGATGACCCATCAAAGTTGGGTAAGAAAAATATGCCCATAGTTCGGTGTAGATCATGATTCTGAATGAATCCTCCACCTCTATTGTGATGCATGGGTCTCATATTGTCCTTGATCTAACAAAATTCGTGAAAACTCAAGTGATACTTGAATCTCTGAGATTGAGACTCATACTCCATGAAATAGTCTTCAAGAGTTTCTTGTTCTTGAAACCCTTCATTTCCCACTGCTAAGAATGTAGGTATTGTAAAGTATTGGGAAACTTGTTGCTACTTCACTGGTTGATCACTTTAGTGATGAGAAATGCCTTAGCCTTCACCATGTAGAAATCCTTTAGGGGATTCCTTGTATCTATCCATCCTCATCTCCTTTATTTCTCTAGAAATATTTTGCATATTTCGAAGAAGAATATTAGGAAACTCCTTCTCCTCATATTCTCCTGATAAAGGGGTTTTACCCTTGTCTTATTTATCATATATATAATAAAACTTCCGATTTATACTTCTGAGATACCTCTTTTCTCTATCTGTGAGAGTATATCCTTCTTATGATGACATATTCGATTTCAATATGCACAGGCTGAGCCAATATTATGCTCTAATACCACTGTAATATTCCCAAATGGGAAAATCAGGAATATAGAACATAATGCTAGAAATAGTAGTGTAGATCAATGTACAAAAGTGAGAGACCAATATGGATCTTATTTATTCATCGCAGTTATAGAAGCACTGCTACAAAAAATGAGTACAAAAAATATAAGGGCTGATATATGCCTCAAAAATAATGTACAACGAAGATCAAGGCTCTATACAACCTTCAGAAAAGAACCCAAAAGGGTCTTCGGGAAAAACACCCAATAATACAATATGAGTTGCAGCCCTAGGGCTAAAAGTATGTTGCAACAAGATAGCTGAAGATTTATGGTTGAAGCTGATATGATAATAAGTATGCTCCCCTCCAATGGATCCTCCATATGAAATTTTGATCCCTTCACTGAAGAAAACACTCCCCAGATCACCTAATTCAAATACCCTGTAGTATTCCTTTTTGGAACAGCTCATTAATTATGCATCGAAAAACGCATTTCCAAAAAAATATACTTTGGAATAGGGAAATAAATCTTGGATCATATATATAAGAAAATATAAAATATAAATCCAAGATTTGAGCTGAAACAAATAAGACTAGGTGGGTTAAACAGATCTCCCACACCTAGTTACCTTCAAGAAAATGCCCAATGGGGGGCTGCAGCAAAGTAAAACGACCTGATGAAAGTGTAGAGAGCTAAATTTGCATAAAATATGCTGATAGACACTCATACATCAGTTAGAAACGCAAAATCAAGAAATAGGTTCAATCCCTTCATCCGATAGTGGGGAAAATGAGGATTTATGACCTAAAATGAATGTATTCAAGTATCAACATAAAAATAAGAGAAGAGGACGGCTAGATCTGATATATTAGGTTAAGAGGGACCTAAATACGTAATTTAACCTCAATCAAAGGCATTTTACTATGTTAAACAGGTCCTCAATTCCTGACTAGGCTAGAAAACCCTGATTCCTCATGGCTTAAAGTATGCAGATTGGACTGAAGCTTTAGCATTGTGATTTTCTTAAGGGTTTGGATAAATTTATATAGGAATAAAAATATGGAAAGTTTAGAATATGATTCAATGGTTTTACATGAGAAAATACATATCTATACATGAAGAAATGTCTCAAACCCCAACATTATAACACAAGGAATTGCAGGATGAACCAGAAAACGTAATTTATAGGAATCTGAAGCAGTGTTATATTATGTTTTAGATATATAACAGATCAGAGTACAAAAATTTAGATCTAAGTGGGATCTATATGCAAAAATGACTTTTAAGTACATTTCCCTTGGGGATCTCAGCAGAAAATAAAGAACACTGAATAGATCTGAGATCTACACCATGGATGCAGTGAACTTTAGAAATTTCTGAAGAATATGCCATGCAGCAGATCAGATCTGAAATAGAACATGGATTGGATGGCCAATCCACGGATCACCTCAGTGAGCGAAAGGAGTCATTTCACTAGAGATCTCTCCTCCAAGCTGCTATCAAATGGACACTGCAACTCTGCCTAAAAAATGATGCAGTTTCTGAAGCTAACTGTGCAGATGAAGTAATGTACACTTTGTCCTGATGCCAAGATAAGAATCTAAAGCCCCAAACAGCTACTGCACTCCTGCCAGTGATTTATATGACTTCACCACTGAGAAGATGCAATAGAAACCTTCAGATCTAAATATATCTGATTCCACTTGTTGCAACCTACATAGACAGCTCACCCCAAATAGGACTGCATTGTAGATGTAAGATGAGGCTTGGCCAAAATGCCAGATAGTGGATCAACGCAGCACAATCTCCTCTAAGATACCCTCAACGAAGGAGGGAGGGTTCTTAACAAGGAAACCCTCTCTATCCTCTTGCTAAACATCCCATAGAATAATTCTCAAGAATAATAATCTCATCAACAACCTCTCCTTGAGTCTTTCCCTTTCTTATATAAGATTAGCATTTGCAAAACCCTAAACCACCTTCATACATTTGTCCCCTTTCACATGGAGGCCCTCCTCATAGAACTGCGTTGATCATTTAGGAGCTTCATTGTATCTGGAATGCATTATGATTTGGTCCTGTTGAGCCATTCAAACAGCTTGAACCTATTTCACATACAAGTGGATTTTATTAAGTAAGCCCTGATTTGACTTTGTTCACATTGGGCATTGATTTATTCTCATGTTTAGGAGTTTTTATTTGTCCTCCTTTACATTTTATTCATAAAACATAAAAACAAAATGACATTGAATATTCCTACTAGCTTGGGCTAGTTAGGAATATTACAATCCTCCCCCTTCAAAATGTTTCTTGTCCTCAACCAACTGTAGGGTAGAACAAAACTCCTCCTTCCCTCTTCTTGTGGCCTCATCAATGGACCCCACCATGGCTAAAAATGATATGCAATGAATCTGTCCTCCAATGATTTCCTCCAAGTGTAAGATAGCAAGTGTACATCATGATAGAATGGAAGGTGCAAGTGGCGATCTTCTTGTTGCTCAATGGCCTCATTAAGGTAGGAGTGATGAAGAGCATGGGGGAAATTTCTCGCAATGAGTGTCTCCCACACCCATGCTATCATCCATAAGAATCTAGTTACCTCTAGATAAGGAAACTTCTTAAACTCCTCTTCCACCTTGAGCTCTAGCAAATAAGGTGCGCAGAAAATTTGTAAGTGGTAAGCATCATATCATAACCCACGTTGTTCACCTCTACACTTATTACAAGTGTAGAGCGAAGGTTGATCTTGGGCTACAGCAAGGTGGCCTTTAAGTGGCAAGATGAAGTTTATATCTCCAAGGATATTTCCTCCTACATTGTGAATCAAGCTGGCCCAATGCTTCTCATATGTGATGGACAGGATGTCATCATCATCATATGGCACCCTATCAATCACATGGCTCACCTCAAGAAAGAACAGATGCTGAAATATGGTGGCCACATCATCTCCCATGCTCCCATTAGAGCATGTCCTACAAAAAATATGGGAATCTTCTCCCCCAAAGGACACATTCAAACCATGTGCCTCTCTCCCAATCATGCTTCTAACAACAATGTGATCAATAGCAGCATAAGGAGCCAAAATTAAAGTCATGATGGCTGCCATATGTAGCAAGTGAGTAGGGCAATGATTCCTCATATGCAACTAGCGCAGTTTGAGCATAAACTACAATAGATGATGACAAAAGATGTGGTTTTTCAACCACCAGTTTGCTGCTACATTCTCCTCCTGTATTTGGAGAAAATGAGTGATGTATGATGCATGGTGAGCATGTCCTCCAAACTACAAATCTTCCCCAAGTCCACCAAGGGAGTGGTCATCAACATTTCTCATGGCCTCAAGTAGACCATGAAGCATCAAAGTAAGAATGCTCCTCCTTGGAGCAACATCATGCACATATATGGTTAAGGAATCAATATGTAAATCAGCAAGTAAACAAAGAATGTCCTTACCATAGCTTTTTCTCATGCAAAAGGAGAAGATAATAGATGAGTCTCCTTCCATCCTCAAGGAGAAAGGTGGTGACTGATTTAACTCTTCCAAAGAGTTAGGTGGATAGACAACTCCCTTGCCAAATGTATAAGTGGGAAGGCTACTACCATTCCCCTGCTTCTCCTGCAACAACGCAGAAACTGAAATGAGAGTGGGTGTGGATGATGTTGAGAGACTGCTTCTCTCCTCCTTGAGTCTACCCCAGACTCTCAGCGTTGTATCAATACCTTCCAAGGTTTCCACTCTTCTAAAATAAATGATTTGTGCCTCAACAGGTGAAGCACTCATCCTCCTTTGCTGATCCAGTGGTCTCCTTGGTGCAATGTCTCCATGCAATGAGACATCATCAACAAGAGGTGACTGAACATATGAATGGAGAAAACCCTCCATGCTTCCACTACGCAATCCAATCACCTTCTTAGGTGCATCAACCTTCTGCAATGGATAGGAATGAGATTGGCTCTCTTCCCTATCTTTACTTTGTGTCTCCATGGTTCTACACCTTCTCATCGATGACACATGCAGATCATGAATTGTGCATTGATCTCCATACATGATATCTTGGGGATTTTCTTGCCATGCCACAAGAATCCCTCTTGTTGGAGCAAAAGCTCCTTCTTCCTCTGCATGAGGCACTAGATCAGATCTAGATCTAACAGCATTGTTGCTCTTTATCTCTGCAACAAAATTGGGCAACCTCCCAATGGAATGATCCAACTTTGAAGAAGAGACATCTCTATTCTTTTTTTCAAAGGTGTGGGAAGGTAGTCTTGCCTCTAGCAAGGCATGATGCAAGTTTTCAGCCCTTTCCATGTGTTTCTGAAATGGATCTGTGTTTTTATGCAGGGCTTTCATTTGAGTTCTCTGGTTTAACTTCACCATATGTTTTTCATGAACTGTATTATCAAACCTATTCACTAATTCTTTAGTGAAACTTATGTATTATGAATTTTTTACATTTCTACAAAAGAGAAACTCAAATTTCAACCAAGCATAGGCCTTACCTCCCAAATGTAAGGCTGCAATTCTAATGGCTTATTCTTCAGGAATTTGGTGCATTTGTAGGAAGGTGTCCAGCTCTTTCACCCATTATTTGGTTGAACATGTAGGTGACCCCTCAAAGGTAGACAGAGTGAATCTATCACTCTGCTTTCTACTCTTCACCTTGGCCTTGCAATGCTTTGAAAAACATAACTGACTTCTGAGTTTTAGGGCTTGAGACTCATCTATCTTCAAGAAATCACTAAGAGTTTCCCTCTTAGTCACTTCTTATTCTTCTTCTATCTGTCTCAGGGAAGATCTGAGCTTAATACTACACTGTACATCACAGTGTGTGGTTGCATTCTCACACTCACTATGTGAAGATCTAGAGTTTGACTAAGGTTCAAACCCTTTTGGAAATTCTTCAAACAACTCCCTTATGATTTGCTTGAGATATTCATGAATGCTCTGAATAGATTTAGGAAGAAGCTTTGTGAGCCTATCTTCCTTATTTCCTCCAAAAGTTGGAGTCTTCCTCCTGCTTCTTTTTCTGTCTTCTTGATTAGAATAGGAAGTGCAGGGTACTTCCTCTTCTATTTTCTCATCCTCTTTGGGGAGGTTCTTCATGGATCTGAAAAATGATGAGACAAAGTTCATATTCTCCATATTTCTCTTCTATTTTCTTCTCTTCTCACTTGCTGATAGCTTTATCTCACAGGTTGTGCCAGAGATCATGCTCTGATACCACTGTAATATTCCTTTTTGGAACAGCTCATGAATTATGCACTGAAAAATTCATTTTCGGAAAAATATACTTTGGAACAGGTAAATAACTCTTGGATCCTATATATCAGAAAATATACAATATAAATCCAAGAGTTGAGCTGAAACAAATAATACTAGGTGGGTTAAGCAAATCTCCCACACCTAGTTACCTTCAAGAAAATGCCCAATGAGGGGCTGCAGCAAAGTAAAACAACCTGCTAAAAGTGAAAATAGCTACCACTAAATAAAATATGCTGATATACACTCATAAATCAATTACAAACACAACAACAATAAATAGGTTCAATCCCTTCTTCCGATAGTGGGGAAAAATGAGGATTTATGACCTAAAATGAATGTATTCAAGTATCAGTGTAACAATAATGGAATAGGATGGCTGCATCTGATATCTTAGATTAATAGGGACCCACCTACCAAATTTTAGCTCAAACAAAGGCAATTTACTACGTTAAACAGATCCTCCATTCCCGACTAGGCTAGAAAGCCCTGATTCCCCATGGCTTAAAGTATGCAGATTGGATTGAAGCTTCAGTAGCATGATTTTCTGAAGATTTTGGATGAATTTATACAGGAATAATAGTATGGAAATTTTATAATGTGATTCAATGGTTTTACATGAGAAAATACAGATTTATACATGAAGAAATGGCTCAAAACCCAACATTATAACACAAGGAATTGCAGGATGAACCAGAAAACGTAATTTACAGGAATCTGAAGTAGTGTTATATTATTTTTCAGATCTATAACAGATCAGAGTAAAAAAATTTAGATGTAATTTGGATCTATATCCAAAAATGACTTTTAATTACATTCCCCTTGGGGATCTCAGCAGAAAATGAAGAACACTGAATAGATCTGAGATCTACACCATGGATCTATAGTAAACTTCAGAAATTTCTAAAGAATATTTCATGCAGTAGATCAGATCTGAAATAGAACATGGATTGGACATCCAATCCACAAATCAACTCAGTGAAGGAAATGAGTCCTTTCATTGGAGATCTCTCCTCCAAACTGCTATCAAATGGACACTGCAACTCTGCCTGAAAAATGACACAGTTTCTAAAGCTAACTATGTAGATGAAGCAATGTACACTCTGGCCTGATGCCAAGATAAGAATCTGAAGCCCCAAATAGCTACTGCACTCCTGCCAGTGATTTAGATGACTTCATCACTAAGAAGATGCAATAGAAACCTTCAGATCTGAATAGATCTGATTCCACTTGCTGCAGCCTACATAGACAGCTCACCCCAAACAGTACTGCACTGTAGATGTAAGATGAGGCTTGGCCAAAATGCCAGATAGTGGATCAATTCAGCACAATCTCCTCCAAGAGACCCTCAAGGAAGGAGGGAGGGTTCCTAACCAGGAAACCCTCTCTATCCTCTTGCTAAATAGCCCAGAGAATAATTCTCAAGAATAATAATCTCATCAATAACCTCTCCTTGAGTCTTTCCCTTTCTTATATAAGATTAGGGTTTGTAAAACCCTAAACCACCTTCATTCATTTTTCCCCTTTCACATGGAGGCCCTCCTCATAGAACTACACTGATCATCTAGGAGGTTCATTGTATCTGGACTGCATTATGATTTGGTCCTGTTGAGCCATTCAAACAGCTTGAACCTATTTCACATACAAGTGGATTTTATTAACTAAGCCCTGATTTGACTTTGCTCACATTGGGCATTGATTTATTATCATGTTTAGGAGTTTTTATTTTTCCTCCTTTACATTTTATTTATAAAACTTAAAAACAAAATGAAATTGAATATTGCTACTAGCATGGGCTAGTTAGGAATATTACATACCCCAGCAACTCCTCCCTAAATTAACGCAGATCCAAACTAATACTGTGCTGTAGGGGATAAAAACACTATGGCCTGGTGCCAAATGTATCAATAATGCTATAGTGCCTCCTTTACGAGTATCCTAAGAGAAAGGAAACTTCCTCCAATGATATCTAGCTCAGAAATCACCCAAATCAACTCTCCACAACCTCTACCCTACAACACAACAAAAACCCTCAACAGGAACTGTGTTGTACATTAATATTGAAGCCTTGGCTTGATGCCTGAAAGTGGAATGTAGTGCAATGCTCTTCCTAGAGATCACTCAAGGAAAGAGGTGGGATTCTTGCTCGGGAACACCCTATGCTAAACATCATTGCAATATTAGCTAAACAGCTAAAGAAATCTATATGTCTAAATAGACCATATAATCAAAATATCATATCATAAACTGATTTCTATCGTTGCCATCCTCTTCCTTGTATAAGTGATGAGCTTCCTCACCCTAGGCCCCACTCATTAAGGCACTACTTCCATGCATGAGATCTCCCTCCAAAATTGTGTTTTCCCTCCATAAATGTCCACTCCTCCATAACAACGTTGTTGATTTGGTCAAAGTAGACCCAGTCTAGGTGTTCCAGCCCCTTTTCACACACAACGGTGTTCAATTAAGCTGTTAAGGTGTCCTCCTTTCACATTAGCATTGATTTTATTCATATTAAGGAGATTTATGGGTCTCCATACCCTCTTATTCAGCAAGTTAAGAAGAAGAAAACAAAATTAATATTACAACTAGCTCATGGATAATTGGGAATATTACAGAATGTCAAGAAAAACATGACTTACAAATACATAACATGTTCAAGGCAAACATAATAAATCATTATTAAAATACAATGAAAGGAATTATCAATATTGACCATAGCTACATTCTCCAAGAGAAAGAGGATGGATATATACAAGAGAAACAATGAATTTTTTTAGCAAAGAGAGGTTGGCATTGGAAAATGTGAAATACAAAGACATCGTAATAAAATAAAATGAATAAAAATGGTTAAAATATAATATTTATTCCCTTCTCTTTCCATCCTTTCTTGTTATATTTGTACCCTCTCCTTTTTCAACTTCCCTTTATCTCCATTTTAAAAATTTGATCCATCATCCCCTCCCTTTACTCTCATCACTACTTTAATGTGCTGGTTTGTTTCTCCTTAGACTGTTGGTTATTGTCCACTTTTGTTCTCCTCTTCTTTATTCTTTCTTTTTCTCTTGATATTTTTTATAGCTAGTATATTTTATGGTAATCATTTTTTTTTCATTGTGTTGTCTTTTAAGTGATTATTTTAGCTCATTTTTAATAAATATTTTATTTCTTTAATTTTAATTTTAAGGCTCGACATTTTTAGTATTATCTTTTGAATTGTATTTATTATTATTTATCTCTTACACTTCTTGCTAACCTATTAACATGGACTTCAACAAATATTCTAACCCAACATAGTAGTGCACATCTAGGGAAATATATAAGTGCCACCCATTGTCACTTCAATTTCCACTTCCATCATTTTAGGTTGGCTCTTCTCTGCTGCAAGGACAAAATCCCTACTAGGATTACTAATTTGTCCTTTAAACCCTTGAAGCAATTTTCATATTTAGCAAAAAAAGAAATATGTGTGATGTGCAATGAGTTTTTAGTGGTGATTTCAATAATCAAGTTCCTTGAAAATTGGATATGATGTCAAAGGATTTATGAATTGATTATAAAGTGTCAAAAAATAACAAAATATTATCAAACCCACAAATTTGTAATATTAAACCAATTATAACATATCTAAAATGTTCAATTTAAGCCAAGTATTAATGATCATAAATACAGTTAACATAGGTCTGATATTTCTTACATCAAACAAAATACACTATATATAAAAATGAAACATTAGGAAAATTTTCCATTGAATAAAATCTCACAAAACATTACAATTTCACATATGATATGAATCTGGCTGAAGAGGATCATATCATCTCTCTTTCAGCCCACCCTTCACTAGTTAGGACCAAAAACACTAACAAAGTACAATATAATAGCAAAGAAAAAAATGCATACATGAAGGAACCATCCTTATTTAAACGTGACAAACCCCTTAAAAATTCCCACAAAATGTTCTACAAGGAGTAAATTATGATGACATAGTTCAATGGTATGGCCCATACTGTCGTAAAGGTCAAGAAAAATGTCAATATTTTTTAGTTTCTAGAAATACCTTGGAGGTAATAGTCTATGGTACTATTGAATCCATTTATGCAGACACACATGAATAAATTATACATCCCCATGAAGCTGCATGCACCTTTTCTCTATTCGCATTGTAAGAAGGCGGTGGGGAAATTGCTCTTATCTGATATTCTAAAAAATAAGACAACAATTTTGCATTAGTTGTGAATTGACTGGATAAAAAGGATCCTGGAAGAATGATATTTTTGCTTCAACCATGCTACAAGATTGGCTAACAAAATAGAAAACCATGGAATCAAATCAAGCATTCACTACAAAAAATTGTTCTCGTCCAAGTCAAACTAAACCTTTAAGTCAAAATTTTAAATGGATGGGAGGATAGATTGAATCAATTTATAGGATTATTCCTTTGTCATCATGTTTTTATACGTTTATATTTCCCTCAATTAAATTGTTATGTTGATACTTGTTATTTGAATATTTTTAAAAATATTTCACTAATCAAATTATACTATTATGTGGCAGGTTGATCCACATGGAAAGGAAATTTCACAGTTAAAATTAAACAAATAACAATTTCTCTTTATATTTAATGTGAAATTTTGATTATTTTTTTATATAATCAAAATAATAACTTTCCTTTTGTTTAAATATTTAGTTTGAGGACCATGATCATGATGTTCTTGATGAGGAATACTTGTGTTCATCCCCCAACCTTGAGGTGATAGTAAGAAAGTATGTGCCGAAAACGAACAAGAAAATTATCGAGTTGATTTGCAATAGGGATGAGAATCCTATGATTGAGGCTAGGATCAATAAATTGAGAAAATATATTTAGTCATGCAAGGCAATAACCATATTTTAAAGTGAGTTTTTGTTTATGTCATAATTTTAATTCTGAAAGTTTTTTTTTTAACTTTTACATTATTTAATCAAAAAGGTGTTTTCTTTCTTATGTAGAGTTATTTGGAGGAAGTTTCGCTCCTGCAAAATTTAGTTAATCCTAAAATCGATGACGCTACCAGAGGAATTGATGAGACATGACATGAGCGTCTGGATAGCACTAACACCCAACATATATCTACAAGGTAGTTATTCACTACTCCACCTTCGAGTGGTCATGCTCCTAGTATGGACACTAGGTCCACACCATTGGTTGTGACCAATGAGAACATGACACACGAACCAAACATGCAACCAAGCTCCAGATCAAGTGGCAAAAAAGGTGACCCTAATAGGATGACATTATGGGTTCATCTCCTAGAGCATCACATGTTAAGAGCATAGGGAAAATTAACTACACATTTTTAGTGAATGACAAAGGGAATCCAATAAAAGCAACAAAAATTCCTAGTATTTTTTTATGTCTTACCTGTTTCATGTTTTATATCTAAAATATAAGCCATCTATATTATTATTTTCAAACTAATGATCCTATCTTTTTGCATGTAGATAACAACTTTTTTAAACAAGAGTTGACAACAAAGTGTTAGATATTTTTGGGCCCACCATATGCAGAAGGTGGAATTACCAAAATTCCAACCTTAAAAAGGAGTTGATGGACTACCTTGAATATATATTCAGGGTAGATGCCTTAAATAAAACCAAGGTCATTGCCCTAGTATAAAAAAAGTTAAAATATCTACGAGGCCACTATAGGAAAATTTTTATAGATAACCCTAGGTATGAGTGCCCTCCCATGATTGTTGATATGGAATGGAAGGGCCTCATCAAGGATTCAAATGAGAAGGAAATGAGAAAAAAAAGAGAGGAAAGAATCACCTGGTAAAACAAGGTAAAAATTACTTCTTTAATTCAATACATTTAATTTTCTTTACTTTTGAATAAAATTGTAGTATATAACATACTTGAAACTTTTCATAGGTTCCCTAACACTTTGAAGGCAACCAAGGCAAGGCTTGAGAAGCATTGGCAACACACACAAGGCCAAAGTGGCTATTTGAAGCTACAAGCACGAATTGAAAGTACCTAAAGCTTCTTAACAATATAATATATCATATCGCCTTACAACATTTTGGTAATTGTGCTAGTAAATAAATAAAAAATAATACTTGTATACAATGCAGGGTGATGTATTTGGAACTGAATCCACAAAGGATGACTTTGAGACTGGTTTCAAGTTTGGCTTTAAAGGGGTAATCAAGCACCAAAATACCATGGGGAAAACACCAAGATATAGTTTGAAGGACAAAGTAAATAAAAATCAATCCACGTTAACCTTTCATTAACTATAAAATATAATCATTTTTTATATAAATATAATGTGTTCCTTTACTTTAATTAACAAGGGAGTAGTACAAATATAAACGATCCCATGAATATTGAGCATCTGATAGTGCGCACCATCCTAAACATTTTGGTGTTCCCCATGAAAATGGGGTGAAACCCTAGGATCTTTCATCTACAGATGAGGCCGACAACAGTAATAGAGTTGTATGTTAATCATATAATTAATAGTTTTGTACTTATAAAGTATGTACTTCTAATTTTTTTCACTTATTCATTTATGATTTTCTATTGTAAATTTTGTGGTTTTAAGGGCAAAGCATGCCATACAAGAGGATCATTGACCATAAGAGGACCACGAGGTAGTCATTGCAGCAATATTTACTAGTGCACAATTTAAATAATTACATTGCAAAGGTATTTTATTGTTAAAAAACTACGTAAATGATATTTAATAATTGGCCATGTAAATTTAATTTTTTTTGTAGGCGATGCTCCCCCACAACATCCTCGACTCTGTGAGAACATCATGACCAAAGGTGCAATGCGTCAGAAGAGCTAACTACAATCATAATTAGAATAGCCCCAACCAAAAGATGAAAATGTAGAAATGGATGAATTTTTTTTGAATTATATGGGCCGTAATAAAAAGAGGAAAAACAAAATTGATGATGTGCAATGTTAGAATGTATATTATAAGAGATATATTTGTTAAATGTTTTTTATGTAAAAAAATGACATTTATGTATAAATATTTTTGAATGAGTTCTTGCATACATTTTTGTACCCCTGTTAGAAAAATATGAAATATTTTTTCTTAGAGGATTTCCATAGGATGAATGTAAACAAATATGTTTATCAATTTATTTGTTTTTTCTAGTGTGTATGCATGAATCCTAATGTGTCCCTATCAATTTTTTTTATAGTATATAGATCGGGTACTATGGAATGGAAAGCGATGTGAAGGGTTGGGGGGGATGGACATAAGAGTTTCCACCTTCATGTGGTTGGCCCTATTCAATAGAGAATAATTTAGGATTTGGATAGTCTTGGAGCAAACCTCCCTCATTCCAAAAGATGAACAACCAAGTCAATGTTGACTTCACTATTTCTCCATCAAATTGAGCAATGTTTACTCCATGATTAGAATACTTCAATCAGTTATTCTTGAAACCAAGAGGATCTCATTTAGTTATTCATACCCTTCATTTTTTTCCAATTTCTATTTATTCGTAAAAAGGTTTCTTAATTTATTTTATTATTTTTCTTATTCTTTATCTGTCTTTAACACATTTTATGTGCATTGCAGGTGTTCTTATTCCATAAAGTTGTCTTCCACAAATGTAACATGGTTAGAGATTAATTGGACTAATTTCTCCTCTTCAGTAGCCATTCCTTGCCAGGTGTCTTAATATGGAAAAATCATACACACATTTGTACTGGTCAAACAACACCTAGAGTTAGACAAAAACATGTATAAGTGAAGCTTTTCCAACTGGAATCATCATGAAAATAAAAAAATAAATTTTTTTTCCAAAGTTCAATTAAAAACCAACAATCCTCATGGTAAATCCAAACTAAAAAAATCCATACCTCAGTGCTTCTTCTTCGATAGCCACGAGGGTCGCCCGAAGCCTTGTTAGTAGTCTAGGACCACTCCACATGATTTGAGTTGTGTTTTTCTGACAAGTACTACCCAAGGACAACCGATTTCGAGCCAATTTATAGATGTGCAACCCCAAAGGAATCCTATTGTCCTTATCCCAAGTCATTTTCTCATTGATGTGTTAATGGAGGGAAAGAGGAGTTAAAATTGAATATATACAAGGCATTGGAACATTGAAAATAAGAAAATTTGTATGCACTGTTATGCTAGAAAAATGCTCCCAACCAATCCTACAATCCATTGTTGAGAGGATTATACCATTATTGAGAGTTATATTTTCTTCTTTGAGGGAAAAGGAGTTTGAAATGAAATTGAAGAAGGGAAATCCTTGTTGAGAGCTCCTGAGCACCATTTCTGAAAAAACTCTCTTCAAGTGTCTTGATATCTTATTTGTAGCTCTTCTAACACCAACAATAAATAAAGAGGATATTGTTACTATATATTTTTTGATGTGTTTCTAATTCATTAATCTTATTTTATGTTCTTTAATTTAGTTTTATTTTAATCTTTCTCATGCATTTTTCTCATTACATTCAATGTTTTTTCATTTCTTGTTTTAGCACTAACATCTTCCAATTGTTTGTATGCTCCTTTAGGAAAAAAGCAACTGCAAGGAAGGTTTTTTGGGGACCTTATTCGAAAAAAACACCAATACAAGGTGTGAACCCTAAATTTTTCATTTCAATTTGATCCTCCTTTGTTGTTAGTTATTTTTTTTCAGTTTTCAGTTGTTACAGTGCTATGAGTCCCAAGAGAAGGAGCTCATAATTTTTCTTGAAAATTGTTTGCACTATCAAAGCTTTCATTGTGCTAACATTGTTCATGATTTTCCAGGTATGGAAATGCAAAGTATGGAATATATTTATAGATATTTTGACTACTTCCCATTGAAATTAGTACTAGTGAGTATACTTTTGAATGTTCTGATAGATGTTGAAGTTATTGAACTGATTTTGTTTAATGTCTTGTGTCTGTTATGATTTTGATATTGACAATGGTTATTTCTTTCAAACATTCTATTAATTTTATTTATTTTTGTAGGTTAACACCCATGGGGGGATATGAACAATTTTACATCGAGGATGAGTCCTTGTATCTCCATATCTTTCACTTTGTGATATGAATCCATTATAGGTGTATACGTGTTATTAACAAGCATCAAAACCAAAAATATATTCTATAAGACTTCAAATTGCTAATTTCTCCAATATACAAGTCTTCTATAAGAATAGAAAGTCCTCTGGCTATAAAACACTCTTCCATGTCATCATTTTTCTTCCAAACCTTAGATAGGCCTTGCAATCCTGCTGACATGAAAGAGACAAAGAGTACATATACAAGAAACTAATCAAAACCATAAATTAGAGAGTAATGACACATAATACTTATATTTTGTAAATAATCAGCCCCTTCTTAATTCATGGACTACATGCATCCACTTTGTCAGCTTCATCCCTCAATCTTGTAAGGCAACTGTTGGGCCAAAATTGTGAATTACAGATAAATCATGCTTCCCTAGACAGGTGCTAGTCTAGAACAATAGGTGAAAGACTATACGACTATTTTTCCTAACTCAGAATAGATACACATTGATTATTGGAGGCTTAATTGTTTAGTCGTTTCCAAATGGGTCCTTTTGTCGCTTTTGCTGTAGCTTCAAATTTAAGCGGTTTGTAGGTTGAATGCTTCCTGCAAGAAAGAACACTGAAACAATAGAAGATGAAATAATATAGATATTTATTCAATCTAGTTAGCTAAATCAGTAAAGAATAAACCATATACATCAACTAAGATCTTGCAATATGGAAAATCAAAGCCAACACAGATGCATATAGGTAAAAATAAGCAGTACTCTTTATTGATGATAGAAGGAGAGGTTACAACCTAGTGACTGATTTGGGGTGACCTTCCAGCAGCGTTCCCAAACCTTATCACAGTATAAATCTCTCCAGCAATAGTTTCACAAATCTAGCTCTGAATTGAAAATTCTCCAACATTTCTCTACTCAAATTCTTCCTTTTCAAGCACTTAGATCTGTGCTTAATTTATAGATGAACTGTAGGTTGTTTTGCAATAAATAACTTTCCAAAAATAGGCAATACATGTTTCTAGTCATGTAGATGTAAAATGGACACTTGGATCCGAAGCTTGACACATGTGAAATCTTCTAGAAGGAAGTGGCCAAGTGGAGATTCCAGAAAAATCAGAATTTCACTCCCAATGTGACCAATGCACCTGTGAATGTCGGGAAGTGCTTTGCAGAGTAGCCTTGAATGGGGCTACCTGCATATGCAATGCACTTAGGCCCCTTAGAGCCCATGTTGGTGAGCTCTCATGTGCTATATAATAAGCTTCAAACCATGGAAACCTTTGCTTGATGAAAGTCTTGCTTGATTTGTCTTGTTTATTGTGTTAGGGAATGTAGCAACTGAGATGATAGGGAATGATAGACCCTTGATCATCGGTCTTGGAGATGATGCCCAGTTAACCAGTTCATTGGGAATGGTGCCCAAATTGACCTATAACAATTGCCCCCTAAAGCATGAGTCTGTGATGAGTCTGGAAATGAAGCGGAGTGGTCACCTGAATCAATATTACAATACATTACATCATGATATATCCTCTTTTGATCATAATTGTTGAGGGTAGGAATTCCCATATTCAGAACATAAAATAATCTAATAACATGTACATAATTCATAAAGTTGTCTTCATTGGAACGTTGCCCAGATGCAGACATGCCTACAGATATAGGCCCATGTTTGGATGACAATCTGTATGTAAGGTCATTGTACAGATGATGTGTAAAACAATCCTGAAATCGTAGCCTGGATGGTTGAAACTAGATCCGGGGTCTTCTTATCTCGTTCACTCGATCATTCGGGTACAAGTCTAGCCATACGAATATATTATTTGTAGTCGAACATGGAAATACATCGTTTGATTACCATCCAATGATGTGAGCTGTTAACAAACACGAGAGAACCAACATTAATGTCAATGGCCCTCAAGGTACTCCAGTACATTTCGTAAGGCGTGAATACATGATTTGATGTCAAACGCCAAATAAAATATTTCGGTCAAAGGTCCGGAAGTGAGGACCTTGTCGATGCTGTAACAAGCCTCATGGTACTGGAATATGATGTTTCTAAGTGAACTTCCTGGATATTGATGTTTTGTCGACAGGAAGTCACCTTATTTCAAAACAAGAGTTACTGATTTTGGAGACAAGGGTATGACTTGATATAGCAATTTTTTAGGGATAATGGTCATGAAAATGAACGTTTATGAGTATTGCAGAAGGATGAGTTTTTAATCACTAGATGACTTCTCTTGAACATATTGGCGATACTGTGATGAGTTGGCAGCATTGACCCAAAACCGAAGTGAAGGTATGGTGAACCATAGGTGTGAATGAACAGTCAAGATGATTACCCAACCCAAACAGTCATGGACATGGAGTGAAAGAAGTGTCATGTTCAAGAGAGACTTGCTACCAAAAAGAAACTTTGCTTACTTTTCCCAAATTTTCCCTAGTCATTTGTCGACCAGTACCTCTTTATTTTTTAACAAGCTTGAGGAGGATAACATTTTCTTGATCTATAATTCAATCCTTCGGGCAAATAAAGTATCGTTATTTAATAATTTAACGAGTCTGGAAATGAATGAAACTCGATTCTTGCCATGATCGACAAGCCCGTCGTTATTTTATGTTTTAACGAGCTTAACAACAGTGATAGCCTGGTCCTTTTTCTTATTTAGAGAGTCTGAAAAAAGAGGACGAAAGAGAACTCCATAAGTACTTTTTCATAAATTTGTCACTCAGATCTGAAAAAGTGTAAAATAATATCTAAGAGAACCTCTTTGGTCATGTTTAACCAATGTATTCCTTTTTCATAAATAATCTTCTCAGTATGGAAAAGGGTTGAACTTATACTAAGTATATATCGATTCATTTACTTTAACGAGCTCGAAAAGACAAGTGCTCGGAAATATTTTCACATTATCGGAGTCTGAAAAGAGCTGAAAGAAGACTCCAGGGGTTCCTTTCTCGCTATTATCGAAGCTCTAAAAAGAGATAAAAGTGCACTTCAAATCCTTTTTCATTTTTAACAAAGCTCGAAAAATAAGGAGAAAAAGTATGCTTTGTGGTCAATTCATTCTTTGAATAAATTTGCACAACTAATCTGTTCATCAGTTGTATTTCCTATTCAGAACAACATCAAATGGATTAAAAATACCTGTTTCATGATAAAAACATAATAAAAATATAGTCATAGAAATAAATTTAACTTTCAAACAATTAAATGACTATAAAAAGTAGTTTCACTATTCATTTTTACCATTCCATAGTTACCATTTTCATTTTGGAGCTCTGAACTTGATTTTTCCCCCGAACTTCAGTCGCTGATTGTGGTCATTTTTGTGGATGGATTTCATCGCCGTTTGATCTAGGTTAGTGCCATGAACCTCCTCTTCCCTTTAGTATTCATTTCATTTCCATTATTTGCAAATTTTTAGGGTTTTGAGGCCCCTAGGGTAAATTCTGCCCAAAATGAGGGCAACGCACCCCTGAATGTCGAAACCTGCATTGCATAGTAGGTATAGTGAAGGGTACCTACATGTGAAATGCATTGTCTCAGCCCAGGGAGTGCGTTGGGCACAATTCATGTTTTTTATTTTCATCTTGTGCCCAAAATTTTCCTAGTTTTTTGCAATGATTGGAATCTAATGGATCTTATGGTTGTATTTCAGGTTTCCATCGGATTATAATGATGATTACATGGAGAGAAAAAGAACATGAAGAACAAGATATGATTTTCTTGAATGATCCAGGTATTGTAATAGCCCTAAGAGATTGTGGACTGCTTAAGTACTTCAAATTGTCAGGAATGAGGCAACAAATAGAACTCTTGGAGTTCTTAGTTCGAGCATGAGATCCAGTGATAGAGGAATTTAAAATTAAGAAAAAAGTGGTTCCCATAACAGTTAAGGACGTGTATTTTCTCACAGGTTTGTCGAGGAAAGGTTTTCCCATTTCTCTCACAGGGTCTATCGTTGGAGGAGAGACAACGAGGGATTATGTTATGCAGTATTGCTATCCAGGGGCAGAACCTAGCAAAGATGGAAAAATAAACATCAGGGATGTCAGGGATTTGCCTTTGTGAACCATCCTTTTCACGATCGCTAAACTTGCTGGCACCGTTACACTACATGTAGCGAATAGATCTTATATGCAGTATGCGCTAGAGTGCTTAGAGCCAACAGTATTCAACTGGTCTAAAGTTGTTTTATCTCAGATAAAGGAACAACTGAATAAAGAAAAGGGAGGAAGGAAAAAAAATTTCAGTTATGGTTCAATCCTTATCTCCTTCGCTTTGGAATGAATTCCATTGATGCAGCCACAACATGTAGCATTGGATAGATCTAGTCCTAGAGATCCTAGAATGCAGAGATGGGTAGAACTCATGGATCGGCATGCAGGCCAATTGGCCATTGTGTTCTCTACTGCATTATTCGCTTGGTTCCGGCGACAGATCATCGCCACTGATGAGTATGCATATGCAGGCGTCAACTTCCGGGGAGATCCAGATCTAGTATTACCAGAAGGCGTTCAGTGGGGTGCAGTAGGTAAGAATTATTCGACCATGTATTTTTATTTTTTATTTTTTCTAAGGTTTATAAAATGTTTTTTGTTTTGATTTCTTTCCAAGACTAAACTAAATGTTTGATGTAATGCAAATATTGGTCATGTTCAACTAGTAGAGGAACTAGAGCACGAAGAAGATGCGCCAGTAGAGAGGGTTGTCAGGATAGCAGTCCTTCAGGACCTTGATATGGCTGAGACTCTAGTTGAGCTTCAGAAGCACATACAGGGGTTGACCTTCGAGATTTCGGATTGCTGGATCGAAGAACTTCCCATGCGACTGCAACGACACACTATTGGGGTTCTTAACCATTGGATGTCGTTGCTCCATAGGATTTCTAGACCTATAGCATGTTACCATGAGCATCACTAGTTTACTTGTGACCTTTTGCATACATTTTGAGGTCAGATGACCAATGTGTCTTGGGCACAAATTTTGTAAAAACCTATAACTATCTATCTATATGATTTCAGAGTTTTTCCTATGTTTAATGCACAATCCTATTCAATGATGTTAATGTTTTCTTTACCTATGTCGGAAATGTCTGTCTAAAACTTGATTAGCTAATGAATCAGTTAAAGTGTTCAAATTTATGGAAATGTGTTGATATTGAATGAAATAAAAATTTCTTTCCAAAAGTCAAACTCTTAGGAACAATCTAAGATGTGTTGGATTTCTAACAGTATAAATACTAGTAAGTTGTAATACTACAATTTGTGAGTCTAACCTTATGATTATGCGGTTAATACCAAATGAAATGGCATCAGAGAGAAGTTCGATCAAAGCGCTATACTCAGCAACATTGTTCATCGATCTACCAATATAAATCCCTTGAAAACTCACTAACTCGTCGTTCGGAGAAAAAATGGCCCATGCTGCAAAGGATAGATTCTGCGTACTACAACTAGCACCATCAGCATATCCAAAAAATGGTTCTGAAGATTCAGTCATCTGCGATGAAATGTAAAGATGATTACTAACGTCAAGAAAAACTCAAAAAACATATTAATATAGTGAATGCAAATCAACAGCATATAAACAATATAGTACAAAAAATTACTACGCCCATGATTAAGCATAGTAACGTTTCAAATACAACCCATTTATAGGTTGTGCCAAGGGAATCTCATCGTAATCAACTAACTCATAGGCACCCTTAGCAAGAACTCTTTTGAAAATATAGGGGCCATGCCATAATGGTTTGAATTTCCCTGTTCCTATTACATTAGCTTCTTGATCATAAAGAAGGAACAAGTCGCCCTCTAAGTAGATGTGAGGCTGGAAATTTTTGTCGTATTGTGTCTTTATACGTCTCTTATGTGCTTCGTTGGCCAATTGGGCTTCATGACGCGTTTCATCTATATGGATGAGGTTAAGGAGACACGCTTCGTCTTCTAAGGTGTCAAGTAACAAGTCTATTGTGATTTTTAACGATGATATTTCACATTGGATTGGTAAGATAGCTTCCAGACCATACACCAATTGAAAGGAGTAAATCTGGTTGCGTTTCTCACCGAGTTTCGATACGCCCACAAAGTGGAGTATAAGATCAAGTTCCAGTTCCTTTTACGGACTCCTATCATTCATTGAAGCATTCATTTAAGAATTTAGTTAATAGCCTCAACTTGTCCATTTGATTGTGGATAATAAGGAGTAGAATTATCATGTGAAAATCCTAACTTGGCAGTCAATTCAGACATCATATGGTTGCAAAAATTCTTCCCATGATCCGTAAGTATAGCTTGTGGGACCCCAAACCATGCAATAATGTGGTTGAAGAAAAACAATGCAGCTGTTTGTCCTGAGTTATTAAATGTAGGCATCGCTTCAGCCCATTTGATAAAATAGTCGACTGCGACAATAATATAACCATTCCCCCCAGACGAAGGAGGGTTACAGGTCATGAAGTCAATACCCCATTTCATAAATGGTCCAGCAGAGACAACAAGATGCATTGGCGTTGGTGGTCTGCGGATTTTACGATAAAAAATATAGCATGCATGACAACTTTTGACTGCGAGGATGCAATCTCGAAAAATAGTAGACCGAAAGTAACTGGCGCGGAGTATCTTCTGCATGGTATCATATCCAGATAAATGTGCACCACAAGCCCCATCATGAAAATCATTTAATACTTTTTCAGCCTCCTCATGGGTGACGCACCTCCTTCAAATGGTATCGACACCACGACGATAAAGTGTATTGTCAATGATCATATAATCTTTGGCTTGGTATCGAATACATCGTTGATCAGAGCGAGAGGTATTAGGTCAAAAATTTTGGGTTTGGAGATAAATGATGAAACCCCCATACCAAGGATCAGATGATCTGATTAGAAACATAGAATCATCTGGAATAGATGGTTCCGACATAGTAGCAGTACTATCAGAGGGAAGGTCACACAGAAGCTCAGCCAAAACCAAAGACTTCTTTGACTTGGATTTGATGAATTCCAAATCAAATTCCTACAAAATGACAATCCATTTTGAATATTTCCCCCCCAGCAATTGACGTGATAAGATATAAGTCATGGGGTTGCAATATGAAACTATTGTTGTTTTTCAGAGCAGGATATAATGGCGAAATCTTTGGACAGCTTGAACAACTGCCAAGGCAATATTTTCCACGTATGAGTACTTAACTTCCATATCATTAAGATTATGACTCAAATAATAGATCATATGTTCAATTCCATATTCTACTTGGACCAAAACCATAGTGATGGTCATTTCAACCGCGACGATATATAGGGAATAATCATTTTGATAATTAGGATAATACATTAATGACGCTCGGACAAGATGGTCCTTGACAGCATCAAAAAAAGCTTGTGCAACTTGGTCCCAATGGAAGGGAACCCCCTTTTTCAATAATCGAGTAAATCCTTTAGCCATTTTGATGTAGTTTGGAATGAACCTTCTCAGGAAGTTATCCTTTCCTTTAAGTTTCTGTATCTGAAGTAAGTTTGATGGTGCAGGAAAATCAAGAATGGCTTGTACCTTCAGTGGGTCTATTTGAATTCCTTATTTTGAGACTACGAATCCAAGAAATCGAACAGAAACAACACAAAACACACATTTGTGTGGATTGAGGCATATCTTGTAGTGTTGGCAGCATAATAAAATGGCTCTCAAATGCATCGGGTGATCAGTCCGATTTCATGAATGCGCTGGTAAAACATCTAGATATGGTTGAAAAATGTGCTTGATGTCATTGAAATCATAATCCATTGCTCTCTGAAAAGTTGCCCCAGCATTCTATAAACCAAACGGAAGTTTCCTATATGAGAATGTGCCCCAGGAATAGATGAATGATGTCTTGTGTTGGCCATTTGGCCAGATATTGATTTGATTGTAGCCGTAAAATCCATCCATGAACGAAAATATTTTGCATCCAGCACAATTATCAATAATCTGGTCGATAAAGGGAATAGGATAGTTATATTTTGGACAAGCCTGATTGACATCCCGATAATAGACACACACTCTAATGGTTCCTTGTTTTTTCATAACAAGAACGATATTGGAAACCCACTCAGTTAGCAGAACAGGGTAAATGAAACCAGCACGCAAAATTTTTTCAACTTCTTCTTTGATGACAGTGGATTTCTTTGGATGAACAACACGAAGCCATTGACACACTGGTTTGACATCAGGATACATATTAATAGTGTGTTCAACTATACCAGTATCTATGCCTGGCATTTCCTCATAAGACCAAGCGAATACCTCATGAAATTCATGAAAAATAGAGCGATATGAATCAAGTTCTGATGGAGAAAAAGATACATCGACATGAATATTTTCTACAATGCCAAGTTTGGTTGAAATATCGATCGAAATCATTTCTTCAATATTTGATAAATTTTGCTCAGAGTCAATTGCATTAATCACTAAAGAATTTGAAAAGAAAGTTTTGATGGATGGGTGATATAGTTCACTGAGATTGTTTTCTTCATAATCAGGAAGATGGGAATGATGATGATAATATTCCCATGGTTCTCCTTCTGACATCATAGCTTCCAAAATATTTTCATCTGTCAAAATTTTTGAGGAAGATGGATTAGATGGAGTACCAAAATCTAATGAATGATCAACCCAAACACTCAGCAACACTGATTTTGGATTTTCTTCCCAAGCCAAATAGATTGATTGCTATGCCAGCTCAATAGGGTTGGGCGGTAAAAAATCATCCAACGTAGAAATATCAGAATCACCCGTACTCTCCCTTAAGCCAGATAGAGTGGAAGAGATCATGTAGCAGGTCTCTATGCTTGCAATTTCTGCCGACGTCACAGGCGACGGTAATGCAAAGGTTCCCATAAGAGTGGAATCCTTTAAGAGTCCTACACCAATGTTCTAGATTTCTAGTTGGGGTAAGTGAAAAAATGAAACTCTTCCGGTTACCTGTGAAGTGGAGGCAAAGAATGATAATTGATTAATGATCGTGATTGTACATTTATGTGGAAAGGCAATCATTCTAAAGTATGTAGAAACAATGGCAGTCATTGCATATACCCATGGTCTTCTAAGTAAAATATTATATTCAAGGGGTCCGTCAACAACCTTGACATCAATACTTACTGTTTTTCCCCCTAATTCAACATGCAAGTTATTAATAATACCACAAGGTTTATATTTTCTTCCATCAAAAGGCTTCAATGTCGTTGATGATTGCAATAATCACGGCGAGCCAAGTGACTTCCAACATTTTAGAGACATAACGCACGTAGATGCTCCCTCATCAATAATAGTGCAATGAACAAGGTGATTGAGAACATTTACTTGTATGGAGAATGCAAATTCTGCTGGTAATTGCGGCACATAGCCCGTATGATTAAAGACGACAAGATTAGAATCAATCGGATCAATTCCACTAATGACCGACAATAAAGCCTAGTTCTTGGAGGGAAAATTTTTTAATACCTCAAGAGCAAACATAGCTGAAGGGGATTGAGCCAAATATTCAACTATATTATAATTTTGTGTAGCTCCTGCTCAAGGATTATATATCGATTTATGAATTACTCGCTTTGGTGGCTTAATTGTCAATTCAGGAATAACAGTAGGTGGTACTGATTCATTAGATGGATTCATTGTTGAGGTAGTAGGTTGATCAGTGGCCAGAATACCATATTATTTATTCCACATCGAAACCAAAATATCTTGTGAAGGTTTTTTGGTGGATAACATTAACACTTTGGAACTAGGAGCTAGATCCATAACAACCAAATTAGTGTCCGGATTTGGAAATGGGGCTGTCAACACAGCTGATGCATGAGAAGTCTTGATGATTTTTGAAACTTCAGCACAGTGAGGAAAATCCCTAACAAAGTGTTCCTCATTACAGGTTATACATGGATAACGAGGTTTTCGTGGTCTAGACGGTTGATCAGATGATCTTTCCTGCGGGTTAGAAGTTTTCTTTTTCTTTGATTTCCCCTTTTTCTTACCTCCTGGTTGCTTGTCACTTTTTCCTTTGTCAAATGACACGGCATTAATTTCGGAAGTAGGAGTATGATCAGATGTAGTAGCATGGTGTGTGTTTGTAGTGTCTATCAAGCTGTCTCTGGCATGAGAGTCCTTTATTTGAGGTGGAATATTGAAATTAGATCGCGGCGCATTAGGAATTTTTTCATAGAGAATTCCAGACTTAGTGTAAATCAAGTCTAAATATTGGACATGAGTGATAACTTGATCTTCTATGATGACACCACCTTTAGCCACATCATCAGTTATAGATGGTAACAGGGACTTAATGAACCATTTAGCAAAGAGATGATTAGGAACAAATGTCTTAACCATTTGTCGACGGCGACACCAATCATGAATATGATCGGAAATGTGAGTAGCATTAGTTTGTTTGAAGTTGTTCAAGAGTTCCATTCCAGTTTCATATCTGATCAGTAACTGGAAATGGGTCAAAAGGACAATAGCTAAAGCAGTGAAATTGTCGAAAGAAGCTCTAGGTAACTCGATGTACCATTTAGCAGTTGGACCTCTGAGCGTACGCTGGAAAAGACGTAGTCAAACAGAATCATCATTCAGGGAATTTGATGAACACCATAAATGATAAGTCATGACATGAGTCGACAGATATTCTCCATGGTTTCCATTGAATTTAAGAATATCAGAGGGTAATTTATGAGGTATCACCAACCACCAAGGAGCATAATTTATAGGATCATTGGTTAACCAATTTAAATCTGGTAATTCCAAGGTTGAAAAAAAAGGCAACTATCGATTAAGGTCAGGTTAAGCATAGCCAGGGTAAGATGGAATTTCTTGGGCAACAATTCTTTGAGCACCAACATATGTAATTTTTTGTTGGTAACCTAGATAGGGGTTGTTTTGCATAGAAAACGCTTGAGAATTCTGTTGACCAAAACCTGGATATGATATTTGTTGAAATGAAGTTTGAGGCATTTGCACTTGTGGCTACCAAGGGATCTGTCCACTAATGTTATAACCCAAATTAGTATAAGTTGGATTCGGTTGATATGTATAACCAGGTTTCGTTTGTGACATCCCATAAAATGGTACACCAACTTGTGAATAAATGATTCCTGATACAGGTTGTTGTAAATTAACCAAAGGATTTTGAGTCAATGGACCCAACATTTGATGATATTGAGTCAAAGAACTTGCCTGATAAGGTTGATGTACAATATTTTGATTCTGTAATAGGGGTATAGATGTGTTAACAAGTGGTAATGAAGTGGGTGTAACAGGTTGAACTGGTTGATACGAGTGTACAACCATTTGTGGTTGGATAGGCGGAGTGGGATGCCATTGAAAAACATTCATGTCAACATTAGTTTGACCAAAAAGTGACTGAGTACTATCATATTGGGTGACCAAAGGTTTCCCCCCAACATAAGGAGGATAATAAGACGAAAGATAATTTTCTCCAAATGTTGGGAGTCCAATTGATATGGTACTTCAAGGAATTGAGCCAAAAGGACCGACTTGATATTGCCCTGATGATGGATGTAATGAATCAAGTCATTCAATACTAACGATAGGACTACCAATTAAAATACCAGATGATGAAATTGGAAAATACCATGAACGTGAAGATGCACCAGAGAAAGTGCCAGACAATGATTTGTAGCCTGTTGAGACCGAAGGGCCACCATGCAAATATGACTCTAGTGAGGTTGTGAACATCGACGGATTAGCGAGGGTAGGAGATGACGTAATTGGAATATCAGACCCAACCGAAGATGTTGGTTCAGACACGGTAGTGTGGCCAAATGTATACCCTCGAAAATCGATGAGAGATTGAATGGCAATAGGATCAACAAAAGAAGATGGAAACGATTGAGGAAAAGACTCGTACAGGTAAAGGTCCCCCCCCCCCCAAAATGCGTTGGAGTTAAAGGTGTATCATCTTATGGGATTTCTTCAATCACAATTAAACCAAGAGAAAGAACTTCACCGTCAGGCCCAAAATATATTTTAGACAGTTGACTGTGTGATATAGGAGTTTTAGTGGCTACAGAAATTTATGGGGTGACCAAGGTAGGAAAAACTTCAGGTTGTTTGACTTCAGGATTCAGATTTTCTGGAAAAGAAGAGACAGGATCTCGATCAATTTTTTATTTAACAACGTTGGTCCAGGAGGTATGGTCTCAGCGATTGAATGGATCGTGACCACGAGTAGATGTGAAGACTCTGTTTCGACAATAGTAGATGAATCGAGATGTGTGGAAACAATTTGAGCTCTCTGGTTTAAAATATGATGTTTCTCCAGAGGTACGAATTGTACTTGATTCGGCAGATCATGATTGCCTTCACCTACCAGAAGTAACTTCCAGTGGTAAAGGTGGTTTTAAAGCTAATCTACACGAATGACGGGGGATAGGATTTTGTTCTTCCATGATTACAGAGTTATTTTAACGAATAAAAAAAAAAAAAAAAGAGGGTAGTGCTAGGCAAAAGGGTTTACCAAGAAACTTTGAACTGTAGAATACCTCCTGGAGAACCAAGAAGTACGGGCATGTAATCTCCCCGAATGTTGTGTTCGGTGTATCACAATTTCAAGGCGGTCGACTTGGTTCACTATGGATGGATAACACCTAAAATTTGTCCTCCAAAATATACCCAAAGGTACGTGGAGGCTCAAGTCCCTATTAGCGCTATCTGATGTGAAACTGCACAGTGAGAGCACCCCTTTATACTTATTGTACTGTAACACCACCTGATATACCCGAAAGTATGTGGACGAGCTACGATATACTTACGTACGTGGAGTGAGGTATCACACTCGAAATGTATCGCAGACAAGTTAACAACAACTGCTATGTTTTACGACGCCGGAACGGGTCTCTAGCCTAGACCTTCTAAATGTTATCATTATGGTTCTAATACGTTGTTAAGTAAATTGAGATTAATTTTATGTTGATCTTGCTTAACAATTTTCCTTTCAAAGGTTCATCGCGATGATGTGTACGAAATTCCTAAAATTCAAGATAAGAATGATAAACAAACTTTCACTTTTAGCTTTTTCAATGAAGAACCTAGCTACTAAGGGAAGAGAGAAAATAATTTGTGAGAAAACAAATCAATGAATACAAACTAAATGCAGATTTCCTAATGTTCCTTTTGCAAAACACACACAATCTTACATGCAAATGCAAGTTTTTCTTTTCAGTTTCCTTAATGTTATGAATGCAGAAAAGAAACTAAGTGCACTAGATCAATAATTCAAATTCTTTTTACTTTCGAGAAATAAAGAATGCAAACAAAAATTTCTCTTTTGAAGGAAAAATGAGGATTTCAACAACAATTTCTCCTATCAAGGAAATGAATATTTTACGACAATTTCCTATTTCAAAAGCAAATGATTCGTAATGCGACCATAAAAAATACTTTGAAATCAACTTTTCAATGATAAAGAAAAACTTTTTTAAACAAACATTGAACAAATTTTCAGCCAAAGGAGGAGGAAGTATTTAGATTCACTAGTCAATTGAGCATCAAAATTTTCAGAACACAACAACAAACAAAATTGAAGCAAGTTGAAAAGTAAAATTCAAGGGAATTTGGGTACTTTCAGGTGTCAACGCAGTCTCCAAGGGGAGACAGTGCTCTGCAACATAGGCTAGGAAGGGAGACAGTGCTCTGCAAAGCATTGTGTCCAATCTAAGGGTGCATTGGGCACAGTATACAAAGAAAAATACTACTGTTTAACTCACTGTATTTGCAAATTAGGCTCTGAAAAATATTAATATTTGTGTGTAACAACTCTGGGTGGATAAATAAAGCAAATCAAAGGCTTAAACACCTAGAACTAAGAGAAATTCTCCCCAGTGGAGTCACCAATTTGTTGGGCCAGAATTGTGAATTATTGATAAATCACACTTCCCTAGATAGGTGCTAGTCTAGAACAACAGGTGAAAGACTATACGACTATTTTTCCTAACTCATAATAGATAAACAGAGAGGATTGGAGGCTTACTTGTTCAATCGCTTCCAAATGGTTCCTTCTGTCGCTTCCACTGCAGCTTCAAATTCAAGCAGTTTGTAGGTTGAATGCTTCCTACAAGAAAAAACACTGAAATAGCAGAAGATGAAATAATAAAGATATATATTCAAGCTATTTAGCTAAATCAGTAAAGCATAAACCATAAACATCAACTAAGATCTTGCAATATGTAAAATCAAAGCCAACACAAATGCATATAGGGAAAAATAAGTAGTAGTCTTTATTGATGATAGAAGGAGAGGTTACAACCTAGTGACTGATTTGAAGTGACCTTCTAGCAACGTTCCCAAACCTTGTCACAGTATAAATCTATCCATCAGCAGCTTCACAAATCTAGCTCTCAATTGAAAATTCTCCAGCATTTCTCTACTCAAATTCTTCCTTTTCAAGTACTTAGATCTGTGCTCAATTTATAGATGAACTGTAGGTTGTTTTGCAATCAATAACATTCCAAAAATAGGCAAGACATGTTTCCAGTCATGTAGATGTCAAATGGAAACTTGGATCCGAAGCTTGACACATGTGAACTCTTCTAGAAGGCAGTGGCCAAGTGGAGATTCCGGAACAATGAGAATTTCGCTTTCAATGTGACCAACGCACCTGTGAATGTCGGGAAGTGCTTTGTAGAGAAGCCTTGAATGGGGCTACCTGCATATGCAACACACTTAGGCCCCTTAGAGCCTGCATTGGTGAGCTCTCATATGCTATATAATAAGCTTCAAACCATGGAAACCTTTGCTTGATGAAAGTATTGCTTGATTTGTCTTGTTTCTTGTCTTAGGGCATGTAGCAATTGAGATGATAGGGAATGATGAACCCTTGATCATCGGTACTGGAGATGATGCCCAGTTAACTAGGTCATTGGGAATGGCGCCCAAATTGACCTATAACAACAACCTCATTCACATCATCATGCATGGGTTAGGGTTTCAATATATTTATAGAAGAATAAATCAATCCTAGGGTACATACCGTATATCCTTCTAATTCAACCCTTGGCTAGAGTTCATAGATCAACATACTCAAATAATCAATACCTTTTCTTTCAACTTCCTCTCAACTCACTAGGGTTCTAAATTAGTGGGATCCCAAATGACAAGACCATAGATTCAATAAATAGCCAATAGATGCACTCGACATCATTTTTTAAGAAATCAGGTTCAATGTCTAAGAGACTATCAATACCAATAGTAATCAAAGAGAGGAAATACTTATCTTTTAAGGAAAGTCAACTCCCTCTTAAACTTGAGATACATGATCATTTCTCACCATTTTCCATTCCCAAGAGCTAGGGTGCCTTTTTTCAACAAAAATGAAGGTTTCCTTAATCATACTTTGCAAGGGTCAATAACAAAATCCACACAACTTTCCAAAACATCACAGTTACAAGTTCTACGGGAATGATTATGTTAGCTACAAGTTGTAGAATTGCTAAACATTTGCCTTCCAAGGCTAAAGACATACAATGAATTATGTGTACATGTGTTATTTTTTGTAAATGACAATGTGGAAAATAATAATATATGAGGTGTAACAGGTTCAGTTAAAATTCCCACAAAGCATAACAGGAACAAAAAATATTATTTAAAACATTATATTGGATAATGGCTTGTAGGCTTTACCTCTTCAAAAACTTCTTGTGAGCTAGGTAGAACTCATTTTTTCCATTTGGTAAAATGAGGCATTTTTCATGGAAGCATATTTGAATTTCCCATTACATTTTATGTGTTTTTACCTCTTCTTGTATCATTACCTTAAACGTTTTTCCTGACTAAGTTCATTTTTTACCTACAATTCATACACATCCTTTTTTATTTTTTCTTAATTTTTGTGGAAACTTGTTTTGACATCCTGAAGTATGCTTAGGTGCTTCCTGAAATTTGTGGAACATTTTATGGATGTAACTTTAATGATTTGTCTAACATCAATTAATTATGGAAAATTATACTTATCTATCATTTTATGGAAAATTGTTTTGAAATTGTAGGCACATGATTCACAATTTATTTATGTCATCAGTTGATCTCCACACTCATTATTCATACAAGGTAAAATTACATCACTTATAACCTTATCATGTTTTTCATTAAGAGTAGAATTATTATTTTTATAGCTTATAATCAGTTAACAATATTTTTTATTTAGCAAGAACTTTGGCTTGTATGTTTGTTATCATTTGTATATAATTAGCAAGGGCTTCATGTTGAAAATGCTGCAAGAAAATCAAGTTTTGACTTGCCCTTGGATAAACTAGATTAAAATTTCAATTTCAATTTCAACAGAATACTTGGAGGTAGTTAACTGAGGTGACAAGGATTTTTTCACTCAGAACTCAGTTCATTTGAGTTGGATACATTTGATTTTAGTTCTACATGATTGATTGCTAATTTGTAGAAATCTATTTCAGTTGAGTTGAGTTATTGTCAGCTAATCTAGTTCCCAACTAGTGGATAAAATAATGGAGGGTCAACTTGTGTAGTGTAACTTTAGTCGCACTTAGGGGTTATCCAGTTAACTCATAAATCATCCCAAAATAATTGATTCATGTAGAGAATTCAAGTTACCCATTTGATATTGGAGTTCAAGGGAAGTGTACTATCATTTGTAAACTAGTCCAAGTTGTATAGGTGGTGCATGCAGTCAAAGGATGGGCCTATAGGAATTGCGTAATCCAATTGATGAATTCTCATAAAAATAGGGGTTAATTCCTCAATGAACAATGCAAGGAAATAGGAGCTTGAAGGCTTGAAAATTTGGATAAGTATTGGATATGTTCAGTCATTATGGCAGAGGAGAGAATATATAAGTGCAGGTTGTGCTCAAACTTGAGCAAGCATATTGTATTCATCCATATTCTTTGATTAATGCAATACAGATAGTAAGGGGTTTTGAGAAGTTGCTTTCCCCTAGATAAATATTTATGTATGTGCGTTGAATCTTGAAGCATGGTAATGATTTGTGTTCTCTATCATGAGTTTTCTTTTGCAGATCAGTAGAGTAGCTTCTAGTCTTGTGATTTAGTAAATTTCATGAGAATTTTAGAATATATACATTAATTCCTACATAGTATAGAGGCATTATTGGATGACAATGGGATACTAGAATACATCAAGACAGATGTAGCAAAAACCCAAGGATTTGATGCCAAAAATATTTCTTAGTGGAAGAAAAATGTGGCCAAAGAAAGGAGATTCCTATTGGAGGGAGTACGAGATCATATTGTCTGCAATCTCCATGGGAAAGAGACTCTGTTTTTGATGTGGAAAACATTAAAAGATTTGTTCGAGAATAATAGTGACCACAAAATTTGGCTCTCAAGGACAAGCTTCGAAGTATCAAGATACAAAAGAATGACATAATTATGTAGTAAATGAGCAGGTTTAAACAATAGTGATGAAATTGGTGTGGTCGATGTTAATGTCCCTAAAGAATAATTGGTAGATCTAGCCCTTTTGGGCCTTCCCAAGAGCTGGCATAGTTATCAAGATTAGTAAATGGTATAGAGAAAATAACAATTTGGGAACACTTATGGTCCTATCTAGTACATGAATAAATAAGGCAGAGAAACAGAGACGAGACCTCGTCCAAAATCGAGGATGAGGAGAGTTGTGCCTTGGCTGAAAAGGAAAAGAAAGGGAAATGGAAGAAATCCCACTATACAAATCAGAATCTAGTCAAGGGGGCAAGAAAAAATACTTTTCCATAATCAAATGCTTTCATTTTCATGAATTCGGGAACTATGCCACAAAAATTCCACACAAGAAGACAAGCAAGAATACCTCAAGAGGATCAATAGATGAAAATCTAGCTTCACAATTCTAGCTTCATTTTACTCTCATTGTATGCATGGAAATCACAGTGATGGGAAGTGTGTGGTATCTTGTCCCTGAAGAAGAATTGGTAGCTCTAGCCCTTTTGGGCCTTCCCAAGAGCTGGCATAGTTATCAAGATTTAGTAAATGGTATAGAGAAACTACCAAGTTGAGAACGCTTATGGTCCTATCTATGTTTCGGGGATTTAACACCCTAGAGGTTGGTTGGGATTCAACCTCCACAGAGCAGGGGCGTACTACTTAACAGAGACTCACACGATCATGCACAGTCATGAAAACGAAATAGAGCAGAACGAGAGGTTTACCCGTTGGTCCCACGTTTGAAGTAGATCCACGTGGAGTTCAAACTCTCTGCAACCGTCCTTCCTCTTTCACCTGAAATACAAGAAGAAACCAGCACAAAGGACAAGTTGTACAGTATATTTCTACTCTATATGTTAGTGAGATTCATATAAAACATTAAATAAATCATCATAAATGCGTGTATAACAAATATTCTTCATACATTAAAGCATTCACTAACACGTTTACTTCGGGAACAGCATGATACTTCTGTATTATAAAAATAGTACGTACAAAAGTAAGTGGAGAGATCACCTGATCCTTCCAAGGCCTTCGCAGACCGTCGTCCGGATCCGTCCAGCCCTTGCCTCGCTAAGACTCCTTCCAAAAAGGTGCATACGAGATAACATATAAAGGGATGTGTATCTCAAGGAAACAAGGGTTTCCTGAAATGAACTGGGAAAGTGCAGGAGGCACGGGGAATCAGACTTGGATAGGGAACCAACAGAGTATAATAATAATAATTCTCTCCCTCCCTTAGGCCATACATATGAGGTCTTTTATAGTCCCTCCAAGTAGTTTCAGCAGTTGGAAACAGTTGGCCACGGGCTGGGGTGGTTGAACTACCTGAGTAACCATCAACCCAGCGCAAAATTAGGGATTTTTTTATATTTTTTAATCATTAAAATGGCATACGCGGAAAAGTCTAGCTGTACTCGCGTATACACGCGGAAAAACACGGGCATAGTCGCGTATGAAGGATTTTCCACTGGTTTTAAGTGAATTTGTCCAAGTCTGTAGGAATGGGTGCCCATAAAGCCATGTAGCAATCATGAATCATGTCAAGGTGAGAAATGATGCTATAACAGATGCCCCCTAATATATGAGGTCAGAAGGGGTACATGATGGCCGAAATGTATTATGCACATAGAAAGAACTCCGCAAGGACAAGAGAGGACTTCACCAGATTTCAGCCTGCCAAAAACCAATGAAAGAAACCAGAGAGTCAACACATGCTGAGGCGGGCATACCCATGCTCAGTCAAAAATACATCATATATATAGAAAGTACTGAATAGATCCAACATGTATACAAGTATAACTGAACTGAAAGTACATAGTGAATCATCTGAGCAGGGCCCGTAAAGACAAGTCTGTATCAATGTCCAAGTATCACATATAGAAAGCCGATCAAAGATAGTGCAACTGGATGTCTGATCAAGTAACTGAATCTCCAAGTACCGGATCATAAGAGGCGGATCAAACGGTACAATCACGCAACTCGGGGATCAACATATAAGATGCTGCTGTGCTGAACCGCAACATATAAGGGTGGACGGCAACACTGGCAGAAACTGAAAGGACTGTCAACAGTGAACCGAGAAATGCTGATGCAACCCGAGGTCTTCACCGATCACAATGGCACAATTCTACACAATGGGAATAAATGAGCTGAAGTCGACCATGTGAGAAATCGTTGGATTACCCGGCAATGATGTTTCCCGTTAACCAACGCGAGACAACCCACCGATAATGATAATGAGTGTCAAGGTGCCCCAGTACAATCTGACAAGTGTGAATGAATGAGTTGAAGTCGAACACTTGAAAGAATCCACCAATCAGGAGGCAATGATGAATCCTCACTGTCGATAGCGAAGAGTCTGCCACTGATGACTGCAAACCCTAAGGTACTGACAAAAAGACTCTAGATCTTGTTCCCAGAGCAATGAGTCGGAGTCGATGGGAAAAGATCTGCCGGAAGGAAGGCATTAAGGCATCCCACATCAGTCCAGCGCGAGTGTAACCCGCAGGCCAAGATTTGGAAGGAATCGGACGAAGGAGAGTGATGGAACCAAAACCGAAGTACGTTTCCGACGTGCACAAGATGAAGCTAGCGCACGGAAGAAACCCTCTGAACCAACCAATAATGAAAGCCGACACAGAGGCGAGAAATCCACCGATAGGGTCAAATGGAAATCAAGGTACTGCACGAATCCCAAGTGTGATAATGTGTGCTGACGTCGAACACAGGGGAAACCACTCAGTCAAAGACCCATGATGATGATCAAATGCCGAGCACGAGGTCACCTATCAATGATGGAAATAGGCCCAAGGTGCGGCTCTAGGCTTGCTCTCAGAGCAATGTGTCGTAGTCGATAAGAGACAAACCCGCCGGCAAGAAGTCAATGGAGACCTTCTCAAACCAGCAGGAGCAGAAGATCAAAACATCTGATGAGATAGAACATGATACTGACAAGACCGGGAAGGCCGACTGAATAATGAGTCAAGAGACACCGCAAAATGGCCGACTCAGGCTAGACTTCCCTTGAACAAAAGCACGACTCTGTGATGACCATGGCAGTAAAAAGTGACACTGTATAAGTCTGTCTTGCAGGAGGCAAAACAAACTCTCCATATGATTGGAAGAGATAACCAACCGGGGGAGAACTGACAAGTGAAACATGGTATAGGCTGAACCTAGGTCAAACTAGAACCATCCCAAATGAAGGAAATATATATAAGTATATGTGCTTTGCTCAAGGGCGACAAAACTGACTCTGTACTGCCATCGAAATAACGAAGATACATCCCGTTCCCGCTCTTTTTGTTATATTTAATTTTTTTGTCTTTTTCATAATAAGCCTGAAAAAGAATAAAAGAATGCTATGGTACAATGGATAGAACGAGTATCAAGAAAGCAGATGCACTAGTTCCGGGGTTTGGAACAATCCTATGCTCAATGCAAAGTGGCGAAAACTGGTCAGTGATACTCAGAGGAACGTTCCATCCATGGGTACAAAGGTGTCAAGTCGTGATAGCTAAGTGCATGCAATGGTTAACTTGTACAGAAGTCAAGGTCAAAAGTTGGCTTAAACATCGAGTCCAAATGAAGCCGGCTAAAGGCCAGGATAAACAAGTAGCCAATATGCAATGCAGTAATACAACTTAACGACACTAGGGAGCCTCTAGGGTATAAGCCAGAAAAATGATAAGTGATGAAGAAGAAGAATGAAGCTTCAACACGAAAGACATGGCGGGACTAAAGAGGACTCCCGAGCCTACATAAAAAGCAGCATGGGCAACAAGTGATAGCGAGGAACTAACGAGGAAGCCCATGTAAAGGAAGGCTCTACCATCAAGTCATGATTTAAAAATCGGCGAGTGAAATGGGTATAATACTCATGACCTGATGGGATCGACCCTAAGGCAAGTGATCAGTATGGAGGCTAGAATGCAAGATGCAACGGAAAGTGATTCCCTAACCTATATGCTAGTGAAGATCATATACCTGCCATGAAGAGTCTGAACACATGGGCCAGAAACCGGGAAAAATCTCGAAAATGTCAAAATGTACCTGAAATATACCAAACTGGGCACTTCCAAGCAATCGAGTTATACAACATAAGACAGATCGAAAAAATAAGCACAAGGAAATTTTTGCAAAAATTTTCAATACAACTGACCTCTATCCGGAAGGTGAAAGCAGTTGAGGTATGGCACAATTCTGATGACATCCTTCTCCGAGAAGATTCCCGAGCTCCGTCCCCAAAGATTGCAATTTTTTAACTTATATTATTTTTTGGATTTTTTCAATATATGTGAAAAATACAAAAACAAGCTATATACAAAAGCAAAATGCCAGGCCGAAGCCTAGGCATAATACTTTCTCAAAGAGAGCCCATTTCTGGGTTCCGCCAACGGGGGAGGCAACCAAAGGATTGCCTCAACCTTAAAAGGATCTACCCCTATCCCTTCCGAAGGCACAAAGAATCCCAAAGACCGAATGGATGTAATCGGACGAAGCTTTTGCCCAACCGGCTTAGCGTTTTCATACGTCTTGATCTCATGCTGGACAATAGATGGGTCTATGCCAGGCATTTCCTCATAAGACCAAGCAAAAACATCCCTATACTCTTTGAAGAGCTCGGTATAGATTTGAATCTCGTCACTGGAACATTCAGCTCCAATGAAGACATTCTCGATAATGTTGGGATTCCTGGAGATGTTCACCGGGATAGTAGGAGAGATCACAGCCATGTTCCCTTCAGCATAAACCTGTGCTGGTGCTAAGGGGCTCAAGACTGGGTGAACAGGTCCAGGAGACCGAGGACTTGGAAAACTTGTTTCGACTTCGCTCAAGTCAGGTAGGAAGTAAGACCGATGATGCAAATCATCCCACGGTCTATCTATACCTGTCATCGCTTCCAGGATGGCCTCTTCAGATGGAAGAGTGGTATCTAGACAATCCCGGGCAGAAGAAGAAGTAAGCGTCCAAGCCGGAGCCACATCACCATCCAACTCTTCCGGCGAAAGAGGAGCTGGATCAGACTCTGCAGTGTCAACAACAGACTGATATGCAATCTCAGCTGCAGAAATCGGGAATGCCATTCCACCCACTTTCCCTTCCTCCAAAGTGGCGGTTGGAGAAGGTAAGGTCCAAGGGTCCGAAAAATAATGAGTTCGAAAGAACTCTCTTCGAAGGGGAGCCTTGGAGGATGAAATAGCATTGATAGACACCTTAGGAGGAGGAAGATCAAAAGATCCCATCAGGGAAGAATACATTCCAACTCCCAGATTCTCGATAGGTGCCTTAGTATTGTCCAACTTAGGGACGGATGAGTCAGGAGGTGCATCCAGGTCTACAGGAGGACAGTCCAGTTGATCCACCGTAACTATCCTCCCTTCGTGGGGGAAAAATACTATCCGAAATAGTGAAGATGCAATGGCATCCATATCATATATCCAGTTTCTCCCCAACAGAAGGTTGTAGTCCAAGGCTGCATCTACTACCTCAACCACTATGTTAACGGTTTTGCCCCCAACACAGATGGGCAAAGCCGGGACAATACCATGGGGCCTATGAGAATGGCCATCGAATGCAGTAAGAATAGTGCTAGATGGAACAGCTTGGGGAGATCCTAGTGTCTTCCAGCATGCGAGAGACATCACGCAAGTAGAAGCACCCTCATCAACGACCGTGCGAAAGATATTAGTCTTCCGGTACGATGATTTAATATGGAAGGCCATATGATGAGGAAGTCTCTTCTTAAAATTCTTCATATCAAAGGTAATCAGAAGAGAATTTTTCGGATCTATAGCTCCAATGGCAATGAGCAAAGCACTGCGCTGAGCCGGACAAGACTGGAGTACCTCTAAAGCTGACATAGCACAAGGACTCTGCGCCAGATCTTCTACAATCGAGTAGTTCTGGGCAGCCCTCATGTTCGGATTGATCGTTGACCGCTTAGAGGATGCCTTCGGTATCCGAGGCATAGACTCGATAGTTGGCTTCGTGATATGAAGCGGCTCAGTAGCATCAGGAACTTCCTTAGCTTTCGAAGATTCCTCTCCGCCATAATCACGGGATCTCGTAGCGACATCCACGTGAGCACTCATCATAAAGATATTCGACGGAATTTCCCCTTCCTGAGGACCTCCAGAGGAAGCCCCAGGGTTTTGATTCGCGCCAGCAATTAATTGCTGCCCTTGGGGAAAAGGGTTTGTTAACACAGCCTGGGAACTAGAAGAACCTTGCTGAGATAACAGGCGCTGAGCATCCTGAATTTTTGGGCAAAGATGCGTGAGATGGTCTCCAGCACAAAGCTTGCATGGAAACTTAACTTTCTTTTTCTCCTTTTGCCCTTCGCCAACACGCTCGTTGGTCTTATTTGCATTGCCCTTCCCGTTCTTGCCCTTCTTCTTGTTATTACGTCCCTTCTTCTTCCCATCGGACTGTTGATTTCCTTTGGGTTCAGAAGATTGGACAGCATTAATGGACAAAGACCGGGAAGGTGAAGAATCAGCAGGCACAGCCTGACCAGAAGAAGCAGATTGTAAAGACAACTGCTGCAATTGAGAAAGCAGGCTGGCTGCACTACTACTGACCGATCCGACAAGTCCATCACCATGCGGACCAGGTTTAGGTTTCGATAGATCCAACTTGGAGCGAGGAGCATTAGGCAAATACTTGTAAAGCATGCCAGACTGAGAATAGATCAACTCTAACTGCTGGGCCATAAAGATGGCCTGCTCCTCGGAATATACCCCTGACATGGATACATCCTTTGAAATATCTGACTGAAGCGATTTCAAAAACCACTCGAGAAGGAACTCACCTGGAATATGGGCTTTAATTAGCCTCTTCCTTCTCCTCCATTCCCGAATATGATCAGAAATGTGAGTTGCCTCATCCTGCTTAAAATTAGCCAGGAGTTCGGTCCCAGCCTCATATCTGACAGGCAACTGGAAATGGTTAAGAAAAGTGACAGCCAGTTCTCCAAATGTGGCGAAACTGCCCCCAGTAAGCTCTATATACCACTTCGCGGCGTTTCCAGTTAAGGTGCGCTGGAATAATCTCAATCTAATCGAATCGTCGATCAGAGAGTTGGATGAACACCATAAGTGGAATGTGGTGACATGGTCTGCCGGATCTTCACCATTCTTACCTTCGAACTTAGGAATGTCTGAAGGAAGTTTGGTTGGAACCGGAGGCCAACCCGGACTATACCGAATCGGGTCATTAGTTAACTTCGCCAAGTCTGGCAAGTTTAACGTTGCCCGAAATGGTAATCGCGGCGGAGCCTGAGAATTCCATCCTTGATGGGATGGATTTCCCACATTCTGAAAAGAATAGCCTGGATTTGATGAGGCACCAGGCTCCCAGAAAGGACCCGTAGAAAACGGAGAAGAACCTCCTCCCCACGCCGAGTTACCAAGACCCAGACTAGTTCCCCCCGCTGAAGTATTGACTGAAGATGTAAGCCCCTGGTAGGGGTTCCATGTATTAGATAGAGGAGAAAGAGACTGATAAGCACTCGATGCAAGGAAAGAAGCATTCCCTGGATGACTCGCGATGAACTGATTCCCTGCCCCCGACGTTGCAAACATAGGATTCCACCCCATAAAAGCAGTCGAACTTGGCCCCTGAGCCCAAGGATTAAAACTTTGGGTCTGGGACGTAAAAGGAAATGACCCTAAAGAAGGATTAGGACTAGGAATATGCCCAGTCCCAAAGGGGAAACCCTGAAAAGAAGCCGATCCACTAGCCATGTTGGACATGGGCGTAGATCCAGCTGCACCGGCGGTAAAGGAAAAAGAGGGATTTCCAGCAATGGACATCCCTGAAACAAAGGGACCAGATTGAGAAGCATATGCTTGGGTGAACCCAAAGCCAAACATAGCAGTGCTAGAAGCACTCGAAGATAGAGCAAGAGTGCCCCCTGCCTCGACAGAAGTAGGGGTCTGAATGCCCGCAGCACTCACGGTAGAAGCCGCGTTCCCAGTCGTGGCCATCGAAAGATAAGAAAGATAAGGAAGATCCGGCGGTCTCTCAGACTTCGGTCCGATGTACTCTATAACAAACGGATGATCAAGAGGAAGAGGAGATGGACCTGTAGCTGCAGGCTCAGGTATATCTTCTATCTGAAAATCTTCCTCCTGAGGAAACAATACCCTCGAGGTGAGCGAAACGCCCCTCTCGGAACCGACACCGGAATCAGCAACGAAACCTTCAGACCTTAGTGGAGGATCTCTCTCCACAACGTCAGACTCTACAGGGTGAAAACCACCTGCTAGATCGCTCCTACGCCTTCTCGAAGAAGGCTCTGCACTCTCGGGAGATAACCCCCGGACTCTCCTCGAACGTCGAGGCGCTTGATCAGCCACTTTTACAAATTTATTATATTAGACTCAAGAAAAGTGTAAAGCTAGGCAAGCTAGGAGCAAAGAGCACTCACTAAAATCAAAACCCTGAGAAACAGCAAGCAAACATCCTCCAAGTATTTCCGCTCCGGGTGATGAGGACCGGACACCAAAATACAGGAAAGCGAAGTATAGGACCTTCCGAAAGCAGTCTGGGATGATTAGGGCCTAGAAAAACTAGCGAAGGTATCAGAAGCAGTTACGCCGACCTCCTAACAACAGCCTTTGCCGGCTCAAGCACCCAAGCTTCGCAAGGGCACCCCCCAGAAGTACTGCTGGAAGTGATGCGACGTCTGCCTCAGGTACCACGGGTATTCCCCCTCGCAGTCACCTGTGTGGAACCTAGGAACATCAACTATGGACACCAATCCGTATCATAAGCTGGGCGGAACGGTCTTGAGGTTAGATTCAGCTAATCGGAGGGGGGGTATCCCTCTTCTTAACCTTCACTTCCCCTCGCGCTTGACTCTCGGATGAGAGCTTTCCCAGTCCACCTCACGGAATTGGATTTCGCTCAATTAGTAAACTTCTATGTCTGTTTGAGCGGCCTTGGAGAGTTAACTCTCCTCTCTCCTATTCCAAGGCCCTACAACCTAGCTAGTTGGTGATCGACACTAAATAAAACTTGCTAGTTGATTTTAGATTTAATCGCTTATTTTAAGGGCTGTTATATTAAGTCATAAGGATATGGAGTTGAAACCAATGATGTTCTGACGCAAAAGAAATTAATAAAAACCTGACTACATGCACATGCAGTTCTTAGTCTTTCGATGAAGAGAAATTTCTATGTAAGTTCTACGAGGCTAAAAATGTATTTTTCTTTTCGAATTACAAACTCACACGCACAAAAATTAAGAAGCTAACTAAATGATTGAATGCACCTAATGCAAATGACCACTAGCATGTAAATTCTAAGATGCAGAAAGTCCCTTGAAACAAGGTGAAATTTCCCAAAAGGCTCCTTCAGTTTCAACTAATCTTTTGATATCCAGAAAGCTAATTCTTGCAAACAAGAACTCTTAATATAAGACACCAAAATACTCAATAAGAAGAAGAAGAAATCAAAAGACAACCTCCCTTCACAATCAAGCGGGAAACTAGAAGCAAGAAACTTCACTAAAGTCCCAAAAGATGAAGTCAAACGAAAATGAAAAAGGCAACAACAAAAACAAAAAGAAGAAACAATGTTTTTTGAGTTTTTGATATGCAAAAACAAAAAGCAAAACAAATGTTTTTTGGGCTTTTCAGTTTTATAAAACAAGAGCTTCAAGAAAACCAAGAACAACTATCTCAATCCAAGCCAAAACGAGACCGAATTTGAAGCATAAACTCCAACTATGCCCCCAAACCTTATAAAACTAATGACAGCAAGATCAATAAGGGCAACGGAAGACTAAAAACTCAATCAAACAGCCAAGAGAAATAGTGAAAATTTGTTGCAATACAAAACTCCAAAGAAACAAGAAAAGATCTTCGAAAAATGCAACAAAACCCTAGCTTATGAAACTCGAGAAAACCAATCGAAAAAAAAGCAAAGAACGCAATGCGAAGCACAACACAAAGACAGGAGTGAGTCAGTGAGCAAAGGCTCTCTGTTCTGGTAAAGCAGAACAGCCAAGAACGCTCAGAAAGCGATCTTGGAACTCAATCCAGGAGTGCTAGCACCAACAAGAACACTTTGCCAAAAAGATCAGTTTTCGGACAAACGAAAGAGAACCAAGACTTAAAACCACTTCGTCACACTGGGCAAAAAGACACGTAAACACGTGCCCTCCACAACAGAAAGACCAAAAACACCAATCTTGATTCTTGAAATTTCCTGGGACCCACCTCAGTATACGACCTGCAAGTATAACAAAGGCATACGCGTCTCAAGTTGAGGGAAACCCGTTGCATATCATGCTCCTACACAAAACTCATGGTATAAGCGATCGTAAAAGAACATCATGTGAGATACAAAGAAAGATAATGAAAATAAAAAATACAAACCGGGAAAGGTATAAAAGTCGATCGACCGCAAGAAAGCAACTGGACTGTCAAAGACAGAAGAAACTGTTGGCAACCTACCGAACAGCTGAAACAACCCAACAAGAGAATCACAAAAATGTGATCCCCAGCGGAGTCGCCATTTCTGTTTCGGGGATTTAACACCCTAGAGGTTTGTTGGGATTCAACCTCCACAGAGTAGGGGCGTACTACTTAACAGAGACTCACACGATCATGCACAGTCATGAAAACGAAATAGAGCAGAACGAGAGGTTTACCCGTTGGTCCTACGTTTGAAGTAGATCCACGTGGAGTTCAAACTCCCCGCAACCGTCCTTCCTCTTTCACCTGAAATACAAGAAGAAACCAGCACAAAGGACAAGTTGTACAGTATATTTCTACTCTATATGTTAGCGAGATTCATATAAAACATTAAATAAATCATCATAAATGCTTGTATAACAAATATTCTTCATACATTAAAGCATACACTAACACGTTTACTTCGGAAACAGCATGATACTTCTGTATTATAAAAATAGTACGTACAAAAGTAAGTGGAGAGATCACCTGATCCTTCCAAGGCCTTCGCAGACCGTCGTCCGGATCCGTCCAGCCCTTGCCTCGCTAAGACTCCTTCCAAAATGGTGCATACGAGATAACATATAAAGGGATGTGTATCTCAAGGAAACAAGGGTTTCCTGAAATGAACTGGGAAAGTGCAGGAGGCACGGGGAATCAGACTTGGATAGGGAACCAACAGAGTATAATAATAATTCTCTCTCTCCCTTAGGCCATACATATGAGGTCTTTTTATAGTCCCTCCAAGTAGTTTCAGCAGTTGGAAACAGTTGGCCACGGGCTGGGGTGGTTGAACTACCCGAGTAACCATCAACCCAGCGCGAAATTAGGGATTTTTATATATTTTTTAATCATTAAAATGGCATACGCGGAAAAGTCTAGCTGTACTCGCGTATACACGCGGAAAAACACGGGCATAGTCGCGTATGAAGGATTTTCCACTGTTTTTAAGTGAATTTGTCCAAGTCTGTAGGAATGGGTGCCCATAAAGCCATGTAGCAATCATGAATCATGTCAAGGTGAGAAATGATGCTATAACAATCTAGTACATGAATAAGGTAGAGAAACAGAGACGGGACCTCATCCAAAATTGAGGATGAGGAGAGTTGTGCCTTGGCTAAAAAGGAAAAGAAAGGGAAAGGGAAGAAATCCCACTATACAAATCAGAATCTAGTCAAGGGGACAAGAATAAATACTTTTCCATAAGAAAATGCTTTCATTGTCATGAATTTGGGCACTATGCCACAAAATTTCCACACAAGAAGACAAGAAAGAATACCTCAAGAGGAGTAGTAGGTGAAGCTCTATCTTCACAATTATAGCTTCATTTTACTCTCATTGTATGCATGGAAATCATAGTGATGGGAAGGGTGTGGTATCTTGACAATGGTACCTCATTCCATACGATGAGGAACACATATTTTTTTAGTGACTTGGAGGAGAAAGATCTCCAAATGCACATCAATATGGGAGATAATGGAAGGGACAAAATGACTAGGATTGACATCGTTGCCTTTCAGAGGGAGTCGATCTCCCCTCTCAAGCTCAAGGATGTATTGTTTGTATCGGGTCTAAAAAAGAATATGGTTTCCTTCACGTTGTTGGAAATTTGTGGCGACGATGTGATATTCAGAAAAGGAAAGGCATTCTTGAGACAGGTCACCACAAGATAAGTGAAGCAGATCAAGGTTCAAGTGAAGAACCTCTACAGGTTGGATGTGGAAGACGGTGCTACTTTGAGCACAAAGGCAAAGAAGGTGCAGAGCTTAGATTTCAGCAAATTATGGAATACAAGAATTTGGCACTTGCATCATGGATCTTTGAATATCATGCAGGAGATCACCACCATCCTCCCCAAAGGAGCACTAGAGCAGAATAATACATGCAAAGGGTGTACCTTGGGGAAGTACATAGAAGACACCTTCAATGATTAGGATAGCAGGGTGCATTCAATCCTTGAAAGGATCCACTCTAATGTTTGTGGAAATTTCTCAAAGTATAGGTATTATGTAATATTTGTAGATGATTTCTCATGAAAGTGATGGATTTTAGTCATGTAGAAGAAATAATAGATATTCTCCAATTTTTTTGAATTTAAAGAACCTGATGAGAAATAAACTAGCATGAAAGTGAAGGATATCAGGAGTAATAATGGTGGTGAGTATGTGTCAAATGAGTTTAAATATTTCTGTGCAAAGGAAGGCATTTTACTGGAGTTGATAGCGCCCTATAAACCACAAGAAAATGGGGTGGCTGAGAGGAATAACAGAAGTATTTTTGGAGCAGCAAGGTGACGTTGCATGATCATGGCCTACCTATACAATTGTGGGTTGAAGCATGCAACAAAATGGTCTATTTGCATAACAGGAGTCCTCATCGATTCTTGGGATGAGTACACTACAAGAATATTTTTCAAGGAATAAACCATATGTGTCACACTTCAGGATATTTATAGCATTAGTATATTTCCATGTCTCCAAGGAAGCAAGGAAAAAGCTAGAGTTGACAACAGAGTTGGTAATATTTGTGGCATACACTGGTAAACCTCACAACTATCAAGTGTACCTCCCATCTATCAGGCTCACATTTTTTCATAGAGATGTGAATTTCGATGAATAAAGTTAATGAAGTGTTACCTTGAGAGGGAGCTTCATTTGCATATAGATCAAGAGATTTTGACTCCAAAGGAAGAACCTCAATAATTTGTGGAGCAGCCAAAATCAAAGGAGCAGAGTGGAGACAAGAACTCAAGAAGAGACATCTAGGGAAGCAAGGAAATGAACCAAGGAAGATGAAAAATTATTGTAGGATGCTAGAGAGAATGTGGGAGCACCCACATCACAACGTAGGTAGAGGAAGTCACCTAATTAGTACATTGGATACATGGTGTTGATGACTGAGCTAGTAGAGATAGAACCAACTTGATTCAACGAAGAAGTAGAGAATCTTGTATCAGTTGATGCTATGGTAGAGGAATATGATTCAATTTTCAGAAATAGTGTTTTGAAAGTGGTCCCAAGACCAACAAATAAATCAGTGGTATGTTCGATATGTCTTTACAAGGTAAATCGTTCAGCGAATGGAAGCATATAAAATTACAAGGCCAGATTCATGGCGAAGGGGTACTGTCAGATTGAAGGGATTGAATATGAGGATACCTTTGCTCTTGTAGCAAGGTACTCTTCTATTAGACCAATTCTCACTCTGGCTACACATATGGGGTGGAATATCTACTAGATGGATGTGAAGACAACATTCCTCAATGGATTTATTGAGGAGGAGGTGTAGATTTAACGACCTGAAGGTTTTGATACCTTTTAAAGAGAGTTGCATGTGTGTAGACTCAAGCAGGAGTTGTATGGGTTGAAGCAACTGCCTCATGCTTGGTAGACCAGGATTGATAGCTACCTCACCAGTTTGGGCTTCACCAAAAGTGAAACATATGAAAATATTTACCACATTTAGGTAGATGGTAAATTATTGATTATAGTTTTATATGTTGATGATTTGATTTTGACCGGTGATTATAAACTTATCAGGTCTTGCAAGGAGGACCTTGTAAGAGAGTTCAAAATGAGACCCATGTAACTTAAAGTATGGCAGAGATAAGGGTAAATTTTTCTCTCAGGGAAAGTGTACCAACGAGATACTTCGGAAGTTCCACATGGACAAATGCAAACACATGGACACTCCTCTAGCAACCAACTAGAGGAAAGAGGATGTCGTTTCAAGTGATGAAGTGGATATGACCGAGTACAGGAAGTTGGTAGGTTCAACCATGTACCTTGTGAACAAACAACCAAAATTTTTTTATGTAGTCAACCAATTGAGCCAAGTCAAGGTTTGATCGACCAAATTATTTTGAAGGGATTATAAACATGTACTATAGTACCTCAGAGGCACCACTCGGTTTGGAATTTGGTACAGAAATATAGAGGGGGTGAAGCTGAAAGGATTCACAAATGCATATTGGGAAGGAATTCCATTAGACCGAAAGAGCACATCAGGAGGAATTTTCAGTATCGGGTCTGAAACAATTTCTTGGTACAATATGAAGCAGAGATTTGTGGTACTTAGTTAGCAGAAGCAGAGTACATGGATGCTAGTCAAGAAACATGTGAAGCGATCTGGATGAGAAATATCATTGTTCAGCTATTTGGTCAGATGATGGATCCTAATTTTATTTATTTTGACAATAATATTTGTATCAAAATTTTTAGGAATCCAATTTTTCAAGATCGATCCAAATGCATTTATATCTGGTACCACCATGTACGATATTGTGTGCATAAGAAGATGATGTTGTTGTATTACATTATGACAGAGGAACATGATCCAAACATTTTTACAAAAGGTTGTTCAAGAGGTAAATTTGAGTTCCATAGAGGTAGGATTGGGGTGGCAGATAATCCCTTTCTTTCTGAGAAGGTGTGTTGAAAATGCAACGTGAAAATCTAGTTTTGACTTTTCCTTGGTTAAACTAGATTAAAATTCGAATTTCAATTTCACTAGAATACTTGTAGGTAGTTAACTGAGGTGACATGGATTTTTTCAATCAGTTAACTCAGTTAATTCGAGTTGGAGACACTTGAGTTCAGTTCTACATGATTGATTACTAATTTGTAACAATCTGTTTCATTTAAGTTGAGTTATTATCAGTTAAACCAGTTCCAACTATTAGAGAAACTAGTTGAGGGTCAAGTTGTGCAGTGTAACTTTAGACACACTCAATGGTCATCCATTTAACTGGTCAATTAACCCAAAATAACTGATGCATGCAAAGAATTCAAGTTACCAATTGAGATTGGATTTCAAGGGAAGTGTACTATTAGTTGTAAACCATTCCAAGTTGTACAAGTGGTGCATGTAGTCAAAATATGGGCCTACAGTAATTGCCCAATAAAATTGAGGAATTTCCATAAAAAATAGGGGCTAATTACTCAATGAAAAATGAAAGGAAATAAGAGCTTGGAGGTTTGAAATGTTGGCTAAGTATTAGCCAAGTTCAGCTAGTCAAGAAAAAGATAGAAGATACAGGTGCAGGTTGTGCTCAAGCTTGAGCAAGGATATTTTATTCATCCATATTATTTGATTAATGAAATAAAATAGTAAGGGTTTTTGATCAGTTTCTTTCCCATAGATAAATATTTTTGTATGTCTGTTGAATCTTGGCGCATGTTAATTATTTTTGTTCTCAGTCATGAATTTTCTTCCACATATCAGTAGATTATCTTCTAGTCTTGTGATTTAGTAAATTTCATGAGCACTTTCGAATCTACACATTCATTTATACACTTCATGCCCATTTTGTGTTAGTTCTAATAGAAAAATTCAAGGTAAAAAAACTTTACTCAATATTGCATAGGTGTAAAAATTTAAAATGTGGTGTTGGAGAGAATACAAGGAATATACTTTTGTTATAAGTACTGCAGATAATGCATCTCTTTAACACTATTAATTCATGTCTTTTCACATTTTATAATGGCCCCGATTGGTTATGGTGCTTTAACGGTTAACCACATCATCCCTATATGTAGCATCTACATATTATGTTGGCTAGGTCACTGACAAGTAAAGTGACCATCATACAAATACTCATGACTTATAAATAGCCCAAGGGGTGAGCACAACTTGTTTTTCCCAATGTGGTTGGGTGTTTGGCTAGTTTTAAATTCAAAGTTGGAAAGTGTTCAGTTTGAATCTCCCTAGTTGAGGCACACTAGTCTATTCCAATGAGTTTATTAGGGATGGTATTGATGAATATGGAGAAACATCCCTTGTATTTCCTAGTGATGTTTTCCTTTTAAAAAAAATATGACTTCTAAATATTACTGGTTTGTTACTGTTAATATTACAACATCCCACCTTAAAAATAAAGTAATATCTTTGACATGTCTAACCCCCATTATGCAAAGGATCAATAATAATATTATAATTTTAAGATGTCATAACTGCCTATGGGTCCATCTTTCTCTGTGTAACAAAGCAACAATTGTTCCAAATATGGCTCTCTTCATTGATGTTGTATTTTACTATCATCACCCTCATATTGAAGGTAGAAGTATAATTCTACCAAACCCACCTATACAATCTTCCAACTGTATTATACCATCATCAACCTCACAAATCCTTACATTCCTAGTATGATCTTGTTGGATTCACCTAAATAGTCAATCAAATTGAGCATTCCAACTTGTGTGCCCTTGGTTTGAATACTTTGTGAAAAATATTTTTCTTTAATTGACTTCTGCTTAGCTTGATGTGTGCGGTGTGTCTAAATATATGTACAAGTGAGTTTTCAACAATAGTCCAAATGGAACTCTTTGAATAAGAGGCCATGTGTGAGGGGTATCTATTCCACCAAAGAGGCCCATGTCTTGAACCTAGTCCCAACCACTATTGAAAGTACTAGTGTTGATTGGGGAAGCCATTGTTGGCTTATTTGATCAACTAATAGAAAACAATAAGTATTTATATCCTCACCTTCCTGCATAGTTTTACAAATTACAGGGTTAAGCAAATAATATTCCATACATGTGAATGAAATTGCAATTTTTAGATTTAATACTTTAAACTTGAAAGATATATGTATATATTTCAATAATTTTTTCTATTAGGAAAAATTTTATAACTATCTTATGTTTCCATATATGTGGAAATATTCTGTCAAACTCTATGGTTATATGTATGATAACTCTCCTAAAGGTTTGTCTAGAAATATCTATCAAACACTAGGTTTCAAATTGCATTATTTTCTTTCATATAGAATTTGGATGAGTTGTTAGTCATTTTTTTATTTCTAACTATAAATGTCCTTTACAAGTATTTTTGGAATAAATTTAAATATGTTCTAGGTAATTTGTGTGGATCTATGCTAGGTGGTTAAAATCTGTTTCATCACTCCATCTACAAAAATATATATATTAAACAATCATTTCAACAATTTAGGACATCTTCTATCTTGGTTTGAGGTTTGTTTTGATGTGGAAAATTTGTTTGGCTAACATTTTAGTCACTATTTCATGAAATCTCTTCAAGGAACAAATGATTCAAAAAATAGCTCAAATACTTTTGAAGTTTGAAAAACAATGCCCAACATTTTGTTATGTCATTGCCTTGTCAACAATTCCTCCGAGTTGTTTACCATTTTTCTATCACAAGCATCACAATTTCTTCCTACACATCATCATTTATATCTCCTGCTTGGTTTTAACCTTCCTGTAAATGGAGCAACCCAGTAAGTAATTTGGGAATTTCCATTTGTCTATGAACTCTAGGCATTTTTGCCACATATCTCCTTTCCACTACTATAATGTTTTCCTTGTATTTTCTTTGTAAACGAAACTTGAAAATGGCATCTATTTTCCTCTTTTCAAATGTGTATTAATTGGTGTTTACATAATGTTTCCTTCCCTTCATCTATGTCTAGTGTGTGAAACGTCTAGATTTGTTGGCTTGTCATTGCTGAGCTAAATTGTCTCTCTAGGATTTTTATCATGGTTTTGATCTTAGCACAATTTTTAACATCATTGGGGGTGCCAATTTACTATTTTTTCCTTTGGTTGCCTCAGTTCACTCAATCTGGGCCTTTTTATTTTGTGTCGTGTTGTTTTCATGTCATTGATGGATTCCTCTAATTTTTTGAAACCTATTATACTTGAATTTATGGCTGTATGACATTATAATATTTAAAATTTTCTAAGTTTCAACTTTATAAAAATATTTTCTTTTGAAAAAAATTAAATGAATCCACTAGCCCTTATTTTCTTCTTCTTGTAATTCACTATCTTCTTAGTGATCACAATCACAAACATTGTTTTTTGTTGTGACTGACTCTCTTCTAATTGATTGCAGTGATAGGCAGAGGATATTTATGCTCTGATACTAAGTGAAAATTTATAGTGGGAATATTCTCGAGGGACATGATGGAGAGAATAAGGATGGTCTTTTATCATTAATGTTGCAACCAATACATGTCATATACTTTCACACCATGTATTTTTAGAATTGACAACAATTTTTTGTGTTGATATTGACTTAACCACCTAACTCCTAACCTATACATCTGATTGTTACATTGGTCACGTGTCACTATGAATGAGTGACTATCCAAATAATATGAAACCTAATTATTATTTTTGTGGTAATACCTCCAACAAGTGTAAGTATTGTCATGAAGAAAAGTGAAATCCTAAATTTTGGATTCCTAGTCTTCTGTGGTATTTCAAATGAACACATACATGATACATGTATAATATTTTATGAGAATAACGTTGTTGGTGAAAATTTCTCACCAATCAAATATGATTTTTTGTAAGCTAAGTAAATTTCATTACTTGATTTATCCAATGTTCTTTGGTCATTTGTAGTTATTAATTTCCAATCATATTCTGTGTTAGACTTTAATAAATGACACATTTTTTTATAATCACGACCTAAATCTGTATTTGAAGGTGGAATTTAATTGTACAAGAAAAATCGATAAGATATTGAGGTTTATTAATGAGATTTATAGTTTTTGATGTAGATATTTTGTTGTTAACAACTTGATGTGAGGGGACATTATACTTCTCAGCAAACATATATGACATGCTCAATACCTTAATTACATCAAAACATCATATTCAATTGCAATATAGAATGAGAATATTACACTACTTTTATTATTTACTTGTACCCATGCCAGACAATGAATTATTTTTCCAAGTGTTAATTTATGTCAAAGGCCTCTCCATTTCTAAGTACATTGTGGTCTTTTGGAAAATTCTTGGGATATGATATTTGTGGTTCTGAGTTGAAGGAGGACGTCTTAAATTTGTGGTTAGAGTTTAATTGGGAGTACCCAGTCCCCTTATTGAGCTGAGGCCCTATATGGCAAGCAGTACCAACACACCTAATATTGCATTGGCTGGGAGAAAAATCACCCTTAAGTTTATTTTCCCGATGGTTGGCAACATAGAACTAAAGTCTGGTTTGCACCAAAGGCTCATGCTCATAAAGGAATTTGGGAAATATAAGTTATATATTGTTTTTGAGCATTTATTGTGCATTTACATGCTAGTTAGTTGTTACATTTACCTACTTCCTTTCTTAGAAATTGAGAATAAAATCATTTCCATTACTCTTGTTGCTATTAAAAGTAAGACTTGTGGATTTTAAAAGTAAGATTTTTGGGTTTTAAAACCATATATTTAGTTTCTTATATTGTTGAATCACATTTCCTAAGTGATATCTCTCTAAGTGTTTCCTTTATAAGGCTTCAGTATGGACACGAACTCTACTTATTTTTTCCATATGAATGTTGCAACTCTAGAATGGAGCCTCTCAAAAAAAGCAAGCACTAGGAAACATACCTTTCGAAGGATTCAATATTACCAACCTCATGTAAAAATCTAAACAAAATTTATGGATATCGCACCAACTACCACAAAATTCCAATATTAATAAAAATCTGAACTCACAATTCCATAAAACCTCTCGAGATTTGAATGAACACAGTAAACTAGGATCTCAACTCCCCCTAACCATAGTTCCATCTCTTTTCATGCATTGTATCTAAATTAAGGTGTTATGTTACACATGATTTGAATGTTGTATTTGTTCTTTACAATGGAATTTGATCTAAAGTTTTTGGAAAATGTTACAATTTTGTTTTTAAGAAAAAATTTAGAACTCATCTCAATCTATTTTGAAACTATGCTTGCTTTTACATGATAAGTCTTGGTGAGTTCACTATATGGTGGAAAATCATTTATATGAAATTTGTGAGGCACTTGACCTAGAGCCCACCAAGTATTTTTCCATTGAATTAATGAGTTCGTATTTTTGCATGCTCTCATTAACATAGATACTTTACACAAAATATCCTATTGTAACCCTGTAGTTTTGACCCTTCGAATATAATAAATGAGATTATACCTATATTATAATGACTTGGGTATTTTGGTGGGTTTCAAGCCAGGTGGGATTAGCTGTGATGACCTTGTGATGTAATTAACATAAATGCCTTGTATATATTTCTAGAGAATATATATTCCGTGTTATGCACAAGGCCAAGTCCCACCTAGACAATTCTTATGGTTTGGATTTTCAAGTTTGGATATTGGTTTATATTTCCTATGGACAATGGGTTTATCACTTTGGTACAAAAGAAGGTTGTTAAAAGCATTTATCTCTTTATTCCTTCAATAAAATTCTAATATATTCTATGCATCAATCAAGTAGCATATTACCACCGTTGACCACATGCCCATGTTAAATGTTATGAGTCTTTTGAGGAAACACAAAGCAACATGCAAAGAAAAGGTATATCTTAGTCCCTTTGGTTTTTTTGTTTGGTTTGGGTTGATATCCATGTTGGATATCTATGGCTCAGGTTTGAATCATTCCCATTCCCATGAAATTCAGTTTCTTGGATCAATTATGTTAGAAATATCGATAACTTTTTGAATTCTATGTAGAAAATCAACGTATGAATCCTTATGAATTTGAATGTAGGAATAATCTGGCATGAAATCCATTATTAAATTGCATGGATTGTTTCACAGATGTTTCATTCAATGTCATCCATAACTCTTTTGTCTCTCTATATTGGTTTTTGAAGATCATTTTGTTGGATTATTTCTACACATTCCATAGAAGGAGCCTTGGAAATAACTGCCAAATTTTTTTCATATTTTGATCCTTTTATGAAGTGGAGTGCTATTCTTCCAATGTTTCAATGATGTATTTCTATTTTTTTTAGAATTTTTGAAGTATGATGCTCCCTTATTCCATAACACATTCAATTTTCCACAAAGTTTAAAGAGGTTTTCTGCAATTTCTTCTAGTTACACATGGATCGAGCATAATGAGGACCCCTCAAATCCCCATTAATGATTATTAAAGGACATATAAATAGTGTGATGTTGTTTTCAACCAATGACTTTTTTTTAAAATTTCCAGCTCTGTGGGTATTGTGACATCGATCTAATTGTTGCAACACATTTTGTTAACTTGTTGGAATTGTCGGTCTTGCAACAAAATTTCCCATGACCCAAATGTCGCAACTACGACATGTGCATCGCAACACGATATTTCCCATGGCCTAAATTTCACAACTACAAAATATTCGTCACAACATACTTTGTAAAATTAATGGGATCATCAGTATTACAATGGGACTTCCCATGCCCTAAACATCACAATTACAACATAATTGTCGCAACATACTTTATAGAATTAGCGGGATCATCGGTCGTGCAACAGGAGCTCCCATGGATTAAATGTCACAACTATGGACTTCTCATCACAGCATGCTTTGTAGAATTATTGGTATCGTCGGTCTTGGGACGACCTTTCTTGCATGCAAACATCAGACAAATAAGTAGTTTTGCCGTCGAAATTGAGATGCACATTGCGATGGCCTTTCCCATTCTTGAAGGTTACAACTATTTCAATTTTATGTCGGTCTTCCAAATCAAGTTTCGATGGCACAAATAGGTTATATTTCCTTCCGTCGGAAATATAGAGAGTTGTCAAATGTTGGCTCAATATTTTGTAGTCTTGGAGTTTGATATGAAAGAGATACAACATATATGGACCCATGCATGTGTCCCATGGCCCTAAGGTTACCACTTTCCAGCCAAGTGGATTGTACAGATGATGATGTGGTTTAAGGGATAAATATTCAAATGGGAATAACTCCGTAGTTGGAGCTCAGAATGAGATGAAATTTATATTGCTAGAAATCTCTCGATGAGAAGAATATGATCCCAATATCATAAATGTTTTTTTTTAAGTGATAAAAAAGAGGAATTTTGATAATCCATATTCATAATAAACCATGAAAGTTGGATCTATTTATATCCAACATCCTTAATTAGGTTTAAGGGGATAGGTATATTACACTAAAGTAGTGATCAGGGGTTGCAAAAAAATATCATTTTGTGATTTATGAATCCTTGTTAGCCTTATAAGTTATATTACACTTATTTCAGTACTTTACATCATGTCAATATGTTAAAATGTGTAATAAATTAAGGTCACAAAATTTAGTTCAATGTATATATAAGTAAGAATATAAATAACCCTATATATCCTTTAGGTTATATATATATATATATATATATAAACAAACTTTTTCATTGGAAATAATCAAAATGTGTTTCAAAATCCTATTTTATGAGTCCCTATTACTGTGTTATTCATTTTATCAAACGAAGTTGATCAAATAGAGCTCTCAATACCTTAAGGAAAGAAATGATTATATGATATATAAGTGGAATAGACTTATTGTCAGCGAAAATTTGAAAACCAACAATTTAACATTGAATCTCTATATTCCAATTTGATTATTGCATAGGTGTGTTTTTATAATTGTGTATCAGCTTTTCTATCAATGATATTTAATTGTGAATAGAAAAAATAAAATAAAAATTTAGAATATGTATATGTGGTGAGATGAATGGTGTGACATAACTTTTAGCTAATGAATATTACTCCCCATTCATGAAACATAATAGTAATATTTGCACGGAACCATGTCCTTTGGAGGTGTATCAAATAAATTGCAATTAATAACCACTTCGACTTGTAGTTGTGGTAGTTAAGTTGTATTTAACAACATTTCATTCGATGCTTATGAATCCAACCAACTAGAAAAATTAACCAGTGAATGTCATAAGCACAAACCTATAGAATCATTATCGATGAAGTGAAAGTAACAAATCCACAAGTTAACTGGTAGTTTCATGATAAAGGATAGAATGCATTAACTAAAACTTTGTGATTGTATATTTTAGTAGATATTTTATATATTATTATGTTAAACACAAATTTGTAGTTCTATATATATATTATCACTGTTTCGTCGAACCTTCTTTGGAAAGTAATTTTTCGTTAAGGACCTAAAAATATATGATATCAATACTTGGCACTATCATCTATTACCACTCAATTATTAATTCATTTGAAATTAGATAAAACAAATTACATTTAGATAACATTGATTATTTATCTAATGAATATATTGTTGTATTTATATTGTTTTTGTTTGTTAGGTAATGTGAGTCCTCAAATGACTGGTATGCCTAACCTATGGCTTGAGTAATAGTGATCCTCGGGCATCTAAGTCATCAAAATCATCCACGGATTGCACCTAAACTAGGCCAGGCCAACCCTTACCATGGTTGTATTTTTTCCCAAGATGTTTTGAACCAATAACTTTTTTTACCACGGAATGCCTTAACAAACACCCTGTCACCATTTATTTTATACCTGATAGACATGTTTGTATTTATATTATTAATTAATTAAAATAATTTAATCATCTAATAAAACTTTGTATTCATTGATTATTCATAACAATAATAGGTAAGGAATTATATTGTAGATAACCTCCTATTGAAGCCTCGAAAATCGTTGCTTCAAACATTGGGGGATAACCACCCGGTCGGGACCTTAGGACAACTCCTTTTCCGTTTGGTGTGGTGGCTCCAACTGGATTTATAGGACCAGTTTCCTAGTAATTTAAACGGGTTGGTAATGGAATGATTGAATGAAGGGAAAATGGGACTAAATGAATGAAATAAAAATATTTAAACTAACTTAAAACTGATAAGATAATTCTAAAACTAACCCGGACATCAAATGTGAATACAACTTTAAATTTGTTTCAATTAACCAATAACCATAAAAATGTATTATAGCTTAATTGAAATATGTAGTAACAAATAAAGATAACTTTGTTTAAGAAATTAAATAGAGTTATAATAACATATTGCATTCATCATTATATTTCCTTTGTATATACTGTAAAAGATAAATATTTCTACACACTCAGAAATGATATGTATAAAGAAATATTGTAAAGCGAATACACATAAATGATAGCAATTTAAAAGAGAATATCACATAACATAAGAAAACTAACAGTGAATAGATAGAAATACCATATCCATATTGATACTTTCCAATGTAATCCGATATCCAAATCCAGCAACTTCAATGTAAAATCAACTCCAAGATACAGAAATGCAATTCTTAAAGGCAATTTCGCACAGAATCACCAGATGTGATCCTTTATAAAAAATATAAGAGTCAATGGAGTACAGAAATGTAATCTCCAAGTCAAAATATTACAAATTCAGGACCCCTTTCTAAATGCATGAAAGGGGTTTAAATATGTATTTAACAAAATAACTAAAACTATTCCTACAATCTATCTAAATCAAAAAATCTAGAACAAAAATGCAATCTTGAGGTGAACCGACTCATTGATTATCTATTGCATTTGATGTGCCTAGATGGTAGATTTTGAGCATTTCCTTCACTTCTTCTGGATGACTAAGCTTTGAGTGCAATTGCCATGTATATGTGGCATCAGAGAATTCGGGAATGATGCAATCGATGGCATTTGAAAGAAATTTTTTTGTTGTTTGTTGAGTATGTAGCTTGATAAGATAGGTCCACATTGTATCCCATGATATTCCTTGTAGTTGTCCAATTTTTTTATTTTTATTAATTATCTCTTGTTTCCATCTGTGATCAGTTTCTTTTACCCTAGGTAATTGGCCAAGGGTACAATCTAAAATTAAATTGATTGCATATAGGTTATCATTCACCAGCTGTGTTACATTGTTCATTATGCTTTTAGCTCTGGATATAGCTCTTTCTGCTTTGATTAAACGTTGTTCCCATTCTGCAAAAATAATTTCTTTATTTCTCTCCATAATATTGGAAAGATTTGCTTTTCTTCCTAATTCTGAGTCTTGCCATAAAAGAAATTTAGAGATCTTTTCATCAGCGTCATCAAATTCAATTTTAAGACTGACTCCTTCATATATCTACCAAGGATGATGTTAATTCACATAGGGATTCTGCTTCTGCAACCTTTAGACAAATTTCATTTAATTGTTGAGACAATAACGTGTTTGTCTCCAGGGCTTCATTTTTGAATTGATCCAAATTAGGATAATTCTTAAACTTGTCTAATTTAGATTGAAACATCTTCTCTTGTTCAATCTTTGAAGTCTTCTCATTTTTTAGAAGAGCCTGTAATTTTTCTATTTCTTGATTTAGCTGTTGTTCCTTTTGTAAAGTCTGCTGATCGATCTTTTCCTTTTCAATAGAAAGCTGCTCTTCTAATTGTTTAGATTTGAGCTCTCCATCTTGCAATCGTTGTTCTAATTGAATGATTTCTTGCTGGTTCTCTGTAACATGTTCTTATAACATGGCTATTTTCACATCCTTTTGCTTCATTAACTGTGTAACTTCAGAGGCCTTGTTTATAGTAGAAGCACTATAGGCACCTGCATATTGGGATAATTTGGTGAGATCCTCAGATGGATTCACCTCATCATTCTTATAAACAATATTCATAAATTCCACCTGCGATGTCAAAAGTGCATCTTGATCAGTTCTCCTCCTTTTCCTTTGTTTTCTCACAACAACCCTCTATTTAGGACTGTAAAATATATCCAGAGGAGGGATTTCTTCTATCTTCAACATGATCTCACCTGTGGGATTTTCAGGGATGATTTATATATCTTGGTCTTTCAGATCATTAACTTGGGGATTATTCTGTTGTCCTATTTGCTAGGAAAATTGTTCATATTGGCTCAGCAAATGAGGAAAAAAATAAGTTTAGTAGCTTCAACTACTTCTTTAGAAGCTTCTTCTCCTCCAAGTTGAGAATTTGAACTATTGTTTATATCACTTTTTGGTTCCTATTTAGTATTCTCACTGTTTGTGCCTCCCTTTTCAGTATGCACATTGGCATCAGTACCTGTGCTTTATTTTCTTGCCTAGGCTGAAGACTGTTGTACATCAATCTTAGCAGTTGTTTCTGTCTTTTCAGTATCAACTTTGCTGCTAATATCTTCCTTTTGTAAAACTGGATTAGTTCCTGTTACTTCTTTTCCAGATGTATTCCATGTTTCCTTTTGTTGTGATTCATATTCCTGTATAGAAACTCTCAACTAATCCAGAGGAACTTTGAGTAACCTTTGACTTCTAAATAACAAAATTTTATTCATTTATTCGGCCTGAAGTTTGGACTTGGCCAAATAAAAAACTTGGGACATTTTATCTACAGAAACAAATAAATCATCAAACATATATGGTTCATGTTCGAACCGAGCAATTGAAACAGAAGTACTAAAATCATATGCCACCTTCCTAGGATCATATTGCCTCCTGGGATTTTTGAAAGATTGAGATTGGTTAGCTTAACAACTTCCTTTTCAGCATGGAAAAAATTACTGAGAGTATAGTCACCACATTTAAAAGGAAAATTAAGCCACATAATCTTGTTGCTATTCTTCAAAGTTCTAGACATGCCTTCTACTATCAGTTGATAAGAAATTTTCTGTGCTAACAGTTTGTCTGGAACATACAAAGGAAGGATGTGTGGTTCTACAGTACTTCTGAAAACTCTGATATATGTGAACTTTTCCTCTCCGAACCAATCTCCAATTGAGGACAAATCAACTTTAACTTTGTCGGAAAGTCTAGGAGGGAATTGGCCAAAAATGGTTTGATAAATCGAAATAAGAAAACCATGACAGACTCTGTAAACATGGCTTTTGAAATGCCCCTTCCATAAGAACTTGTGATATATATGAATTGGAACAAGATCTTTAGGGGTCCATTTCCATCCTAATAAGGGGAATTCAGAATTGAAACAAAGGGCATCTAAGATATAAGCACAAAAATAAAAAGGAGTGGAATTTCTGAATTTTTGTCTTTCCTATACTCAAGAATTCTGTTGGCTATCTTATCAGAAAGAATGATAGCCCAATCCATTATCTTTGAAATAACAACAGAATGTATTAATGGCACCATTTGTATAGAAAACCTAGCCGAGTTATCATTTCCAAACAATTTACACATCATTGCTACGGCATAACAGTATGGAGGAAAAAGAGACTCCACAGAGCACATACCTGATGCCTCGTGTCTATTCTTTTTAGGAAACCTTCTCCATTCTTTAATTGGTTCTGACTGATTTTCATGATTTGCAGCAAATTCCTTGATAAAATCTTTGTTATAAATTTTCTGTGGGTCTCGAAGGTGGTACATCGCTTTTATGTCCTCTGGTTTGAATGACCCAAATATTGCTCCAGAAGCTGAAACAAAGGTTCTGTCTTTGATAGCCACATTATCAATTACCCATCTAATAAAATCATAATATGGAAAAGTGTTTGCCCGAGCTGTAACTCGGTGCAGAAATGAGTTTGCTAATGCACCAAGAAGATTTTCAGAATCAAAATCTGAGTCGTTTTCGTCAGGAACTGTAGCCTTAGGTTCAACAACTATAGGGTTTTCCTTTTCATGTAAGTTGTATACATTTTCCCATGTCATCTTCCCAAGTCCCTAGCATGAGGTATCTGTAACCAGCTTAAGCTTTGCTGGTTTCTCTTTAGGCGGCATAGTGAATACAGGAGCTTTTGCAGTAATGGCGGCTTTCGATTTCCTGAATCTTTTCGACATTTTAGTATCGGGCAGTGTTTCTCTCGTTCTGCGATGGAAGAATTGGATGTTCTATTGTTCTGCAACAAAGAAAAGCTTTTATCCAAGGTGAAAATGCAATAATTAAAACAACTATACAACAAGATTTATTCGTTGATTTGCATTTATTATATCCATGGTTTAAAACTTAAATGCCCTCTAGGGAGTCACATTCATGCATTCAATAACAAAACAAATCGTTATTATTTTTTTGATTTTTGAATTAATGTCAACGTACAATCAAAGATTGGCATATTTTGAAATAAGTGTAAATATATTTCCTTTTAAATCTATGGAATGCGATGAAAAATAATATATGAATATTTAAGTTGTATTCGCATCATGATTCATTTAAAAGGAAAATGAAATAAGACTTATACCAAATTCCAATTGCGAAGATCACATCGGGGATTTTAAAATGAAATGAATCGTTTAAGAGTTTCTCCGATAATCTGATTGCGATTGAGGTGGGGTCCATCGCGTCGGAGTTTTTCAACCAAATGAATATAATATTTTAATTCTTCCGAACTGCGATTGCGATGAATTGCAAAGCATCGAAAGTATGCAAAACAAACATAGCACTTTAAAAGTTTATCAGGAATGAGATTGCGATTGTGTGCCATCGCATCAGAGTTTTACAAAGTGAAAATAGAATTTAAAGATTTCTCCGATTTTTCTGTTAAACACCATGTTGAAGCACACACATGGTGTATGAGGAAGATAAACACACACACAAGAGACTCAACACACTATGAAGGATAAGCGTGTAGCTTTCTTATTTTCCATTATACAAAGATGTACATTTATAGTACAATGGTGTGACTCTTGGTTTCATATTCCAAGGTCAGTTGGACTCCATTGTGACTTTTCGAATTCCACACCTACCCATGTAGGATTAGGTGTTCCAACATCCCCCCTTAATCCGAAGGGGTATGTGTGAGTCCAAGAAAAGAGTTGTGATACAAATCTGCAAAGTATGCATGGCAGCACTTGGCTGAATCAACTCTCTGAAATGTTGGAAAAAGAGGTGGTTTTAGGATGACCACAAACACTGGAACGCAAAACATGTTGCAGTTCCCGGAACTCTTCCAAAACTGGCAAGAAGCTGAAGGCTTCTGCTAGAGGAATTGTCCCTCATAAAAAAGGGAGACCTTCAACCTAAAAGAAGGGAGGTCTACTACCTGTGATGGTTTTAGGATTACCAACAACTCTGGAATGCTTGAAGCATTTCCTAGAACTCAACCAAAGCTGGCAAGAAGCTGAAGGCTTTTGCTAGAGGAAGTGTTCCTCATATATGAAAGGGAGACCTTCGACCTAAAGGAAGGGAGGTCTACTACCTGTGATGGTTTTAGGTTGTCCACCAACCAAAGATGATGGTTTAAGGTTTTCCACCAACCGAAGGCATGATCATGGGCATCCATGTCTCTGGCTACATCTCTGAATCCAGAATGACGAATTGTGGCTCAGGCTCGCTTGAACTGCTGGCTACAACTCTGAACATGGAATGAGAGATTGTGGCTCAGGCTCGCTTGATCTGACGTCGAAGCTTGTACATGACCACCATTTTCCCTCCTGTCAGGGAAAAGGTGATATGATGGCAAAAACTAAACTGCAAGTTTGTTCAATATCTGAGAACAAGTTCTAGCATGCGACTTAAACATCTTCTTGGTTGTTGATGCCCATTGCCAAGAAGCGATCCATCCAAGATGAATCATGGTTCTTGCAGGAGGCTTGTGTTTGAAGCATCTGTCTGAAGAATGAGTGTGCCGACCATAGTGCTTGCATGGATGAAGATCAAAACAGTGATATTTCATATGGCCAAATCGGTCACAGTGTTGGCATTTCTCAATCTGATGTTGTTGTTGTGGAGCAGGATCTGGAACAGCTGCAGGTGAACTGTCATACATGAATCCGGAACTCTGAAATATGATGGGCTTGGTGTAGTCTGGAATATGAAAGGACACATCCTTGTCATATCCAAGACCAGTTCGGTGCTTGTTGTGGACAAGCTCTTCCCAAGGTCTGATGATGGGCTTGAGAAATGCAGGCTGAACTGATGCATCTGCATGTACATCTGCTCTAGTGCAAAGAACTGAATGTGAATCATCTGCAACTTTATCTTCTTTCTTCTGATGAGAGTCCTTCACAATCTTCTGAACAGAAACAGGTTCAGAATGGTGACTCTTTTGCTAAAGTTCGTCTTGCTGAAGCTGAGTTTCCAACTGCAAAAACTCGATCTTTTCTTGTGCATATTGCAAACAACTTTGAATATTACAAAGAGCATTCTTGCTCATTTTTATCACATCATCAACATTTGAATGAATGAGGTTATTCAACAACACTAATGCCTCATTGATTTTGGCCATTTTCAACAACTTAGGCTCAAAAAATGAAAGGGTGTCGGCTTCAACCGAAAATGCACACGTTTACAATGTGATTCAACAACAAATACAAATGACTCCAAAGAATTTCCAACTATGGAAATCTCAAAGTACAAAATTTGCTTCTCAAATGATGGAGGAAAATCAACAATTTTTCAACAACTCAAGTACTGATTGCAACTATGAAGAAGCAATACAATGTCAATATCTCTGCAAAAATATTTTGTAAATGTGCAGCTGAAAACACTTGCAAGAGGCCTTTGAGGCAGCTGAATTTTTTCTTCAAAGCGCTGTTTTCAATGATGGCAAACTTGTTTTCAAATGTCAATTCTTTCAAAAAATCACCCTTCAAATCAATGCCACAAATCATAAAATGTCAAATCTGCAAATTTCTCTATATATTCAGTCCATTTTCTCTTCATTTCCTGCTGTTCATTTTCTCTCTCTACTCTTCCTGTCTTCCTCTCTCTCTCTGTTGTTTTTTTTTTTAAATTAATTAAAAATTAATTAATTAAAAATTAATTAAAAAATGAATTAATTAAAAGGGAAAGGGGCTTTTTTTTTTTAAATTAAAATGGAAAGGTGGAAAATAATTTAAAAAGGAAGGGGATTCACTTTAAAAAGGGAAGGGGAACGAATTTAAAATGAGAGTGGTGGAATGGAGTGATAAGGAGAATATTAAAAAATAAAAAATCGAATCTAAAAATAGTGGAGGGAGGGGAATGTTATAAAGGAGGGGGAACTTAAAAAGAACAAATGCAGTGAAGGGAGAGGTGAGCGTATAGAGGGGAAGGTGGAGTATTTAAAAAATCGAATTTTAAAAATTAAATGAGAGGGGGGGGGGGTATTAATATATGGTAAATGAAAGGGCAGTGTGATAAAGGCGTTGTGTGCAAGGCCGTTGGGAATGAGTGGGAGGAGAGTCATGGTAAGGGAGTGTAGGTTGAGTGAACTTCGTGGGATGGGGTCGAAAGGGTGAGAGAGGGCGCAAGTTGCTGAGGCGTAGAGTTTAGAGAGTGGAGAGCGTGGTCTGTGTTAGGAAGGGAAGAGGCCGTAAGGTGAGATGGGCGTAGGGGAGCAGGCCGTGAGGGCGTAAGGTGAGATGGTCTGTGTTAAAGGAGGGAGGTTCGATGGGTAAAGGGGAGTGCATTGGGTTGGGTGTGGTTAAACAGTTGCAGAGGGGGCGCGTGTGGAGAACGGCCGTGAGGTGTGAGAGCGAGTTGTGAAGAGGGGTGTAAGGGGGGTTTGTGTGTAGAGCTAGAGTGTGAGGTCGTGGAGAGATGTAGTTTGGAGTGCGTTAGAATGGCTAGTAAAGGGGAGGCCGAAAGGCCAAGTTGCAGGGTTTTTTTTATATTTTTATATTTTCATTTTTTTAATTTAATTTTATTTTATTAATATAACAACAGAGATTGGAGAAATACAAGAAATTTCAGCAGGAATTTCAACTTTAAAATAGCAGCAGATTTTTCTCCAAATGTGTTGCAGAAACAAATCCAGCAGCAGAAAATGCAGAGATCAAGAATTTTTTCAACAAAAAAACTCAGATTTATTTTGCAGTAAAAACCAGAAATTTCTTCTTCAGAAACCCAATATAAATAGTATCCAGTAGTTCTTCAAATTGCAGATTTTAATGAGCAGAAATTGTAGAGAAAAATTAGAATGAAAACCTTCAGATGGGCAGTGTTGCTTTTTTTTCAAAACCAATGCCGGAATGCTGCCAATTTCTGAATGTTGCTCCTTCTCCAAAATAAACTTCTGAATGCTGCAAAATCACTGCTACAAAAACTCTGAGTGCTGCAAAAATGTCAAGAATTTTGCAGATATGCACAGGCCATAAACACAAATGGCTCACTCAATTTGGAGCAGGGCCAGCAATCGCCCGCTCTGATACCATGTTAAACACCATGTTAAGCACACACATGGTGTATGAGAGAAAATAAACACACACACAAGAGACTCAACACACTATGAAGGATAAGCATGTATCTTTCTTATTTTCCATTATACAAAGATGTACATTTATAGTACAATGGTGTGACTCTTGGTTTCATATTCCAAGGTCACTTGGACTCCATTGTGACTTTTCGCATTCCACACCTACCCATGTAGGATTAGGTGTTCCAACATTTTCGATTTTCGATTAGTGTACATATCAAATTTTGTTAAATATAACGAGTTTATATAATATTTTTGATATGATAAAAAGCTTTGTGTCTCATCAGATCAGAAAGTTATTAAAGGTTGTACACTTTGTAAATAAAAATATGCGATATGTCCTTTTATCAATGAATCTTTTATTTCTAATAGAAATGATCGGATTTTTTCTAAATCTTTTATTTCTATCTAGAAAGAAAGATAGAAAAAAAGGACCTATTTCTAAATGAAATTTATTCTAAAAAATTAAAAATGGGGAGGGTTTTTGTACAGTACAACAATTGGCGATTCACTAGAAGAAACAATTATCTCTGAAAAAATGAAATGAACACTATATTTCTAGTAATTAAAAATTTCTAAAGATAATGAAAACTTAACTTAGGATAATTCAAATAAAATCTAACTGTGAAAAAGAATAAAAATCACTTACAATTTCTTTCTAATTCCTCAAAGATAAAAACATTTTTGGGTTATCTCAAGCTTTGATTGGTTGATAATAATAAAGTAAGTGGATTTCTTCAAGTTTAGCCTTTGTAATATACTCTATTGTCATAGGCATTGCCTTTGCTGCCAACAAACGTTCATAGTCTCGACAGGGTTACCTTTTAACCATTAACCATCCATTATCCCATCCAAATAAGATTATGATTCTTTAAAAATAAATTCATAAGACATATTATCTCATATTTTTTGTCTTTTATTTATTTTTTCTTAATTTAAGAGCCATTGTTCTGGTTTGTTAGCCAGTTAGTAACAATGACATTCACTAGTTGTAATTAAACTGAACAAGCTAGCTCGTGATGAGACCCCTTGTCTTACTTTTATAAGCCATTACCCTGTTTTGGTATGCAGCGTTGGTAATGTCAGTTTTATTACTTCTTATGATCATGGTAAGTAGGCTCGTGATGAGACCTCTTATCTCCTAAATTTTGTCATATGATTTCTTAGAATTACATTCTAAAAAATCACAACCGAAATGGATGGGGTGAAATAGTTGTATCCTTAAGAATAAATGGATCACAATTTTCAGAGTTTTTTGTTTGCTAAAGCTTGAAAAATTCTTTACTTTTTAGAGATAACCTCTCTCTTCTTAATAAACTTATAATGATTTACATTTTCCTTAAGGTTTCAAGAGATCATGCAAATGTTTTGAACAAATTTTCAAAGTTTAACATTTTATTTTAAACTATCCAAAATTGTAATCATTTCCTTGAAAATTCTTATTTACACAAAATAAGTATTTATAACATTCTTTCCAAGACAATTTTCTAATAGTAAAAATTCAATCAAAGACTATTAACAACCTTTATTTACAAAAATAAATAAAAATTGCAGGAAGGAATATGTACAAGTAAGAAGGGGTTACCTCCTTATGAAAAGAATTTCTTTAAGACAAGCCCATTTACAGGAAGAGATTCTCTCTTTCCTGTTAAATCTTGGAGTATGAATGTATATGAGCCTATCTTTTCAACAATCTGAAATGGTCCAAGCCACATTTTCTGAAATTTGGTATGCTTACTTTTTTCTTCATGTGCTTTGTCCCATTTAAGAACAAGATCACCAATTGACAAATTTTTTGTGCCGGTGGAACTTGAATCAAAAGAAGATTTTACAAATTGTTGATGTTTTTCATGAATATCTTTTGCTTTTTTTCTATCTTCTTCTAATTTAAGGATTTTATCAAATCTCAACTGAATGGATGAGGAAGGATTTTATTCAATGAATTGTACTAGGGCTAATGATGGAAGAGCTATATTTGATGGTATCACAACTTCTTTAACATAAAATAAATTGAAAGGTGAAGTTCCTATAAAATCTTTAAGAGTAATACGATCAGCCCATAACGAAAAGATTAAAGACTTGTGCCAGTTCTTTTGATTTTGATCAATGGTCCTTTTAATGATTTTGATGAGATTTTTGATAGTGGATTCAGCTAAACCATTACCTTGTGGATAAAAATTTGCTAAATATCTCAATTTAAAACCTCTTTTAATTGCAAATTCCACTATACTATTACCAGAAAAATAAGATGCATTGTCAAAGACCAGAGCATTAGGTACACCAAACCTGGAAATGATGAATTGATCGATGAAATCAATAATTGCATCAGATTTGGCTACCTTTAGAGGAATTGCTTCTACCCACTTTGTGAAGTAATCTGTTGTTGTGAGGATGTACTTGTGCTGTTTGGAAGAATGAGGTACTATCTCACCAATAATATCAAGCCCCCATTGCTTAAATGGTTGTTCAATGTTTACTGGCTGCAAAGGAAAAGCTGGCTTCCTCTGTCTTCCACTAGCAGTTTGGAAAATTTTGCATTTTCTCACATAATCATGTGTATCTTTGAAAAGGGTATGCCAATAATATCCAGCATGGATAATTTTGTGGGCTATGGTATCAGCTCCAAAATTACCTCTTGCTGGTCCATCATGTAATTCCTACAATACCTTTTTTTCTTCAGTCTTTTCAAGACATCTTAATAGGATTGAATCATAATTCTTTCTGAATAACACATCATCAATGATTTCATATTTAGTAGCCTTCGATCTTAAAGCATGATTATTCTTATAGCTGAGATTAGAAGGAGCATACCCATTTTTCAAGTAAAATATTAGATTAGCATACTGAGATTCAGAATCTGTAACACTTATCTGACTTACTTGAACAACATTTTGTGGATCTTGATTTTTTGGTATGTTATGAGCTCCTGCTAATAATCTGCAAAAACCTTGTCCTCTAACAATCTTTGCTGGTTTAATATCAATATCATATTCTTGCAAAGTTATCACCCAATTAGCCTTTATTTCTCCTACTTCTCTTTGAATTATTAATTGTCTTACTGCAGAGAATGGGACAATAACCTTTGTGTGTGTTTTTAAGAGAAAAGGCCTAAAATGTTTGATTGACTTAAATACAGTGAAGGCTTGTTTTTCAACATTGGAATAATTCAACTCATCTCCTTGCAGATTCGAGCTAAAGAATGAAATTGATGCTTCAATTTTTTGATCATTCAGCTATGTTAAATCGCTGCTTCAAACATTGGGGGATAACCACCCGGTCGCGACCTTAGGAAAACTACTTCTCCATTTGGTGTGGTGGCTCCGACTGGATTTATAGGACTGATTTCCTAGTAATTTAAATGGGTTGGTAATGGAATGATTGAATGAAAGGAAAATGGGACCAAATGAATTAAATAAAACTATTTAAACTAACTTAAAACTGATAAGATAATTCTAAAATTAACCCGATCGTCAAATGTGAATACAACTTTAAATTTGTTTCAATTAACCAATAACCATAAAAATGTATTATAGCTTAATTGAAATATGTAGTAACAAATAAAGATAACTCTATTTAAGAAATTAAACAGAGTTATAATAACATATTGCATTCATCATTATATATCGTTTGTATACATTGTAAAAGATAAATATTTCTAGACACTCAGAAATGACATGTATAAAGAAATATTGTAAAGAGAATACACATAAACGATAGCAATTTAAAAGAGAATATCACATAACATAAGAAAACTAACAGTGAATAGATAGAAATACCATATCCATCTTGATACTTTCCAATGTAATCCGATATCCAAATCCAGCAACTTCAATGTAAAATCAACTTCAAGATACAGAAATGCAATTCTTAAAGGCAATTTCGCACAGAATCACCAGAGTTGATCCTTTATAAAAAATATAAGAGTCAATGGAGTACAAAAATGTAATCTCCAAGTCAAAATATTGCAAATTCAGGACCCCTTTCTAAATGCATGAAAGGGGTTTAAATAGGTCTTTAACAAAATAACTAAAACTGTTCCTACAATCTATCTAAATCAACAAATCTAGAACAGAAATGTGATCTTGAGGTGAACCGACTCATTGATTATCTGTTGCGTTTGATGTGCCCAGATGGCAGATTTTGAGCATTTCCTTCACTTCTTCTGGATGACTAAGCTTTGAGTGCAACCGCCCTATATATGTGGCATCAGAGAATTTGGGAATGATGCAATCGATGGCATTTGAAAGAAATTTTTATTGTTGTTTGTTGACTATGCAACTTGATAAGATAGGTCCACATTGTATCCCATGATATTCCTTGTAGTTGGTCAATTTGCTGATTTTTATTAATTATCTCTTGTTTCCATCTGTGATCAGTTTCTTTTACCCTAGGTAATTGGCCAGGGGTACAATATGAAATTAAATTGATTGCATATAGGTTATCATTCACCAGCTGTGTTACATTGTTCATTATGCTTTTAGCTCTGGATGTAGCTCTTTCTGCTTTGATTAAACTCTATTCCCATTTTGCAAAAGTAATTTCTTTATGTCTCTCCATAATCTTGGGAAGATTTGATTTTCTTCCTGATTTTGAGTCTTGCCATAAAAGAAATTCAGAGATCTTTTCATCAACTTCATCAAATTCAATTTTCAGACTGACTCCATCTACTAAGGAAGATGTTAATTCACATAGGGATTATGCTTCTGCAACCTTTAGACAAAATTCATTTAATTTTTGAGACAATAACTTGTTTGTCTCCAGGGCTTCATTTTTGAATTGATCCAAATTAGGATAATTCTTAAACTTGTCTAATTTAGATTGAAACATCTTATCTTGTTCAATCTTTGAAGTCTTCTAATTTTGTAGAAGAGCCTGTAATTTTTCTATTTCTTGATTTAGTTGTTGTTGCTTTTCTAAAGTCTTTTGATCGATCTTTTCCTTTTCAAAATCAAGCTGCTCTTCTAATTGTTTAGATTTGAGCTCTCCATCCTGCAATCGTTGTTCTAACTGAATGATTTTCTGCTGGTTCTCTGTAACCTGTTCTTCTAACATGGCTATTTGCACATCCTTTTGCTTCATTAACTGTGTAACTTCAGAGGCCTTGTCTATAGTAGTAGCACTATAGGCACTTACATATTGGGATAACTTGGTGAGATCCTTAGATGGATTCACCTCAGCATTCTTATAAACAATATTCATAAATTCCACTTGCGATGTCAAAAGTGCATCTTGATCAGTTCTCCTCCTTTTCCTCTATTTTCTCACAACAACCCTATGTTTAGGACTGCAAAATATATCCAGAGGAGGGATTTCATCTATATTCAACATGATCTCACTTTTGGGATTTTCAGGGATGCTTTCTATATCTTGGTCTTTCAGATCATTAACTTGGGGATTATTCTGTTGTCCTATTTGTTGGGCAAATTATTCATATTGGATTAGAAAATGAGGAGAAACAATAATTTTAGTAGCTTCAACTACTTCTTTAGCAGCTTCTTCTCCTCCAAGTTGAGAATTTGAACTATTGTTTATATCACTTTTTGGTGCATGTTCAATATTCTTACTGTCTGTGCCTCCCTTTTCAGTATGTACATTGGCATCAGTACCTGTGCTTTATTTTCTTGCCTAGGCTGAAGGCTGTTGTACATCAATCTTAGTAGTTGTTTCTGTCTTTTCAGTATCAACTTTGCTGCTAATATCTTCCTTTTGTAAAATAGGATTATTTCCTGTTACTTATTTTCCAGATGTATTCCCTGTTTCCTTTTGTTGTGATTCATATTTCTGTATAGAAACTCTCAACTGATCCAGAGGAACTTTGAGTAACCTTTGACTTCTAAATAACAAAAATTTATTCATTTCTTCGGCCTGAAGTTTGGACTTGGCCAAATAAAAAACTCGGGACATTTTATCTACAGAAACAAATAAATCATCAAACATATCTGGTTCATGTTCGAACCGAGAAATTGAAACAAAAGTAGTAAAATCATATGCCACCTTCCTAGGATCATATTGCCTCCCTGGGATTGTTGAAAGCTTGAGATTGGTTAGCTTAAAAACTTCTTTTTCAACATGGATAAAAGTACTGAGAGTATAGTCACCACATTTAAAAGGAAAAGTAGGCCACATAAGCTTCTTGTTGTTCTTCAAAGTTCTAGACATGCCTTCTACTGTCAGCTGATAAGAAATTTCCTGTGCTAACATTTTGTCTGGAACATACAAAGGAAGGATGTGTGGTTCTACAATACTTTCGAAAACTTTGATATATGTCAACTTTTCCTCTCCAAAACAATCTCCAATTGAGGACAAATCAACTTTAGCTTTGTCAGAAAGTCTAGGAGGGAATTGGCCAAAAATGATTTGATAAATCAGAATAAGAAAACCGTGACAGACTCTGTAAACATGGCTTTTGAAATTCCCCTTCCATAAGAACTTGTGATATATATGAATTGGAGCAGAATCTTTAGGGGTCCATTTCCATCCTAATAAGGGGAATTTAGAATTGAAACAAAGGGCATCTAGGATATAAGCACAAAGATAAAAATGAGTGGAATTTCCTGAATTTTTGTCTTTCCTATACTCAAGAATTATGTTTGCTATTTTATCAGAAATAATGACAGCCCAATCCATTATCTCTGAACTAACAACAAAATGTATTAATGGCACCATTTGTATAGAAAACCTAGCCGAGTTATCATTTCCAAACAATCTACACATCATTTCTGCGGCATAACAGTATGGAGGCAAAAGAGACTCCACAGAGTACATACCTAATGCCTCGTGTCTGTGCTTTTCAGGAACCCTTATCCATTCTTTAATTGGTTCTGACTGATTTTCATGATTCACAGCAAATTCCTTGATAAAATACTTGTTATAAATTTTTTGTGGGTCTGGAAGGTGGTACATCGCTTTGATGTCCTATGGGTTGAATGACCCGAATATTGCTCCAGAAGCTGAAACAAAGGTTCTGTCTTTGATAGACACATTATCAATTACCCATCTAATAACATCATAATATGGAAAAATGTTTGCACGAGCTGCAACTCGGTGTAGAAATGAGTTGGCTAATGCACCAAGAAGATTTTCAGAATCAGAATCTGAGTCATTTTCGTCAGGAACTGTAGCCTTAGCTTCAACAACTTTAGGGTTTTCCTTTTCAAGTAAGTTGTATACATTTTCCCATGTCATCTTACCAAGTCCCTGGCATGAGGTATCTGTAACCAGCTTAAGCTTTGCTGGTTTCTCTTTAGGTGACATAGTGAATACAGGAGCTTTTGCAGCGATGGCGGCTTTCGATTTCCTGAATCTTTTCGACATTTCAGTATCAGGCAGTGTTTCTCTCGTTCTGCGAATGGAAGAATTGGACGTTCTATTGTTATGCAACAAAGAAAAGCTTTCAGCCAAGGTGAAAACACAATAATGAAAACAGCGATACAACAGGATTTATTTGCTGATTTGCATTTATTATATATGTGGTTTAAAACTTAAATTCCATCTAGGGAGTCACATTCATGCATTCAATAACAAAACAAATCATTATTATTTGTTTGATTTTTGAATTAATGTTAATGTACAATAAGAGATTGGCATATTTCGAAATAAGTGTAAATATATTTCCTTTTAAATCTATGGAATGCGACGAATAATAATATATGAATATTTAAGTTGTATTTGCATCGCGATTCGTTTAAAAGGAAAATGAAACAAGACTTATACCAAATTCCGATTGCGAAGATTGCATCAGGGATTTTCAAATGAAATGAATCGTTTAAGAGTTTCTCCGATAATCCGATTGCGATTGAGGTGGGGTCTGCCGCGTCGGAGTTTTTCAACCAAATGAATATAATATTTTAATTTTTCCGAAATGCGATTGCAATGAATTGCATCACATCGAAAGTATGCAAAACAAACATAACACTTTAAAAGTTTATCCGAAATGCGATTGCGATGGTGTGCCATCGCATCGGAGTTTTACAAAGTGAAAATAGAATTTAAAGATTCCTCCGATTTTCCGATTTGTGATTAGTGTACATATCAATTTTTGTTAAATATAAAGAGTTTATATAATATTTTTGATATGATAAAAAGCTTTGTGTCTCATCGGATCGGAAATTTTTTAAAGGTTGTACACTTTGTAAATAAAAATATGTGATATGTCCTTTTATCGATGAATCTTTTATTTCTAATAGAAATGATCAGATTTTTTCTAAATCTTTTATTTCTATCTAAAAAGAAAGGTAGAAAAAGAGAACCTATTTCTAAATGAAATTTATTCTAAAAATTTAAAAATGGAGAAAGTTGTTGTAGAGTACAACACCTCCTTTATATTCAACTTTATTAATAACAATTAAGCATTAACAGACTTATTATAGAAAGTTAACATATTTATAATACTACCCAGTGATGTTGCAATAATTATGGAGTAGAAATATTTTGAATTAAAAATATTAAATAAAAAAATGAAGCTAATATTTAAATATTATAATTATATATATATATAAATTTTGATTTTATCATTTACAAAATTCTCTAGATTTCCATTACTAAAATATTAAATTCTAGTATGATCTAGTTAATTATTTAAAATTATTCATTTATAAATAGAAAATGATAAAGATTTTTTTTTTTTTTTTATCCGAATATATATATGATTGAATTTATTATAATTTTTTTTATTACACATGAATGGATGTGCACTGTAAAATATATTTTATTATACTTTGGTGATTAGTTAGTTTAATGACAATATTACACCAGGTTTTTACAAAAATGATCATTTAATAGTGACCATTTTCAAATTTTATTTTAAATATTATGTGAAGTCTGGGTCCTTACAGAAGACTATTGGATTTCTAGTGATCCATATCTACCAATAGAGACCTATCAAGGGCCTACCAAACTAGCATTCACGTTGCATCATAGAAAAAGGCATTTCCCCACCTTGGATAAAACCAAAGGGAACCTCACAACATATAAAACCAAAGGGAACCTCACATGTCATAGTTCACCACTATCATGGAGATGTGCATGTTTTTTAAACAATATGTGCGTACGACACCTTTTCCAACCGAGTTGTTTTAAGACGAGTTAAATGCAAAATCCTAAAATCCTATTGAGAACATTGCTCAACGTAATTTTGAATTACAACCAGTAAATGTTAAAATACTCAAATCCAAATAGAAGAAGTTGAGAGGGTGAATCTTTATAGGTAAAAAAAATCGGAAGTACCTTAAAAAAATTAAGTTGCACTTATCATAATTTATTATTTAATTAAAATTTAATTTAATATCACTTAAAAAAACCATCCATTTTGACCAACCAAATTTGAAATACTGATCCATATGTTTTGTGCAAGTCTCAGCAAAATATTAAACCCTTATGGCACCTCGCACTCGTTATACTAAAGTTATAATATCATAACTACATTATACTAAAGTTATAATATCATAAGTAAATTATGCAAGTGTATTTTTATATGCTTAAATAGAAAGTCAACATTATATTATAATTTGTATCTGCGGAGTGGAGTGGTTATAGTAGGTTTCTAAGTTGTTCTATGTATTTTTCATAATTATTTAGTTATGGTAAAGTAAGTATTAATTTAAGGTTTTGGGGTTGTAGTATTTTTAGAGAATTGTGGAGAAAGATTGGATTGATCTAAAAATAATTTATAATTTACAATTTCAAGATTAAAGGTAAAATTTCTTTTTTTCACTCAGAAAAAAAAAAAAAAAAAACACTGTTCTATTATATTATGAAAATCTATACGAAAATTAAAACAGTACATATATCACTTTCTTTGCAGCACTTGGCTGGATTGTAAAACTTAATGCATACAAAAGCCCAAATATTAATAGATATAGCAGGACATATGAGAGGGTATAACTGCAAAGCTAAACACATAGTGAGAAGAGTTCCTTTCATATTGTAAAGCTTATTATAATACATTAGATAATGAAACATAGTCATGTTTCCAATGGAGAGATTTCCGCACTGAATTATATTAGATATCACTTTTTGGGATTCAACTGCTTCAAGTAATTCATTCAACTATGACCATTTCCATGAGAAGTAGTCATAACTCACTAATTTCTCATGATTTTTGAATAGTCCACTTAGCACCCATTGCATAGGGTGATGCTCACAAGGGTGAAGAAGTGGGATTGAAACTAGTGAAATGAATCACATAGCGTCAATCACATAGGAAGTCCAGGTGCAAGCCCTAGTAATTTAAATTATAATATTAAAATGTATATTTTTAAAAATAATAATTATTTAATTAAAAATATAAATTTTAGTGATATACTTTTAAATTTATTTTAAAATTTTATATCAAAAATTTAATAATATTAATTTATTTTAAATAAATTAAAATGATTGTCATCTCTAATCAATATGGAAGACATCTTGTAATGATTTGTCTCGCCAATAAAAATAATAATAATAGTAATAAAATTTAATTAAAATAAAATAAAATTAAAGCAAAACAGTCAATTTACTTTTAATGTTTTTTTGGAACCCATAATTTTTCTATATATAATTATTTGGTAATTCTTTGAAGAGAAATTCTACTTTGAGAAAATCTAGAATTACAAGCTTCAAGAAATTTGGTTCAATCCAGGCAATAAATAGTTAAAAGAATTAAACAATCATTCTTGTTATTTGAAATATCACTATTCTTAGTTGTTTTCCAATTTTCTCTATTGTGAGTACCATTTGGCTCTCTCCTCTAAGGGCCTGCACTTTTGTAGAGAATTAGTTTGTAAAATGAGGTTTTAGGGTTTGATGATCAAGAATAAATAAGATATAGTTTACAACGATGGAGGTGGAGGCGTCAACGATGGATCGATGGTAGAGAAGGTGTTTCTAAACAGAGAGTATACAAATCTCTCTAAACTTGGCAAGTTTTCTCCTTGGTTTTTATTACAGTTCCTTGGATCTAGAAGAACTTCAAGTTTATGCTTGCTCTAGAGACTTTGAAAATTCAGTTCTTTCTGGCTTCGTTCTTTTCTATAAAATTAGTGAGTAAAATGAAGTTTTAGGGCATGTTATTTTGTAGAGAAATATTTTTTAAAATAAGGTTTTAGGGTTTGATAATAAAGTAGAACTAGGGCATCAATTGCAAGCATTGATGTTTCAGGGCATGTTATTTTGTAGAGAAATATTTTTTAAAATAAGGTTTTAGGGTTTGATAATAAAATAGAACTAGGGCATCAATTGCAAGCGTTGATGTTTTAGGGCATGTTATTTTGTAGAGAAATATTTTTTAAAATAAGGTTTTAGGGTTTGATAATAAAGTAGAACTAGGGCATCAATTGCAAGCATTGATATTTTAGGGCATGTTATTTTGTAGAGAAATATTTTTTAAAATAAGGTTTTAGGGTTTGATAATAAAGTAGAACTAGGGAATCAATTCCAAGCGTTGATGTTTTAGGGCATGTTATTTTGTAGAGAAATATTTTTTAAAATAAGGTTTTAGGGTTTGATAATAAAGTAGAATTAGGGCATCAATTGCAAGCATTTACTATTGCAGAAAATTGTAAGATGACGACGATGAGGGAACGAGTGGTCAAGGTAGATAAATAGGTCAAATGGAGGCAGAGAATGATGTACAGATGGAGGAGCATCAGGCTAATTTCCAACTTTTTTTGTCATGGGTTACCATGGTTGTGATATTTGCAAGTACAATCCTAGCAAGACTTGGATCTGCAATTTTGTTGACAAAGTTGTAGTCAAGTAAGATGCTCATAAGCTTCAAAGCACAATGAAGAATTGATTTTGGTTGTGCACTATGGAGAAAAACAATGCAAATTCCACTTTGGCTCAATATGAACAATTTAGAAAAAGGAAAAGAACCATTCAAAAAAAAAGAAGCATAAACCCAAGTATTAATATTTTTGTTTCAAATTGAACGTTGAATTTTGAATTTAGGAGATAGGTACTGTTTCAAATTTGTTATTGAAAAACCTATTCCACAAGTAACTACTCATCTTTCGAGTAGAGGGTTGTTGGAAGATAAAAGGGAGAGAAAGTAGAGGATTAAATACCTTAAGTTGAAATTATTGTATTTATTTATTTTCTTTATTTTAAGAATTTGTTTATGTCCACTTTTATATGTTTCAAAGTGTTCTTCTATTAAATTTATTTATATATTTAACATTATAATTTTATATTTGATGTGAGACTTTTCGGATCCATAAAGTAGATAAATGTCTTTTTGGATTAATCACATCATTAGGACCAAATCTTAATGATGTGATTAATCCGGAAAGACATTTATCTATTATAATTTCATAAAAAATATTTATTAACTTTTAATATAAAAAACCAAAATATCATCCATCATGTTTTGGATAGATTGTGGGGTTGTTAAGACACTCCTAGATGTTAAATCACCAATTCAATTCTCCCTCCTATTATGGTGTTATTCTTGGACATGGCCATAATATAGCCTCACCAATATTAGATTTACAAAAAAAATAAAAAAAATAAAATTATGTTTAGACTTTATCATTAAACAATATTTATATGAAAATCAATTTATCATCATTCATAAAAGTCATGGCATCATTTATTTTTAAGTAACTTCATTAATAAAATAAGATTTAGATGTGTTGTTAAGACACTCCTAGATGTTAAGTCACCACTTCATTTCCCTATCCTATTCCGGTGTTATTCTTTGACATGAGCATGATATAGCCTTACTAATGTCAGACTTACAAAAAAAAGTAACGTTTAGACTCTATCATTAAACAATATTTATAGGACAATTAATTTATCTTAATTCTTAAAAGTCAATTCATCATTTAGTTATAAGTAACTTCATTAATAAAAGTGGATTAATAATTTTTTTAATCCTAAGAACTAAGTAAAAATTTATATAAAATTGTAAATTAATTATAATTTATTAATTAATTTATTGAATTTGAAATTTGTATTTTAAAATGTCTAAATATTATATGAGTTAATATTTTTTATTATAATTAGGGTATAAATAAAATAAAATAAAATAATTACAAATTATAATTATCAATAAATATTTTGATTCGGTCATATTACATTTAAAAAAATTAAAGTAAATTAAATAAAAAACTTAATAATTAAACCAAATTAATTATATTTATAATTAATAATTAAATAAATTTAGATCTATTTTTGGATCTACCAAGCATCGAGAGGGATCAAATCGCTTGAGGTACAACTTTTTTTAGAGTGAAAAGATGTTTGATCCCTCTCAATGTTTGGTAGATCTAAAGTTAAGATGCATCTAAGCTGGTTTTATCACATATGCATATAAAATTTATAGGAAAGTATATAAACATACTTTTATCTCAACATTTATCATCAAACAAAATGGCATTTTCCAAAAAAAAAAGGATATTTTTTCAATATATTAAATTAATATTTTTTATCGTAAAAGGATCTTAGCTCAAGTGATTGGTGAACAATTTGTTCCCAATTATGTGGGTTCAAGTCTCCGGATACATATTGTAACTGACCTATTTGTGGCATTTATGAAATAGTTGTATCTAGTGTAATAGTGGAAAACGACTTAGTCGAAGTTACCAATTCTTTAGAAACTCTTGTTTCGATAAAAAATATAATCGTTATTGAAATGTGCATGATGTGACTAGACGATGCAGGAAAATCTTACATCCAAGTCAAAACACATTTTTACTAGACAAGGTATTTCATTTACCAAGGGAGTTGGTTCCCTAATTGAGTGTAATTATTTAATTATTAGCATTTCCTATGTTTTAAGGAAATCTAGAAAAATTGTTGAAAATGGCAACACAAAATATTGAAAATGCCATCAAAAGGGATTTTAAATGAATTTTCCCTTAATTAAATTAGAAGTAAATTGTAATTCAACATCACATGACAACTTGTACGAGTTAACTAAGTGAGGAACACTTAGTTATTCTAGTTAATTTGAGTTGAGGGTCAAACTAGAGGCATGTAGAGTGTCTCCGACTTTTTAGGAGTCGTGGTTGTGTTTATTTTTAGTTGTAATTGATTAAATTAATTTATTTGAGTTAAAATCACTTTAACTAGTTCTAATTGATGGAGGAACTAGTGAGAGGTCAAGTGAATTAATTTAGATTTAATTCACATGCAGTGATAAATTAGATAATTGATAATTCAATAAAAAATAACTCATGCATGTCAGTTCTGAGGAAGACCAAGTTGAGATTGCAGTTAAATGGAAGTGTATTATCAGTTATATAATCATCCAATTGTACAGATGGTGAATGGATTCAGAGGAAGAGCCTTGATGTACTGCGCAACTATTATTAGGAAATTTCCTCATTAAATAGGGGCCTAATTCCTCATTGAACTGCACAAGGAAATAGGAGCTTCGAAAGCTACGAAATTGGCTAAGTATTCAACAGAGTCAGCCTAGGAAGCAATGAGACACACAAAGATAGTGCAGAGATCTATCAAGCCCGAGAGAAGCATTGTATTGTTCTCATATTATTTGACTTATGAAATATACAGATAGCGTGGTTTTTAGCAGAGGCTTTCCCCAGATAAATATTTTTTTTGTGTGATTGAAATTATTTCTCTTTCTTGTTCATGTGATTTTTTTTATTGTAATTGGTTTCCACAATTTGTAGAGTAGATTCAAATATTTTTTTTAGCATATTAAAAATATCAATTTTAACCTACGTTGATTTTCTACATTGTATCATCGCAAGAATCATGATAGAAGAGAAGAATACGATTTTTTTTTGTGCAGGTGAATCGAATTTGCAGATTTACTCTTCAGTACCAGTAGCATGATTAGGATGTCTTTCTCTGAATTCAGACTCAAATATTCCCTTGAGGGTAGTTCGAATTACATAGCTTGGAGAGACAAGATGGAGGCAGTGTTGGAAGAAAACGGGCTGAAGGAATTCATAGACAGTGATATTCATAAGCTTGCGGCAAAAAATGATCAATATCTAGCAGCATGGGAGAAGAATGTAGCAAATGCAAGAAGGATTTTGTTAGAAGGAGTTCAATATAATATTTTCTTGAAACTCCATGGAAAGGCAACTCCATATGCTATGTGAAAGGCCTTAACAGATTTGTTTCAAAACAACAGCGACCACAAGAGCTTGGCGCTGAAGGCCAAGATGGAGGAGGGCGACACAATACCACAATACTTGAGAAATTTCACCTAATGTCAGGATGATATTGGAAGTGTTGATGTTACCATTTCAAAGGATTATTTGGCAAGCCTAAGAATTCTAGGCCTTCCCAAGAGCTGGCACAGCTACCAAGATTCGGTAAATGGGAATGAGAAGCTACTAGAGTGGGAGCAATTGTGGTCCGACTTGGTGTAGGAAGAGATTAGGAGGAACACCAGAGATGGGACCTCTTCCAAAGAAGAGGACGTTGCATTAGTCAGTAAAGGAAACAAATCCAAGGGAAAGAAGTCCCAAGGTGAAGAGGGAAAGAAGATGTCTAACATCAAGTGTTTTCACTATCATGAGTTCAGGAACTATGCCACAAAATTTCCACGGAAGAAGGAAAGAAAGAAGGAGCCTGCAATAGCAGCAGCAGGTGAAGCTCTAGCCTCACAATTTGAACTTGATTTCACTCTAATTTCATGCATGAAAAGAACTATAATGGGAAGCATGTGGTATCTCGATAGCGATGCCTCGTTCCATATGACGAGGAATAAATATCTTTTAAGTGACTTGGAGGAGAAAGAGCTTAACCAGCACATAGATTTTGGAGATGATGGAAGGTATACTGTGAGTAGTATTGGTACAATTACTTGTAAGAGGGAGTCTGGCTCCCCTCTCAAAATCATAGATGTATTATTTGTTCTAGTACTAAAGAATAATCTTGTTTTTGTATTGGTAGTGGAATACTATGGCTACGATGTGATATTTAGGAAAGGAAAGGTTTTCCGTAGACACATCGTCGTAGGACGGGTGAAGAAGATCGATGTATGAGTCAATAACCTGTATGTTCTCAATTTTGAAGATGAATGCAAAGCTTTGAGGATCAAGGAAAAGGGTAGAGACTTGCTGGTTTAGAGGGAGCATGAAATACCTCTCAACATGTAGCCTTGGAAGAAGCCTCAAAAAGTTGTGGAGCAGCCACAATTGTAGAACTAGAGAGGAGGGCGAGTGGAGACATCCACTCAAGCAGAGACTTCCAATAGGGGTAGAGTTCGAGCCAAGTGGGAATAAGGAGTACATGCAACCATACCTCCAGGAGTGAGGTGGGGTGATGTGAAGTAATAGTCCCAACAATGCAGAAATTTGGGCAAGGTCCATTGAGATGTTTTATTTCATCGATCATTACCTTGCTACGAGGGCCCACAATATACATAGCAGGATGGATCAATGGAAGTTGATGTAGTGAGATTCTATAGTGATAGATGTAGAGATTAGAAGTAGTCAGATATTGGGGAGCTCAGTGTAGAGTTGGAAATAGTGCAGATGCCACAATGCAGAGTCAGAAACAACACAAAGTTTTCAGTAGATAGTGTAGTAAATAGTAGCAATCAGAGACTCAGGTGACAAATTCAACATACTGATCATAGTTGGTTAAGTTTGGATGCTTTTCAATTTCAAAAGTTGCAATACCAACAACACTAGAGAGAAGTGTTGCATGCAAACAATTCCAAAGGTACCAGATTGGGATAGAGTTGAATTCCTTTCTTGTTGAGAGGGAGTGTTGAAAATGGAAACAAGAAATATTGATAATATCATCAAAAGGGTTTTTAATTTAATTTTCTCTTAATTAAATTAGAAGTAAATTGTAATTCCACATCACATGACAGCTTGTATGAGTTAACTAAGTGAAGAAGAATTGGTTAGTTCAGTAGTTGAGGGTCAAAATAGAGGCATGTAGAGTGTATCCTACCTTTTAGGAGCCCTAGTTGAGTTTATTTTAAGTTGTAATAAATTAACTTAATTTATTTGAGTTAAAATATGTTTAGCTAGTTCTAATTGCTGGAGGAGGAACTAGTGAGAGGTCAAGTGAATTTAATTAGATTTAATTCACATGTAGTGATCAATCAGATAACTAATAATTCACTAAAAAATAACTCATGTATGTCAGATCTATGGAAGACCCAATTGAGATTACAGTTAAAGGGAATTGTATTATCAGTTGTATAATCATCCAATTGTATAGATGGTGCATGGATCCATAGGAAGAGCCTTGATGTACTACACATATATTATTAGGGAATTTCCTCATTAAATAGGGGCCTAATTCCTCACTGAAATGTGCAAGGAAGTAGGAGCTTGGAAGGATAGAAAATTGGCTAAGTATTGGCTAGAGTCAGCTTAGGAAGTAGTGAGACAAACAAAGATAGTGCAAAGAGCTCTCAATCTTGAGAGAAGCATTGTATTGTTCTCATATTTATTGACTTATGCAATATACATACAGCAGGGTTTTTAGATGAGGCTTTCCCCATATAAAACTTTTTGTTGTACGATTGAAACTCTTTCTCTTTCTTGTTCATGTGATTTTGTGATCATGATTGGTTTTCATAATTTGTAGAGTAGATTCAAGTATTTTGTTTTAGCATATTACAAATATCAGTTTGAATTTATGTGGATTTTCTACATAAATTGTGTAAATAAGATTGAGATTGAGGTTGTGATTAGATCTAGAGGATTTGATAATATTTGAATGAGTTAGAAAAGTTTTAGGATAAGTTGGATCCCTTGAGAGTTATGTGGATCTAGAGGATTCTAGGAATAGTGGTTTTTTGAGTGATTAATGGATCTGAACTCATTTTAGTTCATAATACTTTTTGTATGATTATGTAAACCAAGATCATGGCATGCACAAATGATAGGCATCAAGAAAGAATAGGAAGAATAAGGGCTAAGAGTGGCAAAGGCCAAATTAGAGGTCGATAATATGTAAACCAAGCACAAAATCCTTGTATGTAATTGTTGTATAGTTAATATGTTAATGTAAGGAAAAAAATTTGTTTCAAGTGTTTTGAGTCGATTGTGTGAATTGTTTATTTGTTGAGATTCAACAAGATGATGAGCTTAGTGAAAATATTTGCCTTCACTAAGAGGGCCCACAGGCTATTTTTGGTGCAAGTCTATTTTTAGACTATGTCTATTTTTAGACATGATGATCATATTTTAGAATTTGCAAGATGCTATTTGCGGATGGTTGATCAATTTGGAAAAATAGATGAAATTCTATTTTTATAATATTGGGCGAAGTCTATTTATAGATCGTCAATCTAAAAATAGATGTGTGTCAATTATTATTAGCTCTTAATAATAATCAGACTTTAAACAACAACTTATTCTCTTGGAGCACTTCAATTTAGTGCACAGATGTGGCACATTAACTGACAGAAGGAATTACGCAATTCCTAACGGTTTACTGGAGCTAATGCATGAAAGACTCAGTTAGAACTCAAGTGGAAAAGTTATACATAGTTGGAAGAAGTAGTTATGGAGTTGTATTTAGTTTAACTCAATTAGACTCAGTTGAGCTAGTTGTATCTAGTCTAACTGATTGATACACTAGTGAGAGTGGAGTGAATTAATTAGTTAATTAATTCACAAATAATAAACTCATTAACTAACCCGAACAATACAATAGCTTAACTACAAAGGCGTGCGCTTTTAGGTGGAGACCAAAGTGGAGTATAGGTGGAAAGGAAAGATATACTATCCTCATGTGACTATAGTGATGTATTGATCGCATCACACACAAGGGAGAGCAATGAGGATTGCACATTAAAGGATGGAGTAATTCGAATTCATTTAGAGCTATTCTTCAGCAGAGATTGCGCAGTGGAGGCAGGCTAGCAGAAGGCAAAGATCGGTGCATGGATTTGCAAGATTGGTCCTGATTAGTGTATGATGAGTGTACTGTACTGAGGGCTTGTGATAAGCTTTGTATGCTTTTATGAGATTTTCATATGATCTCCATGTTACATAATCTATAGTTGGGGTTTTCAACTTTAGGCTTTCCTGGTTAAAAACAGTGTTATGTGCGATTGATTATTTTTTGTTTATGCTTCACATGTGTGTGCAATTAATTTTTCCGCAAAAGATTAACAAGTGGAATAGATTCAGTATCTTTCATAAAGTTAAATATTGTGAGATCAGGTGGATCTTGGACATATTCATGCTTAGTGCATATAATTTCTACATGGTATTAGAGAATTTTTTACTGAAGATTGCAATTGTGAAGTTAGTTTGTGATGGTGGACAATTCGAATTTGCTACAAAAGATTCTTGGGGCAGAAATAGAGTATACATTGAAATGTCTTTCAACGGGTTGATATTGGAGTATGCCCTTGATGGGAGCTCAAATTAAATAGCCTAGAAGGACAGGATGGAGGCGGTGCTGGAGGATAATGGGCTGAAGGAGTTCATCGATAGCAATGTTCCTAAGCGGAGATCTAGCGATGCTGCATTACTTGATGCATGGCAAAAGAAGACAACAAAGATGAGAAGGATTCTGTTGGAAGGTGTGAAGGACCATATTGTGTCCAGCCTTCACGAGAAAGCCACTCCATTCTTAATGTGGAAGGCTTTGACAGATTTGTTCCAAAGCAAAAGTGACTAGAGGAAGTTTTCGCTTAAAGACAACCTTAAAAAAATAAAAATGGAGAAAGGCGATAGTATTCCAAAATACCTCACGAAGTTTTTCCACTGCAAGGATGAGCTAGGAAGTGTGGCAGTTACTGTTGATGAAGAAGACTTGGTAAGCTTAGCTCTCCTTGGGCTTCCGAAGTGTTGGCATAGCTACGAAGACTCTGTCAATGGATGGGAGAAACTGCCGGGATGGGAGCGACTTTGGTCGGATCTTGTGCAGGAGGAGATAAGGCAGGGTACCAGGGAAGGATCTTCATCGAATAATTAATATGAAGAGAATTGAGCTTTGGCTTCCAAAGCAAGGAAAGTTAAGGGGAAGAAATATTCTTCAAAATTCGGTGCTAAAGGAAAGAAGCAGGACTTGTCCAAAGTGAAGTGTTTTCACTATCATGAGCATGTACATTTCGCCACTAACTGTCCACAGAAGAAGAAGAATAATCAGGCTGCTGGATCTGCAGCTGGAGAGGCCTTAGCTTTGTAATTTGAGCTAGATTTTTCCTTGATCGCATGCTTGGTTTCAAGCTGCATGGGATCGGTGTGGTATCTTGATAGTGGTGAATCTTTCCATATGACAGGAGACAAAGAGTTGTTTAGTGACTTGGAGGAGAAGGACCTCCAAATGCATATAGAGATGGGAAATTATGGTCGGTACAGTGTGACTGGAATTGGGACCATTACCTTTGAGAGGGAGTCTAGTAATCTGTTCTTGTTGAAGAATGTCATGCATGTTCCAAGTCTGAAGAAGAACTTGGTCTTGGTCGCGATGCTGGAAGACAAGGGTTATGATGTTTTTTTCAGTGAGGGAAAATCCTTCCTTCGACATAAAACAACGGGTCAAACCAAGAAGATAGGGGTTCGAATTAAGAATCTCTACAAGATGGAGGTAGATGGCTACACTGCAATGGTGAGAAAAGCAAAAGAAGTGGTGAGCCAGGATGAGGGAGAATTATGGCACAGGAGATTGGGCCATCTTCACCATGGCACTTTGAAGATTTTGCAGAAAATTTCTACTGGACTTCCCAAGGGTACTCTTGCACAGTAATATCAGTGCAAGGGATGTACTATGGGTATGTTTTTGAAGACCACCTTTCATGAGAAGGAGAACCGTGCTTTGGTGATCTTGGAGAGAATTCACACAGACGTGTGTGGACCATTATCGGTTGCTTCAACAGCAAAACACAGGTATTATGTGATATTTTTTGATGAATTTTCTTTTAGATGTTGGATCTTCTTCATGCAGAAGAAGAGTGAAACATTCTCAAAGCTCTGTGAGTTCAAGGCATTGGTGGAGAAGGAGTCGGGGAAGCAAGTGAAAGCTCTACAGAGCGATAATGGTGGTGAATACATCTAGGGTGAATTCAAATACTTCTGTAGCAAAGAAGGAATTCGAAGAGAACTCATAGTGCCTCATAACCCACAGCAGAATGGGGTCATGGAGAGAAAGAACAGAACGATCGTGGGTGTTGCATGAGCGATGCTGCATGACCAGGGCCTGCCAATGCACTTGTGGGCGGAAGCATGCAACACTGTGGTTTATGTGCAAAACTGTTGTCCTCATAGAGTACTTCGCATGAGTACACTCGAAGAAGCTTTTACTGGTAAGAAGCCTGCTATTTCTCATTTGAAGATTTTTGGCTCACCTGTTTACATTCATGTGACAAAGGACGCCAGGAAGAAGTTGATGCTGACAAAAGTTGGGATATTTTTTGGGTACAAAAAAACACCCCATAACTATCGTGTGTATTTTCCAGACATTCGGATGACTTTTGTGCGATGGGATATAAAATTCAATGAGGTGAAAGCCATGAAGTTGTCGCTTGAGAGGGAGCTACACTTGCATGCAGAGGAGGAAATTCTTGTTCCCAAAGATGAGCCTCTGGATGTGGATCAGCCACAGGATGAGATTCATGGATTGGAGGAGTCCACTTATGTAGAACCAAACATCAAACAAGGTAGAAAGCGTACCACAAAAGCTGAGAGACTGAAGCTTGATGCAGCACAGAATGTAGGAGTCCCTACATCACAGCGCAGACAGAGACAATCATCTAACCAATATACTGGATACATGGCTCTTATGAGCAAGTGTATCGTGACAGATCCATCTTCTTTCGAGGAAGCAGTGCATGATCCGACATAGGTAGATGCCATGGTTGAGGAGTATGACTCCATTGTCAGAAACAGTGCTTGGGAGATTGTTCCAAGGCCGGTGGGAAAATCAATTGTAGGATCAAGATGGATCTACAAGGTAAAGCAAGCTGTTGATGGAGTGTCGAGAAGTATAAGGCAAGATTTGTTTCCTGGGGCTTCTCACAGATCAAGGGGATTGACTATGAAGAAACCTTTGCACCTGTCGCATGGTATTCTTCCATACGGACCATCCTTGCTCTCTCAGCGCAGATGGGTTGGCACATTCATCAGATGGATGTGAAGACTGCATTCCTTAATGGGATCATTGAGGAAGAGGTGTACATTGAGCAGCCTGAAGGATTTGAGATATTTAGTAGCGATTCACATGTGTGCAGGCTCAAAAGAGCGTTGTATGGGCTGAAACAAGCACCTCGCGCTTGGTACATTTGGATCGACAGTTATTTCACTGGACTTGTCTTCACCAAGAGTGAGGTGGATGAAAACCTGTACCATATTATGGTTATGGGTAGGCTTTTAATCATTGTACTTTATATTGATGATTTAATACTAACAGGTGATGAGCAATTGATACACTCATGCAAGGCAGATCTTGCAAAGGAGTTTGAGATGAAGGATTTGGGCCTCCTTCATTATTTCCTTGGATTGGAAATATGGCAGCGGGAAGGTGAACTGTTTGTGTCTCAAGGAAAGTATGCCCAGGATATATTGGAGAAGTTTCACATGCAAGGTTGCAAGCCTATAGACACTCCTCTTCCAGGAAATTGGAAGAAAGAGGATGCTACATCGGCAGAGGTAGTGGATGCCACTGTTTATCGACAGTTGGTGGGTTTTCTCATGTATTTAGTCAATACAAGACTGGACATATGCTATGCAGTAAGCCAACTTTCACAAGTGATGGTTAAGCCTACCAAGATCTTTTGGAAGGTAGGCAAGCATGTTTTGAGATATCTCAGGGGCACATATGAGTATGGTTTATGGTACAGATAGATGGATGAGGTGAAGTTGCATGGCTTCACGGATGAAGATTGGGTAGGAAGCCCAACAGACAGAAAGAGCACATCAGGAGGTATTTTCAGTATCGGATCTACGACAGTTTCTTGGTACAACAGGAAACAAAGATCCATGGCACTCAGTTCAGCGAAAGCAGAATACATGGAAGCAAGTTTAGCTGCATGTGAGGCTATCTGGATGAAGAATATTTTGGTTGGTTTATTCGGTTCACATTTAGATCCCACCGTGATTCATTGTGATAATAAAAGTTGCATTAAACTCTCGATTAATCTTGTGTTTCATGATAGATATAAAAATATTAATATCCAGTATCATCATATCAGATATTTTGTGCAGCGGAAGATCATGTTGCTTCAGTACATTCCTACGGAGGATCAGGATGCAGATATTCTGAAGAAGGCACTCACCAAGAGCAAATTCGAATACCATAGAGGTAGGATCGGGGTGAAGGATAATCCATATCTTGTTGAGAGGGAGTGTTGAGATTCAACAAGATGATGAGCTTAGTGAAAAGAGTCGCCTTCACTAAGTGGGCCCACAGGCTATTTTTGGTGCAAGTCTATTTTTAGACATGGTGATCATATTTCAGAAGTTGCAAGATGCTATTTGTGGATGGTTGATCAAGTTGGAAAAATAGATGAAATTCTATTTTTAGAATATTGGGCGAAGTCTATTTATAGATCTTCAATCTAAAAATAGATGCATGTCGATTATTATTAGCTCTTAATAATAATCAGACTCTAAACAACAACTTATTCTCTTGGAGCACTTCATTTCAGTGCACAGATGTGGCACAGCAGCTGACAGAAGGAATTACGCTATTCCTAAGGGTTTACTGGAGCTATTGCATGGAGGACTCAGTTAGAACTCAAGTGGCAGAGTTATGACACAGTTTGAAGAAGTAGTTATGGAGTTGTATTCAGTTTAACTCAGTTAGACTCAGTTGAGCTAGTTGTATCTAGTCTAACTGATTGATACACTAGTGAGAGTGGAGTGAATTAATTAGTTAATTAATTCACAAATAATAACTCATTAATCAACTGAATAATACAAAAGTTAACTACAGTGCATGGCAGTTTCAGTGGAGACCAGTGGAGAGATAGGTGAAAGGGAAAGATAGACTATCTGTTGTGACTATAGTGATGCATTGATTGCATCACAAAGATTCATGTCGTGAAGCAGAACTTTCCTAGAATAATCTACCCTAGATATTTTTAAGTGAGATTATGTTTCAAAACGCTAGGGTTCATGGTTGATAGTTGACGCAATCTTGTGTGCAATAATTAATGGATATATTCTTGTCCTAGAGTCTTTCACTCTAGAAGTTTCTAAGCATGACACATTTCTAAAGTGTTTTGGTCGTCATTTAACAGAGGTCAGGGTTGTCATTTAACGAGAAACATTCCCATCTTGAAGTATATCTCCCCATAAGTTTTAAGGAGAGGAATAAAGGACTACTTTCCAAAGGGCTGGGGACCAGGGAAAACTATTGATAGAGATTTCATTATTAAAAATAAGAGAATTTATTGTCTCGGTCTTTATTCCCTTGGGAGTTCTAGAATTTCAAGGCATTGGGATGATGTGGAATTTGTCGGGGTGATGTGGAAAATATTGGGACAACATGGAAAAAGTCAAGAGGATGTGTCAAGTTTGGATAAGAAAAGTGTTGGGGTGATGGACAAGAAAAAAAATTAGGGTCATAGACTGTTAAGTGGTAGAGATAGAAATATATCTATTCCCCAGAGGTTTTTTCCCACAAGAAAAAGGAGTTCCACCACTTTGAAACCACTAGGGTCTAGGGTTCTAGGGACCTAGGTCACGAGGAAAGGTCATGTGTTCATTTATAGTTAAGAATTTATTCTAGGGAATAAAACCAAAGATAAGGTCACAATGTTTGTCACATAATATTTGGAGTAAAACATCGATGCTTAGGCCTAGGTGCGTAAGTGCCTCTATCGTGAATATGCCATGCTCAAGAGTACTAGTGTAAATGGACCACTGATAAGAAAAAGTGCTAGGAGAAGGATCAAGCTAATTTTAGTATAAAGGGAGTCATGATTAAGGGAATTTATCTTCCACATTTATGAGAGGGTTGAATATTGTGGTCTTGTACCAATCTTGGGATTGCACTGTTATTTGACATAGGCTTGTTTCGGGTGGCTTTTTAAAAAATTTGTGTGTAATAAGACTATCCTTCCACCTTGTGTATTCTCCTACTTAACTTTAAGCAAGTTTTAAAAATGGATTTGTTTCCCTTTATTGGTTTGAGGGAAGCACCTATCCAATTTTGGATTTGTGGAGTATGGTTAGCTAAACTTGCTAGACTTGCATCAAAAGTGGTACAAGGAGATATCAACATAGGAGTTGTTTTATATAGAAATGGTGGAGCAAGGCATTATGAAAATATGAGATTTGGAGAATTTTGAATGAGGTAAAATTTCCTTTATTATGAAATTTATATTAAAATCTAAAGATCAGTGATTATAGGATGAAACTCTAAGGAAAACAACTAGAGATATTGGGAGGAAAGTAGAACAAAAATTTTTAAGTCGAAAGAACATTGAAGGCTGCAACAATAAAGGAAAAACCAAAAAAGGATTGGATATTGGAGATTATTGTATTAGAAAGTTAAAAGAGTTGATGCACTCTCAAGGGGGATTCTTTTTAGTACAAAACAAATGATATTTTGAAAGAGAATTTATTCAAAGGAGTGGATCAAAAGGAAGATTGATGAACATAAGATCTTGGTAAAAATCTTATAAAAAAGTATATGATGTTTTTATGTTAACTTTGGTCATGAAAATTTGTGTTTGTGGGTAGCAGAAAATAAAGAATAGTAGTAGCTATGATAGTCAAGTAAACTATGATAGAGGTAAAGGTAGCAAGTGTATCTCTTAGATGAATAAATTGTGACAAAACCCCGATGACTAGATGAATTTTTTGAAGAGAGGACAATAGAGTTATCAATAGAAGAGAGAGGCGAGAAGATGAAGATGTAGAAGCCAAAAAGATTGAAATATGAGGAGCAGATGTGCTCAAGAAAATTTTCTACTACATAGAACTAGAAGAAGAAGATAGGATATCAAGAAGATTGGTATTGGTGACAAGTTGCAAACTTGTTGCAAAGATGGAGAAGGCGTATTCCAACTCATGAGTGGACAAGGAGAGCTCACAAAATAAAGCAAGAATGGCTATTAATAGCCATGACAAGGATTTAGTTAGGAGATGCCACAATAAGATAAGAAATTATGCTAAGGAGTTGACATAAAGAGGATGAGTGATGAAGAATTTGAGAAGGAGATAGTTGAGTTAAGAGTAAAACTAAATCATGTGAAACAATTGTTACAAGACTAGGGATATGGTTGGACAATGAAGAAGAAGAAGATAAGATGGTATTAAATGCAAAGGATGATGAGGCGAGGTATGTATGACAGTTTGAAGGAAGAATTGAGAGCAGTTGACTATAATTTAGTGTTTTTGAACAAGGTTTATTCCTTGATGAAGAGGAAGCCAAAGATGTCAAGATGAAATTTATTGATAGCCCGATGAACTATGGAATTAGTTAGGATCAACATTAATATGTGGTAGTTGAGGCCTTAAATGAGAAGCCTTATATTTTAAAAATGAAACTTTGTGTATGATTGCAGTTTTGGCATGTGATGACCAACATTTAAATGATGTGCTTAAATTTTAGCAAGGAATGGCTTCTTTTACTTATGCCTTAGTCAAAGGTGCTAATTCAAATTAAGTCTCATAATTTCTTGAGTTATCTTTCAGTTAGCATGTGTGATGTGGGCTATCACTGATTTATTGTTAGTTAATTCGAGTTAGATAGATTTCAGTAAGTTGTGGAATAGTTGATGGCTAAAATTAATCATCTGCTAGAGTTAAACTCTAGTGTTTGTTAGTTAAATTATCTCTAGTTATAGAATTGAGATAGACTTTAGTCCTTGATTTCAATCGAGTAGTTATACTTTTGTTAACTCAATTAACTCTCAATTAAGAAGTTAAAACTACTAAAGTTATCCCTAGAAGGTCATGCAATTTGAATTTTCTATTGATATTGAATGAATGCACATATATTTTTATTCATTGTACACAAGTTTTTGTGTAGAGCCTTGGGGATCAAGCAGAGAAATTTATCTCAGGAATTGTGCAAGGAAATAGGAGGAAATCCCTATTTTTTAGGGGCATATTTGCGCTAGGAAATATGAGCTTCCTAGCAAGCCTTATTCACCTAAGTATTGGGAAAGTCTTGAGGTAAATTTGATCAACATTGTAGGGAGTTTCAAGCTTGAATAAAATTCTATATAATATATAAAATTTCTTAGTTGCTTCAATACAAGCCAATAGGGGTTTTTCCCAGTTGGGTTCCCCAGATATACTGTGTGTTCTATGTGTGATTGTGTTTCTATTCATTATTTTCTTTCTTCATATTTTTGGTAGAGAAATCTTGTGTCTTTTGTGATCAATTTTATCTCAATAACAGTTGTGAGGTTTCAAGGATTTTCTACATGGTATCATAGTGAAAAAAAGATAGAGATTGAGTTGCTTGATCAGATTCAAGGCTCATTGAAGAGAAGATAAGTTAGTGCAGTAATTATACAAGTGAAAGAATGATATCATCTTATGGTTTGAGGACAGAGAATGCCTTAGAAGGGACCTCCAAATTTTTTGCATAGAAGAAGAGAATGGAGATTGTGTTAGATGAAAATGGAGTTTAGAATAAATCAAGATGGTTATTCCTAAACCTCTTGCATCATATGCACAAGAACTAACTCAATGGAAGAAGGATACTAATAAAGCTAGGAGGATGATCCTAGAAGGATTCAGAGACCATATTGTTCCAAATTTGAATGGGAAGGATACAACATTCTAGATGTGGAAGGCCCTTAATATTATGTTTTAAATCAGTAGTGATACCTGAAATTAATTTTGAAGGAAAATTTGAGGAACATTTGAATGGGAAAGAATGAGCCCATTTTTACATATCTATCCAGGTTCTCTCAAGTGAGATGAATTTGGAGGTGTTGGAGAGACAGTTCTACCTACAGATCTTGTGAGCCTTTCCCTTCTTGGGATTCACAAATCTTGGCATACCTTCTAGGATGTAGTTAATGGTAGAGATAAGCTCCCTAACTAGGAGATATTGTGGTTAGATCTTGTGTATAAATAGATAAGGAGGGACACAAAGAATGGAGTCTCATATGGGACAAAATATGAGGAGAAATTTGATTTAGCTGGAAAAGGGAAGAAAGACAAGGGCAAGATGGCCCAAGGAAAAACCGAGTCTAGTCATAATGGAGGTAAGGAAAAGAAGGATATTAGAAATTT